>CM051459.1:37396698-37996698 GCA_028095005.1 Rhynchospora pubera | reverse complement strand
GAATTCAAAGTTTAAATTTCTTTAGCATAATACGCCAGCAGCGGCGTAGCCACAAAATTATGATAAGAGGAACAAATTTTAAAGATTGAACAATTAAATAAAATTTTATTTATGAACAAGAATATCTATTTCCTGATCAGTAATTCATCAGTAATTCATGATTAATTAGAGTAACAAATTATAAAAAAATTCTAAAAAATAAAGAAAAAATATATATAATTTTAATTTTTTATGGAGCACAGGGTCAACTGCCCTAAGCAGCCCCTATTGGCTCCGCCCATGTGCGCCAGCAAACCATATGATGTCTGATCGAAGATATTGATTTTACTACTCGATAGTGGCTTTGCTATAGATTGCTATTAGATAAATCTGATTTGCGTAAAGTACATTTCAAACAGATAATTTAATCATTTTTTAAGTCAAAGTAAATCTGCACCGTTCAAATCAGAAATGAATATTCGCTATAAATCACACACCGTCAGATGCAGGCCGTGAGTCAAGCTTCGCAGCTCCATAAATAGCACCTTTTCGTTGACTAGCTCCTTTTGAGATCTAATTATCTAAACCCCTTTCCCGCGCGCGCGCGCGCTCTCTCTCTCTCTCTCTCAAACTCAGCAATGGCTTCCTCCAACCAGACCACCGATTTGACCGATGGAAGCAAAGATTTCTCCAACGGGACCCAAGAGGTGGCACCTCTCCCAATTCCTCGGTCGATCGCCGGAGACCAGCGCAAGGTAGCGCTAATCACCGGTATAACGGGTCAAGACGGGTCGTACCTGACGGAGTTTCTTCTCTCGAAGGGTTATGAGGTGCACGGGCTAATTCGTCGCTCCTCCAATTTCAACACTGCTCGGCTTGACCACATCTATGTCGACCCGCACAATTCGCCCATGGAGAGCAACATGAAGCTTCACTACGCTGATCTTTCTGACGCGTCATCTCTTCGTCAGTGGGTTAATTCGATATTGCCTGACGAGGTTTGTTTTTGGTGACAATTGTTTAATTAATTATGTGGACCGATGATTGTTTAAAAACTAAGAATGATCAAATTTGTTTTGAAATGCTAGGCAGAAGCTACCTAGTGAATGATCAAATTTGTTTACGAACATAATTGACATTTTTCACTGAATTGTCCAAAATTATTGGAATATTAGATAATGACTAATCAGTAAACTATGTGTCTTGGATAAAATATCAAGGAAAGTGATTTCAGCGTTGACCATGCTCTATGAATAACTTGTACAAGTACTACATGGTTTATACCATTGTCATGTTGCATAAAATTTTAGTACTTAGATTTTCTCCCAATTGTTACTAAAATGCTGGTTCATTTTAACCAGGTCTACAACTTGGCTGCCCAATCACACGTGGCTGTGTCCTTTGAGATCCCAGATTACACAACAGATGTCGTCAGCAATGGTGCGTTGCGCCTTCTAGAAGCAGTCAGGCTTGCACCCAAGCCAATTCGTTACTACCAAGCTGGGTCATCAGACATGTTTGGTTCTACCCCGCCACCTCAATCTGAGACTAGTCCTTTTCACCCAAGGTCTCCCTATGCTGCTGCCAAGGTTGCTGCTCACTGGTACGATATCTCTACACATAAAACCTTATCCTAGTCTATTATTGCAGTATAGGTATCCTTATGTTGTAGGGGTGTATGTACTTGATGCCTATAAATTTAATTTGGTATTACTAATTTGTTTCTACAGGAACACAGTAAACTACAGGGAGGCATATGGCATGTTTGCTTGCAATGGGATCTTGTTCAATCATGAGAGCCCCCGGCGCGGTGAGAACTTCGTTACCCGAAAAATCACAAGGGCAGTTGGTCGCATCAAGTTGGGTCTTCAGACAAAGCTTTTTCTGGGAAATCTCAGAGCGGCCCGTGACTGGGGTTTCGCTGGGGATTATGTTGAGGCCATGTGGCTCATGCTTCAGCAGGACAAGCCTGGGGATTATGTAGTGGCAACTGAAGAGTCGCATACAGTGGAGGAGTTCCTCGAGGAAGCTTTTAGTTATGTGGGGCTTGATTGGAAGGATCATGTAGTCATCGATGAGAGGTATGTGATTTTCTGGGGCAAGTCTTGAAAGTTGTTGTTTAAATGCACAATGCGTGCAAAGTGAGAAGATAAGTTGCAGAAACATGAAATGAAGAGGCATCACTAATTAAAGAACTCAAATGCGCATAAACCTAATCACAGAGTATTGCTATTGTTTAATTGCATTGTCTACATCTTAGCCGTTAACAGAATATTGTTTACCAGAAAATGTAGGTTTTGTTTTAGGCCAATATCGAATTGTCACTTTTTGAGATTCTATGTGGAAATATTTTAATGTTATATTTTAGTGAGGCTGAACTTAGGTTTGTTGTGTTGTGCAGGTATTTCCGACCTGCTGAGGTGGACAGCCTCAGAGGTGACTCAACCAAGGCTAGAAGTGTGCTCAAATGGAAGCCAGCTAATAAATTTCGTCAACTTGTTGCAATGATGGTTGAGCATGATCTATTGATTGCCAAGAGGGAGAAGGTGCTCGTTGATAACGGGGAAATAAGCTCACATCAACAGCCATAGACTGGACTCCCACCACCAAAGGGAACTAGCAATTGTCACTTTTATTATAGTGGTAATAAATATATTGCCATTTTGGATCTTTTGAGTTTTTCTTTTTTCCTTTTTTTTTCCTTTTTAAGGAGTTATGATTGGGTTTGATCGCAGATGGGCCTTAGTTGAGGGGGGAAATGGTTTGAAAAGTCATATTAAGCTGTTTGTTGGAACATAATAGTGTTCTTTTAGTAGTTCGTTCAATTTTTAACAAAGTCATGATGTGTTTCACGAAATTATTCTAATTGATAAGCTTTCAGAGAGGTTGGTTTTGGAATACATGCACTGCAAGTGGAATCTGAATTCTAGATTCAGATGCCTCAGTTCCTTGCTTGCAAATCAAGAGAGTGCTTCTCTTTTGATGCAACTTTTCAAGTGATCAGGGTTCATTTTGTTTTATCAATTGCTTTGTTATTGAAAATATTCCCTTTCTCATATCTGGGTTATAATGCTAATTAAAAAAAATAAATATGGCTTGCATGCGATTTGCATTTCTGTCTTTCTTTTTACACTGACATAACTGTTACACTTACACATGTCTGATTGTAAAATCAGAACTGAGTGTGAGCGTTTTCAGTGTTATGCTGAGCACTATGTGACTAATAAATTTAAAATGCTTTCCCAACAACGTATTCTTTGGTAAACTGAACTACTAGTGTACCCGGCAACTCTTGTGTCGGTGGAGAAATTGGGAAGAAGAGGACGGATGATGAAACGAGGGGCCAGCTGTGATTGACCTAATTAACAGTATTTCAAACTATGTTTCAATATTACATTATTTATTGAAAAATAGTGAACATCAAATCAAAATCAAAACATATATTATTCCGCAGAATTAGATCCGCCTCCGAAACAACTATTCGCGAACAGTTGTTGGAACAGTAATTCAATCTGCGTTGTTCGTTTCATCTTCTTCCGATTGGGTTGTTCCTCTCCGTCTGATCTTCTTCTTCTGGAGAGTTCCGAGACCATGTGCGTAGATAGTCTCTCCCCCCTCCTCTCCTCTCTCAGCTACCTCTGACGGATCGCTTTGATCTGCTCCCCATGTGTGTCGCGTACGGACGCTCCTTGCCGGCTGCACCTGGCGCATGTACCGCTTGCTTTATCCCCTCCTCATTTGTGGTGCGGTGTTTGTCCCCGATGTATCTGGTGTTCCCTCCTTCCCTATTCGAGCTGTGTCGTGCGCCTGTTTCTGTGAGCCACAATCCTTCCCAACTCTCCTCTTTGGTTGCTTTCCATTGCTACTGGTCCACTCACCTTGCAGAGGTATCTGTCGGCCCTTCAGTTTTTGGAGAGCAACTTGATTGTCCCCTTTTCCACCATATCAAGTTGGTTCTTCTGTTTCATCCGATTTGTTTTCCTCTTTGCTTATGTTGCTCTTATTTGAGCTATTTCCTCATTAGTGTTCTGCCTATTCACCTTTCGTTCCTATTCTATTATGCGATTTTTCAGTTGAAGTTGTATCTTAGCTTTCAACACAGAAAATAGATGAAAATTAGGTATACGGTGGTAGTTTAATATAGATCGTTTGATTCTGCCAGTATATTATAGATCAAATTGAATCTAGATTTTCTATTCTTCTCTCCCAACTTTTTATTTCCTTTTATCTTAAACCTTGCATATTTAGTATTGTTCCTCAAAGAATTGATAATTTTTGTTCTTGGCTTTTGTTTCAATATTAATTGCAGGTTTCAGGTTTCCTCAAATATAGGTCGATTTCATTTTGAACAGCTATATTGAGGTATGTTAAGTTTACTTTTGGTGGAATTTATTATTCGGTTTTTATTCACTGGACTTTGATTTAAGGTAGTCGGTATTGCACCGCCTTTTTCTTTTTTCTTCATACTGATTCTTTTTCCTGGAGGCCCTCACTGATTTTTTTTTTCAGCATTTTTCATTTTCAATTTTTGCGCCCTTGCTGTTTTCAACTCGATTTAGATGTGCATTTCAATTGTGCTTCCAGTTTTTAGGCAATCAAAATCCATCGACTTTATTTCTGTTTTTTTGCAGGTTTTTACATTTCAGTGAATGACATTGAGATCACAGTCGATTTGAGTGGCATTTAGGTCAGATTTTCAAGTATGTATGACTAATTCTTATTTCACTTTTCTTTGCTGATTGATTATTTGGTAGATTTTGAATTTTTGTTATCTGTTATAACTTATAAATAAAAGTTGCAAGAAATAAAGGAATATGTTTACCACGTGCAGCTGCCTTCATATCTCATTTGAAGGAAGTGCTTCGCGCATTATTTCAATATTTTCTGATAGCCATATACTTTATGAACTTCAGATTGCTCCTTCATATGCTTCAATAACCTAGCAGATGCAAGAGGGACCTCTTAGAGCAAATGAGGTACTTTTGATTGCAATCTTTTTTTTACAAAATTTTGACTGTGGATGTCAAAAGGAAAAAGAAAACCTAAAAACTAAGACAGTCTAAAAACAAACATTAACAAAATATGATGTAGTTATTTGCCTCCAAAGAAATCCACTTCGCCAAAGGAATTGAAGTTTTGATTGCAATTTTGCTGATCTCATAAAATTTGCACTATTTTAGTTTAAAATTAATAGTTTTCTGATTGGATTGCATATAATATACAATACAACTGTGCTGCCAAGATTACCTGCATATTGCAGATGCAATTACTAGATCATGTTAAAAATAAACATATAGTGGTCTTTTCAATAATTTTCAGCTTATGTTCTACCTGTTCATGTTCCTCTATACAATGCTTTGCTGGTCTTCTGTGATTTTGGCTCTCTCTGAATAAAAAGCAATTAATGCAGCATTATTCATGAAGAATCATCCCAACATGTAGCACAAGGACACTAAGATTGATGTTGATCATTGTATGCGAGTGCCAGGTTCCATTATGATATGGCTTTAAATAATTAGCAATTAGGCTCAATCACTCCATGAAGTTCTCCGTGTGTTGTACAAAGTTTGAACTTAAAAAAATTATTTAAAATGAGAAGGAAGAATATACTGACAGGAAAAACAAACATACATGTTAGAAGATAGAATATACTGGTATCACTTGAAAAATAAACATCTAAGAAGATAGAGCAATGAGTACCAAAGTCCAGCTGTTCTGAATTAAAAGAGCACAAATTTATTCCATCAAGAAAAGCTTGCTAGGTAGCTTTAGGCTATTGGCATTTGTGAATCATGCGATCAAAGGCGAAATATTCATATGATTATATCCAAAATCAGATAAAAATTAATTTTTTCTGGCATTGATCTAAATGAACAATTTATATTTTTTCTACTTTCACTTTTGGATATGTACAGATTAGCTAGGCAAGTCGGTTTGCCAATTTACCCCTTCGATTTCTGGAGCAGCACCTTTTCATTTTGTGTCTTTTTTCTCCTACCAGGTTCTTCTCTCTCTTTCTATAGTAGGTTGTCAGTTATTCTTTATATAACTAATTTGTGGTTTTTTTGCTTATATGCAGTTTGATCCTTCTAATATTTTTTTTTGTCTCAGGTCTCTGCTATTCAATCATGCTACATTCTTCTCTTCAGATCTCCGCTTCAGTGTTCTCTCTACATTTATTGTTTTGTCTAGGTCAGTACTCATCGACTTAACTATAGTTACATCACCATATGATTGCTTTTTCGTTTTATTGTTTTTAGTACAATGGTCAAAAGGAAGAAAATGAAGAACATGAGGATGAAATAAGGTACAAACAGTTAGTTTTCCACCTTACAATATCAGAATTGAAGTTTTTCATCAGTTTCTATATTCAATGGCTTATAGATACTTTCGCGTTTTAGATTAGATATTCAAGTTGCCTATGGATTGAGTTTGCTTTGTTTATGGTTATGTGCTATCAGTATGCTCTTGGATTTTTACTACTTTGAGGTGTGTCTTTGCATATTGACTTAAATTTGTTTCCTTTTATTTTCATTCACTATGTAGTTCTTTAATGCTGGGTCTATTTCTTTTATTATTTGGATTTTTCAGGAATTAAATTAGAGGTTGCAAGTTGCAATATTTCAGCGTTTTGGGGCTGTTCTATGTTACTTCGGCCCTTTCTCGCTTCTTCGTCTCATATTTCTTGGTTAGTTCTGTTAAACTGTTCAAGGAGTATATTCTTTCCTCATTTCTAAATAGTTTATATTTATGTTTGTTAGGTAGGATATCGAATTAATTGATGCAGGCTGCATTCTATTTGTTTTTTTACTGTTCAAAAATTGCAATGACTCTTACGATGCTGCTATCCATTGCTTTAAACATCTTTTGTGGTGTTTGCATCTTTGATTTCAGTTATAGGTTGATAATTGTATCAATTAAAGTTAAAAGAATATCCATTTTAGGACATCTCCAGACGCAACCTTTCTTGGAGTGAGTTTTTCTTCGTATACATAATTTATAGTAAGGATATATAACTCTTGATTCATATCAAATACTGATCTTATTCTTAGTATTCATTAAGTTAAAATTTCACTTCAATTTAGGATTCGAATTTGATTCCAAGATAATATATGGAGACTGGTCTGCTCATCACTTTACTGGTATGTTATTTTATACCTAATACCTAATAATATGTACACTTTGTGATTGTATTCAACAAGGTCGGTGCAGGATAAAAAAAAAAGTAAAGTCGTCCTTCAAATAATATTATATTACAGGACCTAATTAAAATTTGTGTGCGTGATTATTTGTCTTAAATTCACGGGATCAAACTAATCATGAATAAAGTTAAATGACTGTCAAATATTTGTTTTATCAATTTATGAAGCATTTTTCTGGTGTTGAAAATTTTACGGTAAGGGTCAAATCATGATTAAACCTTAAGAGGTTTCTTTGCTATGTATCTTCTTTTTTTATTAACACATAACTTCGTACATTATTTGTACGATAAGGTTGTTGTTCAGAACTTCAAACATTTGCAGTGTGATGTTTAGATTCTCTTTTAGTTAATATAATATTTATTTGGGTTTAATCCTTCCAAAAGATCTTATTTAGTGACATATCACAATAATTATATGTGGTAAAAATAGGTCGCGCAACGCGCGACGTTCCCACTAGCATATATTAATTTACAGAATTAGATTTGAATCCGAATACTATTGGCCAACAGTTCTCATTAGATTTTTTATTGCAGCGATTGAGAATATGGCGGTTCATGTTTTATGTAATTCAATTTACTTCTTATCTGATATATTAATATATACGCAGTACCAACATAAAAAATCCACTTGGCTATTTTCCCTTTGCTCACCACATGGGTGTCGGTGATGATCCCGTGCGTCCATAAGTAGCCTTTGCGAAACGGTGCTTTCCCACTTCCCAATCTGTTTTTTTATTTCTGTGCTATGGGCTATGGCGGCCGACATCTACTGGGCTGAGGGAGGAAAACAGATCGGATACGGAGCAGAAGATGGTCTTCTCATATTCGCATTTATATATTTTTGTAAATACGGATACGAATATGAATGCGTTCGGATACGGATACGGTTCGAATATTAAACGGATAAGGATACAGTTCGGATATTTTCGAATACGAAGTCGAATACAAATATATTTTGTCGAATACGGATAATATTTTAAATTTTTTTATTTGCAATAACAATTTATGTAAATATAATGTTATTCAATATACTCAGTGTCTATATTAGTACTTCGTCAAGATTAGTAGTAGTACATGCGAATGAATATCTATTACATTTTCATAGTTTGAGCCAAATGAGCATTTCTTTAAAATATGAAAGTTAATTTTAATAACATTGCGTTCGATTACAATGTACAACTTCAGAAGTGAACTTCTTTAAAATCAAAGTAAGCAAATTTATTTGTTGGATTCCAACTTTCAACACATAAATAAAAGACTAAAAGTGAAAGTAAATAAGAAACCTTCTAAAATTGCAAACACCACATAAATACAAATCTAATAGGATTGATCAATAAATTCAGTCTCTCCACATTTTGAATTCCAACAGTATATTTAACTATTCAACGTCAAATCATGTCATGTTACCTTAAATGTCATCATACATTAAAATAGTATATTAATCATATGTAATCATCATGATTAGAGAAAAAATTAATTTTAGTATTGTTAATTAGCATATATAATCGTCTCAATAATAGAAAATAAAAAAATAATTTTATGTTACTAGTCCAAATGAAAATATTATTGTAAGAGAATTTATCTAATAAAAATTAAGTATTATCTAATTAAAAGTATTCTCTAATGTAGATAAGTAATTACTTAATTATATTAATCATCTTATGCCGTTAAAGATACGGATAATATCCATGCCGGATAAGAATACGGATCGGATAGTGTCAAAAAATTCAAAATCATATCCGCATTCATATTTTTTTGACAAATACGAATACAAATATGAATACGGATCGGATGTTACGCGCATTTTTCAGATTCGGATATGAATCGGAGCGGATAAAATCCGCTCTGTTTTCATCTGGGCTGCACATGCGTCTCTCTCTCCATCATTTTTTTTTTTTTTTGAAATTAGGCCCATAGGCAGAGATTTCATTAATCGAAACAAAAACAGATTACAAATTGGGGAAAATAGGAAAAGTAAACCCGATAGGGGACACTTTTCTAGGATTAAGGACTTATTCTGAATCAGAATAAAATTAGTTAATCTGACTAGATGTTAGAATAAAAAGTGAGATTAAGATTTTGGTTTGTTAACGGTCAAAGATAAAACTCATTATTATTCCTACATCATCCAAACAAAAACCTTTATTCTGAGATTAAACTTATTCTTAAGAATTTGACACTAACAATTTTAATCATGAATAACTAATTCTACTCTTATTCTCATACAATCCAAATAGAGCCAAAGTATTAACTTTTAATTCATTAAAGTATTACATAAAAGTCATTAAAGTATGTGCTTGGATCGGATTCTGAGAATCCGATCCAAGTCATAAGCTTTATTTTATTTCAAAATTTAACTAAAATAATAAAAATAATATAAAATATTAATATTTACTTAAAGAAATATTTATTTAATTTCTAGAAAATATTAATATTTATTTAAAAACTTGACTAGATAAGGGGAAGAGTCGTAAGAATTAGAGTAGGATGACGGGACAGTTTACTAGATGAGGATCCAGAATGACTGAATGCATGGTGAGATATAGGTATGAATAGATCATCTAGCGGGGTATCGTATGTCTAGTAATAAGCATCAGTTGGGATAGGCGTAAGGGACTGGTATCCCATGTGTGGATGAGGATGACTGTACCCCTTACGTATTGAGCCTGAGTCAGATGGGCTATGGCGTAAGGGGTACAGTCATCCTCATCCACACATGGGGTGCCAGCCCCTTATGCCTATCCCAACTGATGCTTATTACTAGGCATACGATACCCCACTAGATGACCCATTCACACCTATATTTCACCGTGTAGTCGACCATTTCGGAGCCTCCTCTAGTAGACTGTCCCGTCATCCTACTCCAGTTTTTACGGCTCTTCCTCCCCTCATCTAGTCAGGCTTTTAAATAAATATTAATATTTTATATTATTTTAATTAAATTTTGAAATAAAATAAAGCGTATGACTTGGATCGGATTCTGAGAATCCGATCCAAGCACATACTTTAATGACTTTTTATGTAATACTTTAATGAATTATAAAAGTTAATACTTTGGCTCTGTTTGGATCGTATGAGAATAAGAGTAGGATTAGTTATTCAGGATTAAAATTGTTAATCTCAAATTCTTAAGAATAAGCTTAATTTCAGAATAAAGGATTTATTTGGGTGATGTAGGAATAATAATGAGCTTTATCTTTGACCGTTAACAAACCAAAATCTTAATCTCACTTCTTATTCTAACATCTAGTCATATTAACTAATCTTACTCTAATTCAGAATAAGCTCTTAATTAGCCCTTATATTTTATATAAAATTTTGTCTGCATAGAGATTTCAATAGAGAGATCGTATTAGCTGGTTTTGATCAGTCACTTTAAAAATCCAAAATTACCATTATACATATCTTTAGTATTTCAAAATGTATATTTTTTTGTCTGATTTTTTTCCGGTACAAAAGGCAACGCCTTATTTTTGTTATCTTAGTTGTTTTTTACACTTTGACATTATATTTTTCTTCTGTCCTTTACTTAATTATCGATACAAAATTATAGAATGCATTATCATTAAAAAAAAAGATAATATATATAAAAGTGAAGTATGGAGACTAACTATTACTGCACTAGAATTCTACTTGTTTGTCAAATAAAAAAAAAAAAATTGCGATTCTCTCCAAACTTGAAGAAATTAACTTATTTTATATGGAAATTATTGTACCTTTAATTTACCTACACGTATCCAACAGTTCACAGTTCACGCATGTATTTCTCTTGTTTGATTACTTCAGTCTCAGTGGTTTTCAGTAATTTACGTTGAAAACCGTAATCGCAGAAGGTGCATCTCCACTAAACACGCTTCATTGGATCTTTACTACAAGTAAATAGTAAAATCAAAATCTGGTCTTTGGAATCCGGTCGGCTACTTCGACTGGTTTTCTTTAATCTCAAGTCAATGTAAACAGGACAACTCCCTTCATTTTATTACCGTTAATTCATATTTTACTTTTTAATCACGCGTGCCTAGAATGTTGTCACGTGATCAGGTCAAAAACCAAGTCTCACAACAAGCTAATTTAATGCTCTGTTACTTTGATTAATTAGTGCCTCATACTTCTGTTCAATCTACCATTTTAATTTATCTTACACGTAGCATTAAGACTTCTGAAAACGGATATCTCCATTTTTAAATAATGGAGGGACAAACTGTTTTATTTTTCAGCTTTGACTCTTGACGAAATTGTTTTCCAGCTTTCGAAATGTTAGATCTTCTGCGGCGCTTTCTGTACAATTTCTCTGCCGAAAACTGTCTGTCGTCTTCTTTATATGGTAGTATTGAATATCATATATGAAAAATAAAGAAAAATAACTTGGTACCTGCATATATTCAACAAACATTGTCAACTTCTAATCGTGCGAATAACTAACTATATCTTATTTCATATAGCTCTTCCCCCAGAAGAACAGAATTCAAAACCAGACCGACGCAGGTCAAGCAGGAAATGGCGTAAAACTAAAACTGTGTTCAATTAATGAGGCCAAAACGATCAGGTGGAGCAGATAACCTTCTCCACATCGTCCCTTGCATTGCATTTTCTTTTGGTTTTCCTTAAAACAATTCGTAATTCTAATGAGCTATTTAGCTTAATTTTTGTGTTACGCATAAGTCATAACATAATGATATATGAAAAAAAAAACGGCTTGTGCCATTCCTTTACACCAAAAAAAAAAAAGGAAGTATAATGATGATTGTTTGGAAATTTTCCTTCGTAAAAATGGTGGTAATTTAAAATTTCACACTCTTATTTATAAAAGTTCTAAAAATAAAGAATTCAAATTTTAAATTTCTTTAGCATAATGCGCCAGCAAAATCATTTCAATAGTGGTGTTCGCTAGAGATTGCTATTAGATAAGTCTGATTTTTATAAACTACATTTCAAACAGATAGTTTAATAATTTTTTTAAGTCAAAGTCAATCTGCACCGTTGAAATCAGAAATGAATATTCATTATAAATCTCTCACCGTGGGATACATGCCGGGAGTTAAGCTTGGCAGCTCCATAAATAGCACCTTTTCGTTGATCAATTAGCTGTAGACTTCTAATAATCTCCTCTTCATTTCCCTCCTTTTCAGATCTAAACCCCTCTCGCTCTCTCTCTCTCTCTCTCTCTCAAACTCATCAATGGCTTCCAACCCGACCTCCGATTCGACCAATGGAACCAAAGACTCCTCCAACGGGACCCATGAGGTGGCACCTTCGTCGATTCCTCGGTCGATCACCGCAGACCAGCGCAAGGTAGCACTGATCACGGGTATAACGGGTCAGGACGGGTCGTACCTGACGGAGTGCCTCCTCTCGAAGGGGTATGAGGTGCACGGGCTGATTCGTCGCTCCTCCAACTTCAACACGGCTCGCCTTGACCACATCTATGTCGACCCGCACAATTCGGCCAAGGCGCGCATGAAGCTCCACTACGCTGATCTTTCTGACGCCTCGTCTCTTCGTCGCTGGGTTGATTCGATCTTGCCTGACGAGGTTTGCTTTTGGGGACAATTGTTTAATTAATTATGTGGAACGATGATTGCTTTAAGACTAAGAATGATCAAATTTGTGTACAGACACCATTCACATTTTTCACTGAATAGTCCAAAATTATTGGAATATTAGATAATGACTAATGAGTAAACTATGTGGCTTGGATAAAATATCAAGGAATGTGAGTTCAGCATTGACCATGCTCTATGAGTAATCTTTACAAGTACAACATGGTTTATACCATTATCATGTTGCATAAAATTTTATTACTTAGATTTTCTCCCAATTGTAACTAAAATACTGGTTCATTTTAACCAGGTCTACAACCTGGCAGCCCAATCACACGTGGCTGTATCCTTTGAGATACCAGATTACACAGCAGATGTTGTAGGCACTGGTGCGTTGCGCCTTCTAGAAGCAGTCAGGCTTGCACCCAAGCCGATTCGCTACTACCAAGCTGGGTCATCAGAGATGTTTGGTTCTACCCCGCCACCTCAATCTGAGACTAGTCCTTTCCACCCAAGATCTCCCTATGCTGCTGCCAAGGTCGCTGCTCACTGGTATGGTACCGTTACTGATAAAAGCTTATTCATAGCCTGTTGCAGTATGGGTGCTTATATGTTGTAGGGGTGTATGTATTTGTATTCCTATAATTTTAATTTGTTTTTGCTATTTTGTCTTTGAATTGAAATTCATATGTTTTGTCTCGATATAGGTACACAGTAAACTATAGGGAGGCATATGACATGTTCGCTTGCAATGGGATCCTGTTCAATCACGAGAGCCCGAGGCGTGGTGAGAACTTTGTTACACGAAAGATCACAAGGGCAGTTGGCCGCATCAAGTTGGGTCTCCAGACAAAGCTTTTTCTGGGAAATCTCTCAGCAGCCCGTGACTGGGGTTTTGCTGGGGATTATGTTGAGGCCATGTGGCTCATGCTTCAGCAGGACAAGCCCGGGGATTATGTAGTGGCTACTGAAGAGTCGCATACAGTGGAGGAGTTCCTTCAGGCTGCTTTTGGTTATGCGGGGCTTGATTGGAAGGATCATGTAGTCATCGACGAGAGGTATGTGATTTTCTGGGGCAAATCTTCAAAGTTGTTTAAATGCACAATGTGTGCAAAGTGAGAAGATAAGTTGCAGAGACATGAAATGTTGAGGCATCACTAATTAAAGAACTCAAATGCGCATAAACATAATCACAGAGTATTGCTGGTGTGTAATTGCATTGTCTACATCTTAGCAGTTAACAGAATCTTGTTTAACAGAAAATGTAGGTTTTGTTTTGGGCCAATATTGAATTATCACTTTTTGAGATTCTGTGTGGAAATATTTTAATGTTATATTTTAGTGCGGCTAAAATTAGGTTTGTTGTGTTGTGCAGGTATTTCCGACCTGCTGAGGTGGATAGCCTCAGAGGTGACTCAACCAAGGCTAGAAGTGTGCTCAAATGGAAGCCAAAGGTTGGATTTCATGACCTTGTTGCAATGATGGTTGATAATGATCTAGAGATTGCCAAGAAAGAGAAGGTGCTTGTCACTGCTGGGTACATGAACCCACAGCAACAGCCATAGATAAATTGGACTCCCACCACTAAAGGGAACTAGCAATTGTCACTTTTATATAGTGGTAATAAATATATTTCCATTTTGGATCTTTTGAGTTTATGTTTTTCCTTTTTTCTTTTTTTTCTTTTTAAGGAGTTCCTGATTGGTTTTGATCGAGGATGGGTCTTAGTTGAGGGGGTAAATGGTTTGAAAAGTCATATTAAGCTGTTTGTTGGGTCATAATATTGTTCTTTTAGTAGTTCATTCAATTTTTATCAAAGCCACGATGTGTTTGACGAAATTATTCTAATTGACAAGCTTTCAGAGAGCATGGTTTTGGAATACATGCACTGCACGTGGAATCTGAGTGCTCAGGTTCAGATAATCAGATGCCTCTGTTCCTTGCTTGAAAATCAAGAGTGTGCTTCTCTTTTGATGCAACTTTTCAAGTGATCCGGGTTCATTTTGTTTTATCAAATTGCTTTGTTATTGAAAATATTAGCTTTTCGCTAAATGACCCTTTTCTCATATCTGGATTATAATGGCAATTAACAAAAATAAGTATCGCTTTGCATGTGATTTGCATTTCTGTCCTTCTTTTACACTGACATAACTGTTACACGTCTGATTGTAAAATCAGAACTGAGTGTGAGCGTTTTCAGTGTTATGCTTGAACAATGTGACTAATAAATTAGAAATGCATCCCCAAGAACGTATTCTTTGGTAATATAGACTAAATTACAACGTGCCAAAGAAACTACTAGGCAGATTGCACTCTGTAAAAAAGGAAGCCGACCTTTACTATATCATGTTTCTTGTAGTACTGAAATCTGAACTACTGTGTACCCGGTAACTGTGTGGTGGAGAAATTGGGTAGAAGAGGAAAAAGATGAAACGAGGGGCCAGCAGTGATTGACCTAATTAACAGTGTTTCAAACTATCTTTCAATATTTATGTGCTTTATTTTTTCTTCAGAAAAAATAAATATTTATGTGCTTTATTTATTTATTTTTATTATAGAGGGAAAATAGGCAAGGAAAGAGCATTAACGGTTCCATTTCCGCTGTTGTTCCCTACTCCAATCACAGGTCTAAAATCTAAAAATGGTTTAATCTGACACGTTCATATTAGATCAGACAGCCAAAATGAAAATATATAATTCTCTATTCCGCGTCTCTGGTAAATTTCAGGTCAGAGCTCAATTTACTATGTTTGCTAGTTGAACAATGTAATATAACGGGAGTTCGGATCCAGAGAGTGCAGTAATTGTTGGGTTATTATATCGAAATTTGGCTCCTCAACTTCAACAAAAGTTTGACTTTAAGGGTGTGTTTGGATGAGCCATGAATAAGGAATAAGAATAAGAAATTTCGGTATGCGTGCTTATCCAAATTTTTTATTCTTATACCATGGTTTTGTTAGTATAAGCATAAGGGCCCAAATTCCTTATTCTTATGTTGTTTGGGTTGCACAAGAATAAGAATAAGCACGCATATCGAAATTTCTTATTTTTATTCCTTATTCAAAGCTTATCCAAACACACCCTAAATTATGTGCCCGCTTCCTTTTTCGAGATTTCTCTCGAAATTACTAACAAAAAAATATATACACATGCAAGGAACCTATATTTATATTTTATTTTCCTTAGTAACGGACTTTCCGTACTATGGTATCATATCTCTATTCAATCAGTTTAAAACATTTTGTATTGGTTCTTTTCGACCATTTAATTTGTGCATAAATGTCATGTAGTTCTATGCCTAAGTGCTTTTTACAGCAGAAATGAAGCTTTTAGGATTTGTTTGATTGTAAAGAGAAATAATTAAATAAAAAATGGGGCTCCCATAATCACAATAAAGTTTTAAACATTAATAAGCCATATACAATTTTTTTTTTGATAATTAGCCATATACAATTTAATGTCAATTGTCCTTGGTGGAGTTAATGCTGTGTCTAGTCCTTTCATCAAAGAAAACTAAACGCTGTGCCTAGCTAGTTTTTTAGCAATTAGCATGGTCATGATGGCAACCAATCTTGATCAAGTCCTTTAGCAAAACATGGATCCACCACCTCCTTTAATTAGTGCGAGGGATAAATAATACAGGTACACTGAGAAGTGAGGTAAAATTAGGACTATGTATAAGTAGGCATAATATACCTATGGGTTGACATATAATTTTTTGTTACTCTGTAAGTCAATACGGATTAGCAAACAATCATATCAAAGAAAGTATAGTTTATATAACGAACAAACTAATTTTTTTGTAGGCATAAATAATTATAATTTCAATTTAAATTTTGCTATGATTTGATTTTCAATCTCCAACGCAAATGGCTAAGATAGTTGTGTGACCACACTTTTTAACTTAGCTACTAGAAATATCAAATATGCTTTCCAGAGGTCAAAAAAGGACAAATGCAGTTTTTGTATTTTGAATCATCTGCTTTTAGAAATAAATGCTGGGGTTTATATTATGTTTCTCAAAAGTTTCTGCATGAAAAAAATATTATTATTATTATAATATACGTAAATTTCTCTAATTAGGCAGTTTACTAATTTTATTTAATATATAATTGACCATAGTTTCAAGCGGCTACATGCATGCAACATCTGAAACATAGTATAATTTTAATCATGTCTACGAGTAGGTACATTGATTTATGATTGACTAAATTAATAGAGAAATATCTTAATTTTCTACCCGAACGTGGAGAGCTTATAACATTGAAGAATGTGAGATAAGGGATGCTAACCTCTCTGTTTAGTTGGTAGAGAAACAACTTAACGTTGAATAAGCTGAAAACTGGATTTGGGGGATTTTCATGAATCTTTGACTTTTTGTTTGGATTTTTTTAAAATTTTCTACTTATTTTGGCGAACTTTTTGAAGTTCTGGATGCTTCTGGTTTTTTTTTTTTCCCTTTTATTGCCTTAGGTTCGTGTGGTGGGTTTCTGACAACATTACTGAAGGTTGGTCCCTGTGCAGAAAGATTGAGGGGAAATTTAAATGGGCTTCCCTGTTTCGTATCTTGGGCTCTATCTTGGCTAGTTGGGTTTTATCAATTGGGCTTTCGATACTTAAAAACATTTTCATCCCAAAAAAATTAAAAATAATATTAAAATATTTACAAAATTCGAAAATAGTCTAAAATTAATCGGAATTATATAAATGGTATTGCAATAAAATCAAATTGAAGATATAGAGATGCAAAACGTTGAATGGGCTGCTGTTGACAGGCCTATGTTGTACAATTCATGAAAGTGGTTGGTGAGATGGCATGTGGCCAGTGGCCTTCCCGAGCGGACCGTGAAACCAGTGTGGTCCCGAGTACACATCCCATTAAGGAAATGGAAATTGAGTACTGCCATCGGCAAATAGGGGTGAAAACGGTCACCGTTTCGACCATCCTTTCGTTTCGTTTCGTCTAAAATGAAACGAAACGGTTAAGATTTTTTGTTGCGTTTTATATTAAATAATTGACCATAGTTTCAAGCGGCTACTGTTGTTTGGAAGTAACTAAAAAATTATAAATGAGTAAATAATTAGTAGTAAGAGATATTTAATACAAGTGAGGGAGTAAATAATATTCATTTCTGATTCTGATAACTGCAGGGCTAGGCTGGTCGACGGGTGCTGCGCGACGGCGACGAGAGGGTTGCGCGACGGCGACAGTAGGGTTGACGGCTATGGGAGGTCGCGATGACAAGGCTGATGGCGACTGGACGACGCGACGGCAGGGCTGACGGTGACGGGAGGGCACGACGGAAAGGCTGACGGCGACGGAAGGTGCGAAGGAAGAGGAGGTGAGGAGAGGGGAGAGAAGGTGAGGCAAGGGTGAGGGTCGTGTGAGAGAGGAACGCCGCGTGAGAGAACCTTTCTTTTTTTGGCATCGCGCAGTTTCTATTTTCGACTATGATTGTTTGATTGCATGTTCGGTTGATTGTATTTATCAACTCCGTTCCATTAACCCATCCAAGGGGAACGACATCCTTTTGAAGAAATCTAGTGGTCTTCCTCGTATCTGAGCCGTCGAAATTAAATCAGATGATGATGGGTGCTTCATAAATAGTACCAAATTGATAGGCCCGAAAAAATTTTAACCGTTAAGATTCAATCAGATGGTTCCGATGCGAGTAAGACCACTAGACTTCTTTAAAAGGTGCCAACCGAAGGTGCAGCATGCAGGCCCCCTCCATCTTTACCCGTCTTCATAAATTTCACCACCTTAGTAGTTGACAACTTGACATCTCTCTAGATATATAGCATCAATGGACTGGAATCAACTAATCAAGGACTTGTACATGGCTGAGACAGGCCAAAGGAGCTCCACTTCTGATGTTGTGATAGCCATGATCTTTTTAAGTGTCGTGTACGTGCAATTGATTTGGCGCCTGAAGCCAAGGTCCGGGTAGGATTTGCTGCTAGAAAACGGCATTTGTTACGCGGCGTGTTACCCGCTGTTGAGGGGTATTATGATTATGATAAATACTGCGTGTTACATTGGAAAATTCTTTTACGATCAGGCCTTTATACGTTAAAATACCGTTGATTTGGCACCGATACATGAATTGTTAATTTTCATGATAGAAGCAATTCATATGCGCTTCTATCGATCGTTAATTTCATAAAAGTTAGCAATTCATGTACCGGAATCATGATATAGAAATCTAGAAATATGAATGATGCTCTAGGTTTGTAGGTTACATTATTAGATTCCAATTGAGAGTGTAGATTATTATTATTATTATTATTTTATTTTTTGATTATTTTATTATTATTACTTACTTTACCGGAACCTTAATCGTTAGTCGTTACGCCACTGCCGACTGCAGATTATGCGACAGAAGATCTCACAACAGTACAACTTCATTCCAATTATATCGACGGATCCTGTCAGGGACTCTCTTTTAATGTATATATTTTTTGAAACTCGAATCCCTTATTGCCTACAGATATCGTCTCATTTTTCTTTTCCATCCGAGTATATCGTTTTGAAGTAGGTACGGCAACAACATAATTAATTAACAATAAATAGCATTTGCTTAAAATAAAAATATCAAATTCTAGAGCAATGCATCTCAAGTGAGAGACCGCAGGTTCGAAACCCGGCCGGAGAGTCATTTATAGACAATTTAAAAATAAGTTTGGAAGTTTGACCCCAATTTATAAAAAGATCAAATTCTAAATGTACTATTTGCAGTTTAGATATGTTCAATATAAAGTTCAGTACACTAACCCAAACGAATGTCTAATTGCATCAAATTTTTGCATGAATTATTTAAACTATAAAATATTGAAGGAATATATTGAGTCCAACATTTTGATTTTAGAATATAATTATACGTGCAATAGTTATAAATATATTTTGTTGTCATTAAATTATTTTATAATATTTTCACTTGCATTTTTTCCTAACTAACTTGCGAATTATGCTCTCTCACATAAAGGCAACACTTCTAGAAAGATCGGTTCCTTAATTATATCCATTTTGCATTACGTAATACGTACTGATCAGCTATGTTACCAGATTCGGCAATTTTATGCCGTATTCCGTATCTTCGATACGGATACACGAGCAATACTGATATGTATCGGATACCTCATATGGCGAATTCTAATATTTTAATGTATTTAACTGGTGGATTCGATCAAATACGGCTTAAATACAACTGGGATATGTTTTTGAATATTAGAAATTGAAACTACTATATTTTTTTTTTATAGAAATATCCATTTTGGACATAAGACCATAATCCGGAAAACTCGTGACGAAATCTACATGATTCAGCGAGATTTACCTTATAACGAATATTTTCAGAACAAAAAAAAAAAAACGTTGTCTAAACCTTCGAATACACTTTGCAAGTTTTTGAATATAAAAATTATATAAAAACTATATATCATAATTAGTTTTTAATCTGCACAATTATTTACTATACAAGGTAGTTACAAATTACAAATATATATTGGTTCTTTTATAAATTACAAAATATATTATTTTAATTATTGTATATATATCGCCGTATTCTAATTTTTTGAAAAATAACCTTCATCCGCACCTAACATAGCTCATCAGCCTCGCATGGAGACAAATTGGAGGAAATTAATGGTGATGCAGTTGATGCCAAGCCTGGTGGATTTGCTATTAATGCGGCTTGAAGTAGGTGCAATTGATACTTGATGATGATGTGGAGGCATGCTGGTAGAGTGCCAAAGGATGATTCCCCTTGATGATGATGCAGTTGATCCAAGCCTGGTGGATTTGCTATTAATGCTGTTTGAAGTGGGTGCAATTGATACTTGATGATGATGTGGAGGCATGCTGGTAGAGTGCCAAAGGGAGATTTCCCTTATCAGTTTCATTTTGAGTGATGTATGAATAACTTCCTTTTTTTTTTTTAATTGAAGGTTATGTTGTGTTTGCTCCTTTTTTACGCATATCAAAAGAATATGAGCGGATTTTTAACTTGGACTGGATGACGTTATTCTAAAGTTTTAAAAAAAATTGCTATAAAGGATGTCCATATACTAATGTAATTAATATATATATATAAAAAATAGTGAATCAGTGCTCTCAAAACTCAATTATAAAATTAGCTTATGAAAAAAAAATCAATTATTAAATTATTTACTGGTGTATAATGCGATGCTAAAAAATACCAGTCAAGGTCTGCCACTGTAAAATGTCCGAGCACTTCACTCAGTTCAGTTCTTAGGTAGAACATTAACTTGCAGCCTACCCAGTACCCACACATTTAAGACCACGTGAATACTGTACATCTTCCTGATACGTTGACGTTGGGACATTAACTCAGCAGATCCAACAATGATATTAAAGGGTTGTCCAATTATAGCAGATCATACTGAGGACAGTAATAAACAATTCACTTTTGTATAGTATGTTTGTAGAATCCAATGACCTCCCCTCTATATAAGCTATATCAATACTGACTCATCCCTGTAGAATACAAAGTTTTTAATTCACCTCACTCGTATAACTCTTTCACCACAAAGAAGTTCTAAAACAATTAAGCCATGGCTCCAGCAATAAAATTCCTCCCGACTGAGGCCTCAGGAGAGAAAACCCTAAGACCGAGCTTTATTCGGGATGAGGATGAACGGCCAAAGGTGGCGTATAATCAATTCAGCAGTGAAGTGCCAGTAATATCCTTAGATGGGATTGATGACAAAGTGAGTGGGCGTAGGCAGGAGATATGCCAGCAGATCGTAGCAGCATGTGAAGACTGGGGTTTGTTTCAGGTTGTAGACCACGGCATTGACACAGCATTGGTGGCGGAGATGAGTCAAATGGCAAGGGAGTTTTTCACACTCCCAAAAGAGGAGAAGTTGCGGTTTGATATGACCGGTGGGAAGAAGGGAGGCTTCATTGTTTCGAGCCATCTTCAGGTCTGATAACACTTTCTTATCATGTCCTCTTATTAATCTATTTATTTTTAACTCCTTTTACCGTATAAGAAACTCAATTAATAGCAGATTATTCATTTATCATCGAAGATGCAATGAGAGTTCATATATAGATTCAGAGGACCATCTTTACACCAGCATTCAATTGGAAGTACAGAAAGTTAAAAAAAAATGTGAATAAATATGAGATAGTAATTCTCTTCAATCCTTCAATGCTGCATCCATCTAACTCTATTGTTACCCGTGTGGTTTTGAGAATCCTTTTTTCTCTGTCAACTCTGGGGCGTAAACTGGACAAAGTTTTAGGACTGCAACTGGTTCCTCACATTTTGAATTTTTTTTCTTTTATGCCCTTTTGGTGTATGATATTGTTCCATTGTTATCTGAGGTTCAATTGTGGGTTGAAGCCTCACTTCTATGATTGACCTTACATTTAAAAATATCAACACTGATTAGACAAAAAAAAAAGGCAAAATAAGAGAAGGGGAAAAATAAGTTACTGTAATGATTTGGTAGGCTTTAGGGTTTAGGGTTCAAGAAATATTGTACTCTCCTCGAGAAATATTTTGTATTAGACTTTTGGACTCTACTGGGATTCTACCTACTCCTGACATGATTAAGATAAATATTACAGAGTAATCAACAAGAAGTGCCCACAGTTTATACAAGGTAGAAGAAAAGGCTGGTTCGCAGGAACAGTAAAGCATAAATTAAAACAAGCATCTCTTATCAGATTAAGATCACATTATTCAAATTGAGCCAGCTCCAACTTTCAAGGAAAATTAATAAAATATTCAATAAAATATTAGGGAGAAGCAGTACAGGACTGGAGGGAGATTGTGACCTACTTCTCATATCCATTGCGGGCTCGAGACTATTCGCGGTGGCCTGACAAGCCTGAGGGATGGAGGACAGTAGTGGAATCATACAGCGAAAAGCTAATGGGACTGTCATGCAAACTTCTAGGCATCCTTTCTGAGGCAATGGGCCTCAATCATGATGCTCTATCGGACGCCTGTGTAGACATGGATCAGAAAATTGTGGTGAACTATTATCCAAAATGCCCCCAGCCAGATCTCACACTTGGCCTGAAACGGCACACTGATCCTGGCACAATCACACTGCTGCTCCAGGATCAGGTTGGTGGCCTTCAAGCAACTAAAGATGGTGGCAAAACATGGATCACAGTGCAACCAACTGAGGGAGCTTTTGTGGTCAACCTTGGGGACCATGGTCATGTGAGCTTTAATTTATAATTAATTCTCGTTTAATATCATCTAAATAAGCAGGTTATCCAAACATGTGCATTAAATTTGCACTTGCCCTCACATCATGGATTCATGGTCATCAAGACCAGGTCATGTCATCATGTGAGCTTTAATTTATAATTAATTCTACTATAAATATCATCTAAATAAACAAGTTACCCTGACACCAAATTAAATTTGCACATCCTGGATTCTCCATACCTGGCAGCCAACCATGGATAATGAGCAAGGTTGGGCTAAATATGAATTTACCATGTAGCACTCCTGGTAGTTAATACCAAAAATTTGCTTAATTTAAAAACAGTTGCCACATCCGTACTTGAATGTTTATTGCACTATATTGAAAAAAAAAGACCGAGTATGCATCTGAAATAGATTTTACCTGTTGAGCATCCTAACTTTTCATTAAGTTCCATTTATACTCTCTCTCTCTCTCTCTTTCTCTCTCATATTCCTATATTCCTTTGTAGTACTTGAGCAACGGTCGGTTCAAGAATGCAGACCACCAGGCAGTGGTGAACTCCAACTGCAGTCGCTTATCAATAGCCACCTTCCAAAACCCAGCACCAGATGCAATTGTGTACCCATTAGCAATCAGGAAGGGAGAAAAACCGATTCTGGACGAACCGATCACTTTTTCAGAGATGTACAGGAGGAAAATGGCAAGAGACCTAGAAATAGCCGAGCAAAAGAAGCTGGCTAAAATGAAGGGGCAGCAGGTGGCAGAGATGCCAAAGGAGGTCATTCTGAAACCCAAAACCATTAGTGAAATACTGGCATAACCCAAATAATGGAAGCTATCCTAGCTTGTCCTTTAGGGCAATATCTGTTTCTATATTGTTGCTGTTTCACCAGTTTTAGATGCAATGATAGTGCGTTTAGGAGCAATTTCTTTATTTCATGTTCACTATCATATGTTGTAATCTATTTAAATAAGGCACTATGCATGTAGTTTCCAAGATATCACACTATGGTATGCGGTTGTGTTTTGACAACAAGCCCTAGAGAAAGGAATGTGATTGCGTTATTATCATTCTTTTGTTCTGGTCTCAGTCAATACCTTGAAAAAATGTCCAATATGTGCAGGAAAAATAGAAGGAAGAGGAGGGGATACGGATTTAGGAACTGAAAATGAGACACCACACAACAGCCATTTGCCCAGGGAAAAGCTACCAGAAAAAATTACGGATCTATTTTCAATTCATTACAGGAAACAATGATCAATGATTTCATTTTACAAAAAATATGCCACCGTTATCAAGCTCGTCATCATCCCAATATTCCTCTTCATCTTGTTCATCTAATCTTTTGGATGGTTTTTCCTTCTTTTCATCTTGATCCTTTCCTTCTCTTTCTTCCTTTAACTCATCCAACAATGCAATCACCTGAAAAGAAGAATATTAACCGAGTTTTTTGACATCAGAAACCACGAGGAAGTAAATGCATATGAATTTTTAATAATTTTGCCTCAAATAGCTAGGCAGGCTTTAACAGTTCTTAGTCCTGAACATCAAATACCATCAAAATCAGTCTGGTTATGTGTTGGCTGGAAGGTTTTAGTTGAAAGCTTTTGCTGATATATATTTAAATGCAATATAGCAATATGAGAAAAATATGGCTATGGTATGACATACCCCGCATCCTCTCTCTATGGAATCATCCTCAATGAAACGAAGCAGAGGAGTTATCCGTAGCCTCATGCGCTTTCCTAATTGACTCCTAATGTACTTGGCTTTTGACTTTAATCCTTCTATAGCCACCTCCTTTCCTCTTTTATCACCAAATACTGATACATACACTTTTGCAATCTTTAAGGAAAAAACAAAATCAATTGTGGGATTCTCAATATACCAATTTCCAAATTGTAAGAGAATATTTATGTTTTAAGTCAGTTCACTTGGTTAATATAACATCAATAGGTTCTAATAATTGGCCAAATTATCAACTGCACACTAATATTTCTCCAATTTTCCATGGTCTAATTATGAAGCACACTTTTCTTAAGAATGATAGACAGGTATTGCTTGGCAACTGAATAAACAGTGAAATTCTGAGTTTGAAAAGAAAAACAACTTTTATTCTCCTGAATACTGCTTCCCTATAAAGTTTGAAGATTTAAACTACACTCAATTTCATACTTTCTATGTCTTTCTTGGGAGAGAAAGTTCAGGCCAAATTAATTACATAATCCACCAATTTGTACACTAAAACTACACAATTATGATTCACCAATACATTATTCAAACTATTAGTGAGAGATTAGGAGAGTTAAAAGAGAGATGGGTAACCTGAAGATCAGCTGTGACTTCCACATCAGTAATAGTTGTAACAGAGGAGAGATAAAGATCGGCACCGAAGGCCGCCTCGGGGAGAAGAGCACGGCGCACGATCTGATCCCTTTCTAGAATCTCTGAAAGCTCGCGCATTATCTGCCTACCCACCATCTTCACCCTCTTCTCCTTCGCCATGCACCTCACTCCAGCGCTTCTTTCTCTCTTGCCATTGATTGTGAGAGCAGAGAGGGACAAGGTTGAGGTGGAGAGGAATTGGACTGGAGAAGCAAGGGAGAAGCCCGACTGGAGAGATGTTACTCGGGAGAGAGGGAGTGAAGGAGATGAGACCGCGCGAGAAAGGAGCATTTTTTTTTCTTCTGGATTTTGCTTCTCGGTTCACTTCATGTGAAGCACTGAAGAAGATAATTTTGCTGGGATTTTTAGGGTTTTGTTGATTCATTTGTGTCGTTTCTGGTATGGTTCTACTTGAAGCGGGTCAGATTCTATTCGCTGATCTATGATTCTTTATTTTACCCAAACGGACCATGACCGTCCGATTGATCCGTTCAGTTCAGATTGAACAATATACACGACAAATTAAAATATGTTCGAATGCGAGTGGAGTCATAAAATTTTTAATAGGTAAGTGCTATATTAAGGAACAAGGAATTGTTTCTTGTTCCAACAAATCCAAAGTGTAATGTTTGGTGGAGGAGTAAATAATTAATTTATTTTTTATTCTTTCACTCGATCATATTTGGTATGAAAAGATAGAATAAATATAGAGTAAGAATAAATAAATAATGAAAACCATCTCTCAATTCTGTGGAGTAACTTTACTTCACCTAAAATGATAGAGTAATTTACTCCTCCTTACTCCACACTACTCCATCAACTTTAAATCATATGGTCATGTTTGGTAGACGAGTAAACTGCGGATTAGTTTAAGGAGGAGTAAACTAGTTAATCCACTTTACTCCTCTAATTTGAGATCATGTTTGGTATGAAAAGATGGAGTAAGAGTAAATAAATAATAATAACCATCTCTTAATCTTGTGGAGTAACTTTACTCCGCCTAAAATGGTGGAGTAATTTACTCCTCCTTACTCTACATTAATCCACTAAATTTAAATCATGTTTGGAGAAGTAAAAGTGGATTAAATGAGTTACTCCACCTTTAATCCTCTACCAAATATGACCGTATGGAGGAGTAAAAGTGGATTAAATGAGTTACTTCACCTTTAATCCTCTACCAAACATGGGAGGGTTTATGAACAAAGAACAAGTCTTGTTCTAATTATTATTTCTAGTTTATGAATTTGTTAAACATACCATCATTGTTTGATCATGATTAGGGAAATTTGCTTTTGGCGACACTATTTTTACTTCAACAACATATTTTTGACAAATTGTTGAACCATGAACAGATAACGATATTTTAATTTATTTGTAAATCGAAACAGTTAACAAAATTGGCCTCTTTCGTTTCGTTTATTTTAGTTTAACCATTTTATATATTTTTTAATGCATTTTAAAGTATTTATGAATAAATTTTGATGAACCGAGAATATTGCAGTATCAAACCGATAAATTATGCACTCAAAATAGAAAAAATATGTATAAAAATTAATAATTTTCAAAGCTGCAAATCAAACGCAGGACACGTTTTGATTGTCTTGATATAGGAAAATGTTGTCTCTAAAGGAGGCGGCATAGACAAAATTTAGCGGAAGCAATTAAGGTTCTAAACCTGTTTGGTATGAACTATCCTAACACAATTTAATTGATACCAAAAACTAGCAAGCGCACAAGCAATTCAAGTATAGCAAGAAAATAAAGGGAGAAAAAGAGAGAGAAATTGAACACTCAGTATGATTACGGAGTTACAACCTGCTATGAAAGGCTAGTCTTAGTCGTACGTCTCCGAGAATTTTCCTACCACGAAAGGGCGCGCTCCGTTCAATTCCAACAAGAATTGGACTACAATTTCAAACCGAATCACCTCGTCACAAGGACACTCTAGGCGAATCGGCCTTCGAATGGAACAACGGTCTCAAAGGAGAAAAGCTCTCAACCTATTCCAACCTACACCTAACGACAATGTCGGTGCAGTGGTGTTTGAGGTTACTTTATCTCTCAAAATGGTCTAGCTATGAAAAGTTCGAGTGGGAGAGTAACCTTGTGCTCAAAAGCTCAATACTGGTCTAATTTTGCGAGACAAAACTCTCTTTAGAGAGAGAACAAGGGGTGGATATAAACAAGACTCGAAATGAGCAGTTTACTAGCAAAAACTGGACACAACGTTGCTTGCCACTGAAAAGCATTGTACAGCGTTCAATATGACCGTTGTAAATTCTAACAGCTCTTTAATAGAGCCGTTGGTTTGTCAGAGCGTTGTGCAACACTATATGTCGTTGCACAACGATGGGATGTACAGCCAAAGGAGAGCTCTGACAGTTCTGTTGGAATTGTCAGAGCGTTGTGCAACGCCAAATGTCGTTGCACAACGATGGAATATATAGTCAAAGGAGAACTCCGACAGTTCTGTTGGACTTGTCAGAGCGTTGTGCAACGCCAAATGTCGTTATACAACGTTATAGTAAGAGTAAGGAGCAACTCTGACAGAAAACAACATAGCGTTGTACAACACTATCTACCGTTACACAACGCTGAATGACGTTGTCATATGCTACCCGCAGTTTTGCACGTAAAATACGCTGCTTGGAGTCAAGGCAGCGCTGCATGGAATGAAACAACACAGGCCATGTGGAATTGGGAACTCATAGTCATAGGCACACGTTACTATAACTTAGTATCATATCATCGTGTAACTAACACTTTTCCGTATGATTTGACGGCCAAAAAAATTTCAGGAGTGATAAGCGTCATCCATAAAATAATCATCCGCGTCATCTAATACTCTCCTCCCCTTCAACTTCCGATTTTTTTTTTCCGCGCGCCTCTGGAGACGCCTCTCCCTCCCTCACGCGTCTCTTTCCCTCACGTGTCTTTCCTCCCTCGCGCCTTTTCCTTCCTAACACGCCTTCCTTCCTTGCCATCCCTCCTTTCCGTCCCTCCTTCCTCCCTGGTGTTCTATTTCTCCTTCCTCTCCCTCACACTTTATACTGCTTTCTTAAACTGAACAGATATAACAACTAGTTGAACATAAATAGTAAAATAAACTGAAAATATGTAAAAAACAATCTGGACTCATAAAAAAAGAAAGTAAAAGTGAGCAAAATAATTGAACAGAAACGACAAATAAATTGAACAGTTATACAAATAAACTGAACATATATGACAAATAATGCGGACTCATCAAAAAAAAGATAAATGTGAGCAAATAAACTGAACAGAAATGAAAAATAAATTGAACAGTTATAACACATAAACTGAACAGATGTAACAAATAATATGGATTCATACGAAATATAAAAGTGAGCAAATAAATTGAACAAAAATGACAAATAAATTGAACAGTTATAACAAATAAAATGAACAGATGTAACAAACATGTTAACTCGTATACAAAAATAAATAGTGTACATAAATTGAATAGATATAACAAATAAATTGAACAGAAATGACAAATAAATTGAACAGTTATAACACATAAACTGAACAGATGTAACAAATAATGTGGATTCATACGAAAAATAAAAGTGAGCAAATAAACTGAATAGAAATGACAAATAAATTGAACAATTATAACAAATAAAATGAACAGATGTAACAAACATGTTAACTCGTATAACATGTTTAACAACTAAATTGAACATCTATAACAAATAAATTGAACAGGTATCCAACATAATTGAAAAGAAGAAATGAGTCGAAAAAGAGGAAAGAAGGAAGGAAGAGGAGAGAAGCAAGACAGAGGAGGGGTAGGCGCGAAAAAAAAAGAAGAGAGGGGAGAGGTGGGAGGAGGCGCGGAAAAATGAAAGAGAGTGGAGGGGAGGGGAGGGGAGACACGATGGAGTTAGGCGATCCGATGGAGACGCGTGAAAAAATGAAGGGCGCCGATCTTGTGGATGACGGTGATGACAAAAGAATGGATGGTAAGTAGTAATTTTTTCACTTGGAGGCAAGCTTTGACAAGGACACAGGCCCTCTAAAGCCCAGTAGCAGGCCTATTGTAGCTTTAAAAAAAATGGGCTAGACGTGGCTGTTGTTTCGAGTGAACGACAGAAGTAAAACTCTGGTTTATTTTAACGCTCGATTAAAACTATTTTGTACTTTAGCCTTCATACAAAGGTATAACAGGTTGTCACACTAGGTTGACTTCACCTTCTCTTTTCAAGTAGTTGTTATAATTAATATTAATGTGGCCTATATCATTAATTTGAACCAAGTTCATTTATGAATTTTAATTAAAGGGTGCATTGATTTTGATGGAAAATCAATGGACCAGATTCATTGAAATTTTGATCCCTTCAATTGCCTTAGCATTAATTCTGAAATTCTGTCAAAAAAATTAGCATTTTTTCCCCCTCATTTTTTGCCTATTAAGAAAAGAGACAGATTAAGAAAAACGCCACTAATTATGCCATCAAAATTGCTAAGGAAAATTGGAGAAGATTAAGTTTCCGCCTTATGATGTCTTCTCTTCAAAACTGTAAGTTTCTATTATGATTTATTATTTATATGAAATACATGATCCTGGAAATTAATTAAGAAATATTATTAAGAATTAATATTTTAATTTCTATCATTTGGTATCAGGGAAGTTTGTATTTTCATATAAAATATAATATACAGTAAATTCGTATTTTACTGGAATTTTTCTAGAATTTTCAGAATTAATATCGTAATTTTCCTTCTAAAGTTTATGTATCTGTCTTTTCTTGTGTGCACGAATGGAGTTGTGAAGTATAATGCCCTTTGTTTTCTTCATTCTTCCACCGTGTACACACAAAGATAGAGAGTAGTCATTCCCATGTGCGTACTAATAAATTGTTTCAAACTGGATTGAATACAAAGGCGAAGCATACTTTAAGATCCAAACCATATCCTAGTCTATAATTCTTGCAACAATTGGCACAATCGATGATAAATTTTTTCGGACTTTCCTTGTATGGTTTTGGATATAGTAAGCACCGATAATTTCTACTTATTTTGTAGATAACCTGGTTGCTATTTTCTTTTTCCTTGCTGTATGCGTCTCGCTTTGAAACCCAAGTTGATTAGGTAAATATTAATTGTGTACGCACCTTTTGGATGTTGTAATTAGACATGAGTGTTCTATGATCATGCAGGGTTCCATTAAATCGTTTCTTTATTTGGTCGTGAATGATGGAATTAATACATAGTTATTCCATATAACTATTAGATTATAGTTCGATTATAATGAAAGACCATTTTATTCCTATTCCATCTGATCATTTCTTTGGAATGATGAATTAAGAAATAGTTAAACTAATTGCTATTCTTGCATTTACTTAATTAAATGCATATATATATATATATATATATATATATATTTAACAATATCTCTTAGTTTAAGTTTTCCTTTAATATTTTGTTAAGCATCTAAATGGATCAATTAATCGAACTGTTTAGGTATGACTATTAGTTAATTTTATTTAGTTGTGTTTTAAGGCAACTTTCATTCGCTTAAATGAATGAGTCAGATGCACACTTGTTATTCGCATCCTTTCGAAATATGTTCATATTATTTTTATTAAGTGGATAAACTCATATATGATATGATATTTATATTGTGGTTTTGTATGCAATAACGTATAGAAACGGTCCAACGGAGGTTTGTTATAAATTTTTCATATGAATAATTTAAACCTATTAAATTACTTTTAATAATTTGATTATTATCAATTTTAACAAAATTACCAGTTTATTAAAAGAAAAGTATGTGATATATTTTTGTTAACGTATCACAATAAAGTTTTACATTTAATAAATTATGATTGTCAATTTGAACAACTTTAATTGTCAATTTAGTTTATTAAGTGAAATTTCATTTATGATTCAATTTATTTCTGCCTAACGGTGATGCAAATTGAATTTTATAGAACAACTATCATGATCTGAAAATTTTGACATTTTATTATTGATTTCAGATTCATGAATTATTATTCCTTTTAATAGTTGTTCAATTCTATTATATTATTTGTGATATTTTAGTTTACATATCACTATGATGTTTATATTTAATAAATATTAAGGATGTCAATTTGAACAACTTTAATTGACATTATAGTTTATTAAATAGAATTGTTTCATTATCTTCAATTTATTTTTCTGCCCAACGGTGATATAAATTGAATGTGAAGAACTGAAATTTAATTGGCATTTTAAAACTGAAATTTAATTGGCGTTTTATTAATTATTTCAGTTTAATTGATTATTAGTTCTTTGATTATACTATGTGAATTTTAATCGACTATAGTAACCACCTTTATTTTTCTTGAATAATATACATTTAATAAAACTAATTATTCCAACTTGAAAAGAATAAATTGAGATTTGTCTTGGTATTTTGAAATTAAACCAGACATTATGAAAAGATTATGTTGCAATTATCAATAAAGGCATCGATGATGAAATACTAACTTTTCTAAATTATATCTCAAATTTGATGAGGTCAAGTTTGGATTTAAAGAAAATATTGTAAATCAATGTATATATCTCAGAGTTAGTGGGAGTAATTTATCATTCTCATTTTGTACATGGATGATATTTTATTAGTCAATAAGAAATTCACATTAAGTTATTTATTTGTGCTTGTATATATAATGATTAATTTTATGGAAGAGTGTTGAACAGTTTAAAATGTCACCTTCCACTATGCAAGCAGGATTTTCGTGGCATTTTGTAAAGTCACTTATCTTATTTTTGTAATAATGCGACTGCTATTTTGTCTTTTAGTAACAACAAATTAAGTAATGTGTCTAATGGATCGACATTAAATATCTTGTTGTTAAAGACAAAGTCAAAGATGATATTATATCAATACAACATATTAATTGAGAATTATGTTAACTAATTCTCTCAATAAAGTATTACCACCCATTTTTGCCGGCATGGGTTTGGTTGCTAATTATAACTTTGTTGTATTGAATTATGTATTAAGTTATAATGTGAAGCTTCTATTATGACTTTGACTTTGAATTTATGAAATTTGCTTATTTCTTATGTTGCGCATTATGTTTAATTTAAGCAAATTTACTTAAGTGGATCGAATGAATCGTATTAACCATTTGTTGGAAAGAATACCAATGCTATAATTAATAGGGATCAAATAATAGTTATAGTTATTTTGATTATATTAGTTTAGTTTGGTATTTCTAACTGAACAAGGTTTAAGTTTTTATTGGCCAATTCTGAATTTGTGTTTCATTATGATATTTATAGGCAAGTGGGAGAATGTTATAATTAATATTAATGTGGCCTATATCATTAATTTGTAGGGGTGAGCAAAAAACTCGTAAGTCGTGAGCTAACTCGAACTCAACTCAGAAAAGCTCGATTGCAACTCGAGCCAACTGAACTCGAGTTGGTAGAACTCCAGCTGAACTAACTCGGTTAGTTGACGAGTCGAGTTTGAGTTGAGGTCAACTCAGCTCGCAACTCGTGAGTTGACTCGTGACATAATAAATTTATATTTCAAATATATATTATCAACATAATTTATGAGTATTAAAAATTTATAAATTAATAATAAGAATTTTTTTTCTTATATATTTTTATTTTAGATAATATTACATATGATAGATTGAGTTTCAATACATATTTTGTTTCAAATCAATAAAAAAATATAAAATACAATAATTTTATTGTTTACAATATTGTATATGTCAAAAAAATTTAATACTAGAATAACATATGGATTAAATAAATAAAATTTGAAGGATATATGTTTATTCCAAGCTAACTCATGAGCCAATGAGCTAGCTCGAGTTTGGGATGAGTCGAGTTTGAGCTAGCTTAAAAAGCTCGAAAGTATTTCTAACTCAGCTCAACTCAGCTCGAGTTACAGCTGAGCTGAGTTTGAGTTGTCCCCAACTCGCTCGAACTCAGCTCATATACAGCCCTATTAATTTGAACCAAGTTCATTTATGAATTTTAATTAAAGGGTGCATTGATTTTGATGGAAAATCAATGGACCAGATTCATTGAAATTTTGATCCCTTCAATTGCCTTAGCATTAATTCTGAAATTCTGTCAAAAAAATTGGCATTTTTTTCCCCTCATTTTTTGCCTATTAAGAAAAGAGACAGATTAAGAAAAACGCCACTAATTATGCCATCAAAATTGCTAAGGAAAATTGGAGAAGATTAAGTTTCCGCTTTATGATGTTTTCTCTTCAAAACTGTAAGTTTCTATTATGATTTATTATTTATATGAAATACATGATCCTGGAAATTAATTAAGAAATATTATTAAGAATTAATATTTTAATTTCTATCAGTAGTACCATAAATGTCATGTACAAAATCACCAATGGAAGATATTCAATATTATTGTGCTGAGAATATTATCTAAAACTAAAACCCATGACAGAAACAGATTGACGCGACAAGAACTGAAATCATGGTATGAAAGAAAGAAAAGAATCAGTGAATCCATCTATTTCTTTTGCCCGTTCATATGGAAATAAAGTATATTTATTACATGGTACCGGACTCTATTGGGAATTGCTTTCCATCATCCCTTAAATTCTATCATCTCCATCATCCCCAAATTTTCATTAATTATCTAACATGCCTTCATTAATAAAAAAGTCCAGGGGATGATGAAATCATCCTCTTCATCCTCATCCCCTCTTTTTTTTTTAAAAAAAATACAACTCATGCTGGTCGGGATTGAGGAAAAACTTTTTCGACATATACAGACCATCTATCTAGCCCCGTGTAAACCTCGGTTTATGCTGTAGGTTTATCACTTTCTTCTTTTTATTTAATTAAATATGACCCTTCCGTTTACTCACTCGGAAGTTAATTAAATACAACTCTGTTGAAGTTAATATATGTAACTGTTGAAGTTGATATATATAACTATTGAAGTTAATATATATAATTGTTCTATTTATATATATTAAATATATACATTAACTTCAATATTTACGATAATAATTTCAACAATTATATATATTAACTTCAACAATTACAATGTGGAGATGGTACTGATGCGTCCTTCAACGTTAGCCGAGCAACTTTTGATGCACACCAGTGTGTGCTTGCGCAAGATCACTGGTTTTTAAGGCATAATTTTTTGGTCCTATATATGAAAGGCAAAATGAATCAGAGTATAGAAATTAAGGAAATGGAACCATCAATTTTCAAGTTCATGCTTCATTTCATGTATTCTGATTCCGTAATTGAGGTTGAAGATGTAGAAGATAATAAAGACTCAGTTATAGTGCTGGCTCAGCATTTACTGGTGGCAGCTCTTCAGTATGCTTTAGATAGGCTGAAACAGTTACGTGAAGTAAAATTTTTCGAGTTCATTAATGTAAACAATTTAGCAACCACGCATGAATCTGGCTGAGCAGCATAATTGTTCTGAACTTAAAGCAGCAAGAATTTCTGGCTGCTGTTGTGAAAAATGAAGGATTTGAGCATATGATTAAAAGTTGCCTGACAATTCTCGAAGAGTTGCCCTCCAAGGATCATAGCTGTTGATATTTGATAACGATTGTATATATTAACTTCAACAATTATATATATTAACTTCAACAATTACGATATTAACTTCAACAGTTATCTATTTAATTTTAACAATTACGATTTTAACTTCAACAGTTATCTATTTAATTTCAACAATTACGATATTAACTTCAACATTTATGTATAGTAATTTCAACGGTTATGAAGTGTGAGAGAAGGAGAGGGGAGGGGCCTCAGAGACTCTGTGTAATATGCAATATATAATAAAATTCTGCTGCGAAGATATAGTCCAATATTTTCTATAAAGTATAGAAAATATTGTCATTATAAAATTATGCTGCATAAACTACCGCTATTTGTTTGGACAATTTTTTTGACAGCTATTCTACTGCTACTATCATTACCAGCAGAAGGGAGAAAGGGGTGAGTATTGAATTTCCAAAAAAAAAAAAACGCGTGAGAGGGATAATTTCTGAAAATAGAAAGGGGTCAATGGAGATGATGGGGATGATGGATATTGGGGATGATCCTTATCATTCTCGGACTCTATTAAACAAAGCATATTATAAATTGAAGACACAAAAGAGAGGCAAATCATACTTCAGCCAATACGCAATTAAGTACAAAATTACACGCTCCCTTCGTAGCCTATTATGATCCGTTAGTATAGAATTGTAGGCCTGGGGTAGCATGAATTAATGGGCCAATATAACAAACATCTAAATTCTAAAAGGAAACAAAATTTTGGATTTACAGAATTTTATTTCGGAAAAAGAAAATTCTGAAACAATTAATCCAAATGAAATTTTGATCAGTAGGACATAATAAAAATGACTAATTTCATTGTTAATTTCCGTTTGTCCTTCAATGGAGCAGAATGAAGGTTAGCGATAAAGAAATAATACTAGAGAAACGTAAATAAGAAAAAAAAAACTAAAATACATCACAATAATAAGAAGAAAGAACCCATTTCAAATACAAAAGCAAAGGACATAATAATAATAATAATAATAATAATAATAATAATAAAAAGCTAGTTAAGAAGAATACATCATCTACTTTATAACATTGTTTCTTCTATTTTTTTTTTAAATTTGAACTGTATTGTCCAATATTGATCGTACAATTGATATAATTAGTGGAAAATGTGGTGGGGAGTAAAGAACATCTTAATCAATTAATTGACACCTTATTAATCAGTAATGATCGCTTTCAAGATATTAGTGGCAAATGCTGGATAGCCTTGGGATTCCACGTAAGACCACATGTGTGCACCTATTCATTTCTCCAACTTGACACCTTACTAATCAGTAATGATCGCTTTCTTAATTGCAATAATACTGCCAGTCACAATAATGGTACTCATAATTACACTTCTTGCAACTAATAATGCTTATATGCCTCCGTTTTGGATGCGTTGAGAAAAATGCCTTGAGAAGTATGAAGAAGGAAGAAGGGAAGAAAAAAATTATAAATAATCCAAACTCTTCACAAAGTTACACACTTCCCACTTCTTCCCTTCTTTCCTTCTTTCCACACCTATCCAAACGGAGCCTATAATAAGTGCATGTCTCTGGTTGTTCACCAAGTTGCTCAATAATTTTAGGTTTTTTCAGTTAAACCTATTATGTATCTTCAGTAGTTGTAACTTACTCTCAATTAATTAGATTTAAATTTCTAAAATCACCTTAAAAAGTTTCGATGATTACCGATCAATTTTTAATATGGCAAATTTTAACATGCATCTTCAGAGATAGAAAAGTAATTTTCATTCACAACATGAAATTAAGAAAGAAATTTTTTTTTTAAAATAAATTGGAGGTCTAAGCCACCCAACTTATTTTTAAATTAAATGTCTATGAAAGAAATTAAGAAAGATTTTTTTATGGCAACCTTTCATCTTTAATAATAAGTCTAACATTCTTTTAATGTTATTTTCTTGATATTCTAATATATAAACCGAGGAAAATAAAATGATAACATTAGATCTCTCAATTTAAAATTTCAACTCTTGGATGTATATTAAAAAGAGATGTGCACGGAAATTTGGATGCACATTGGAAACATCTGTTGATGGATAATCCATTAAAATATTCACCGTGAGGAATGGGCTCCTCGACTTATAATATTGATACTCATCTTCCGAATTTTTCATTATGTTACAATTATCTTTAAATTCTTAACCTTAAGTTCGTACTTAGAATCATTAAACTTGAGGATGAAATTACTATTGCACTTGTAATAAGTCTAATTTATGTTGAATCTGTTTATGAAATTTACTGCTACATGTTTTAAAAAATTATGTTTTTAAATTAAAGTACTTGATTCATATTACTTTCAATGCCATTTATAAAAATAAAATTTTGTACAATATATATCGGCTGATTAGTGAATAAAAAACATACAAAGAGAAATACGAAAAATAGAAACAAAATATATTTTTTTATTTTATATGAATATACTATTCAAGTTTGTATATTATTATAAATTTTGTTTTGTTTCAAATTACAAAATATTAAATTGGTAGTTTAGAATATTGTTTGTCACAAACTAGTAGTTCAGTACATTATTGTATCTTCATTGCCCTATACGATCAAGTTATTGGCATACTATTTGAGTACATTATTGTACCGTCGAAATAATATATATATAGTTCCGTTTGGATGGTGTGGGAATAAGAAGAATAAAGAAGAAGTATTGGAAAGTGTGCAACTTTGTGAAAAGTTTAAATTGTGTATAATAAATTTGGAAATAAGAATAAGCTATTCCCTTATTCTTGCACCCATCTAAACGGAGCCGTCAGGAATAAACTTTCGCTTTCATATCAGGGCATGTGCCTCTCCCGTAACTTCAGCAACTTTAGTACTTGTGTTACTCAAATTATATTAACTGAACCTCGTCACACTTGTAATTTTTAATCGTACTTTCAATACGTGAGATTAATTGGACGATTGAATATTTTTATTTCTACATTCTTGCAATTAACAATTGCAAATTCTGAATTCAGATTACTAATAATTTTAAATTAGTAATATTATTCGCATCCTCCTATATAGTTAATATTGCAATTCTGATATTAGTATTTAAATTACTTTACAATTGAAATGCATACGCTCATTATATTATGAAGAACATCAAAACAAATATGTGCACGTTTTTTTTTTATCAATTTTCTTACTTGCAATTTTTATCTTATGATACATATTTGATTATTTGTCAGCATTATCTGATGTCCAAGGTGCATCCCTCAATTATCTACTCATAAAAAACTTAATATCCGTCTAGTATCTGTATATATCCGTATCTGCCTTAATAAATTATGAACACGCAAATGTAGCACTATCTGTTCCAACTCCGTTCTCTAAACCTCTAAAAGTGACTATATATAAATGTAACCCTGTGAGAACGCAGCCATATGGCCCACATTTTAAGCAGAACTCAAAAGAGAAAAAAAATCCTGTTTAATCACCAACATCCTACATAAAACATCCAAAAGAATGCAATGAAATATATGCAATTTTAGATATCTCTATTCTGTTGACTGTTGGTGGTTGGTGGGGGACCCGATTGTGGTGTTCTATCAATTCTTCAGTGTACTACCAAATTTGATCTGCAAAATCTCATAAATTTGCATGATTAGGAACACCCCCTAGTTGCCGATGGTAATTGGTGTTTACCATCCAACCATTCAATAAACCATCACATAATAGTCACGTAATCTATCGAACGGATGCATATTTTTTCATTTCATTTCTCTCTCATTTTTTCTCTCTTCCAAAATATCAAAACCTAGATCTAGATCCATCTTTTTTCTCTCTACTCCCTCTTCTCGACTCGCAAGCATGGCGTATGGATGAGTCGGTGACCGGCCGGTCGCTCCGTCTCTTACTCCCTCGACTCCGGCGAGGACGATCCGGAGCTGGCGGTCCATCGCTCCTCTCTTCCTCCCTCGACTCTGATGCCTCTTCCCTTTTTGCTTCTCTAGTAGATTTTGATTCAGACTGAAGAACCGATTCAGTTTCTCTTTCTCTTTCCTTTTTGCTTTGGCTTCACCTCTCAGCATCCCAGTGCAATCATTTCTTTGGTTTTCTCATTCTCCAGGTAAACTAATATAGGCACCGTTTGGATGCATTGAGAAGAAGGTAGGAAGAAAAAAAAAGGGAAGAAATAAATTATAAACAATCCAAACTCTTCACAAAGTTATACACTTCCCAATATTTCTTTTCACTTTTTCCCTTCTTCTCTTCTTTCCTTCTTCCCACACCTATCCAAACGGAGCCATAGATTTTTTCTTCTTAATTTTCTTTTTTGAAATCGCCAACTGCTTCGTTCATGCATTTTGGTGCTTGTGATTTTCTTTTTATTTTCTTGTATACTTTGTAGTTAACGCTCCCTTGCAAAGTAGATTAATTTTTGCTTTTAATGCCTAAATTTCAAATATGAACGAAATCTAAACGGATGATTCCAGATTGCAATAAGCAATTAATAGTCACGCAACTGTGATCAATTTCAGATATTGATATTATAAAATAGCTTTAAGAGAGACATCCGAATCTTTCAAATTGTTGAATTTGTTGTGTATTGAAGTTGAATAACAAAAGGATTCTCGATTTTACTGATCGAGTACTACTTGAGCACATTGAAGCTGCTTAGTATTCATTATTAGGCACTCTGTCACCCCTTTGAGGGAACACACAAGGGAATGAACCACGTGGGTTGCACATGCGAGTGAAGTTTGGTACGAGGGTCGGGTCGGTACATAATTGTAAGTATCTCAATTTCAAAGCCTGCAGTTACTGTAGGTAAATCTCCAATCGCAACGGTTCAGCCTACTGTTTCGCTCTTGATGGATTTGATCTGGTCCGCTGGTCCGCGCTTTCTCTCTCCTACGTCTGCCCCTTTAGCTTTTCTCTTGCCGTTACTTTGTTTTTCCATGTTTTTCCTTCCTCTCTCCTGGTTGCCTGCCTGGTGCTGCTATTCTTCTGTGCCGCATCTGATCTGGCCTATCTCTTTTCCGGCCGGAGGTGTTGGGTCCCTGTCCTTTCTCCGCATTTCGATGTGTACGGTGGGGATGGTTAGCCTTTGTGCGTGCTGTGGAAGGACCTGGATGTTGATCTCTGTTTCCGAGCCATTCCTGTTCCTTTTCTTCTCTCTGCGCCTTCCTTTCTACTGTCTTGTTGCTGCTTTGCTTGCTCCTTTCTTTGGTCAGTAGATTTTCCCTATCTTTCTTGATTTTTTCCGTTTAACTTTTTATCCCTCTTTTTCCCTGCCTGTTTGTGTTGCCTTCCTACTTTGGGTCTTCTTACATACTTTATTTTGGTTTGTTTTGCTTTAATTTGTGCTATTCCGCAAAAATACATTTCTCTCCCTGACATTTTCCTTACTGTTTTTTCAGGCTGCCTGTGCTCTTCTCCGGTGCATTGTTGTTGCTGGTCAAGGTATGTGTCCTCCTTTGGCTTTTTCTTTTCTTTATTTGTTTTTTTTTGTTTCCTTATTTTTTCAGTGCTGGGGCTGTCTGTTGTTGGGGCTATTCTTTGGGTCTGATCAGGTTGTTTAGGTTTTAGTTTTGCTGCAGCTGCTTAGGTGCTGGTATTTTTGTGCTGATTAGTATTGCACTGATTCTGTGACTGGTCAGGTTATTGCCTTCTGTTTTTTCTGAGGTCCGGCTGGGTTATGGTCCATGTTGGTGTTTGTTTGCCTTCTTCAACCCATGTCGTTTTTGCTTTTGTTGTTCTGTTTGTTTCATTGTGTTGTTTTCATCTGTTAGGCTGTCTAATCGTTCTAATTTTCTTCTTTTTTTTTTGGTCGTCGCAGGTCTTTGTTTTTGATCTCTGTTGCTGCTCTTTCCAGGTTTGTACATTTATTCATCTCTTTTTTCACTCATTCGTGTTTTGCTTTTTCTTATTAGATCTATCTTTGTCCTTGCATTTTTTCTCACTCTTTTCCTTTGCTGTTCTTTAATATGATTGTGTCCGTTTGTCTGTGCTACCACCGGGCCATGGATCTCCTTTATGTTGGGATACGAATCTTTATTCTGTCTATTTTTATCGGGTGCTACGTCAGCTGGTCTGCTTTTGCTTCTCAAGGTATGTTCTTTCTCCCTTTATTGTGTGTGCTGGGTTCATTGTGTTATTGCAGTCGGTTATCTTTTTTTTTTTCTGAAGTTGATTAGGTAGAATGGTTGTAGGACCTTGCGAAACCTATTATGAGTGCTGAGTAGTTATGGGCTGTTCTTTGCATTTTTCCTTGCTTACTATTATTCTTCAGGTCGTGCTTAGGTTAAGGTTTAGATATTAGGATTTGAGGTTTAGGAGATGCGCTGTTCTGCGAAGGCTTCTAGCGTGTGATTGTTATGTAGGATAAGTTGGAGGTTCGTGAAGCCTTTTCCATGTATAGTCCATTAGTTGTGACGAATATTAAAAAAAAATTCTATTCCTAAAATACAAAGAGGTGCTATTCTGATGCAATTTCTCTCCACTTTTAAGGATTAAACAAAGAAGAAAGGTAAGCTGAAAGAAAGGATGACGGGCAAGGTGGTGAGAAAGGTGTCGAGCATGCGACGATGCCAGGTTATTTTTCTGTCCCTCCATGCTCTTTCCTTCTCTAGATTGATTATTCTTTCCCCTTAAAAATTGTAATGTTCATGACAGGATACTTTAGAAAAATAATTCATTTGACTGCCTTTTAAATAGTTTACTGCTATAATTTTATGAGTTTTTGTTAGCTATTTTCTGAATTTTGAAGAAGTCGTGAGCACGTTTGATACTTGGAGTGAGAAAAGAATGTTCCTATATTTTTTTGTTTTATACCTGTAATATGTTTGTTGTAATGCCTCAGAGAATATGATTGAAATAATTAAACAAAAGAGAGAGAAATTGTTGAAGAACACAAAGAATAGAAATATAGAAGAATAATTACCGACTATAACAATATAAATAGGTACCTTAACTTACATTGGATCCTACTCAAATTTTTGTGTTTAAATTATGCTTCTTGCAACTAAAAACATTATAGTCAAAATTGCAGGGTTATGTAGCTAGGGAGTTTGCCAAGCAAGTGATCAACCCAGCAGAACTTGCTATTATCTCTAAAGTTGTATAATTATGCAGAAAAAAACGAAAAAAAGAGAAACAAGAGAAAATAGCTTTTTCGCTATACAAGCTATATATATATAAGTTATGATGAAATTGAATATTTAGGTTGCTCCTTATGAAAGGCTGGCGCATAGCAAAGGATATATATATTCTCCCATGGTAAGTGCTTCCCATTTTACTAATTTTTTTCCCGCCCCTTCTCAGTGGAAGGCTCATTAATTTTCAGTAATAAATAACATCTCCCTATGCAATAATGAGTTTACGTGTTATTGGATCAGGTGCGGCCAGACTTCCGGGCTTTCATACGTGGCGGTGAGCAACTCTTGCCATAGCAGGATGCAGAAAAAGGTTATATTTTTTTTTCAAATTGTGCTTGGTTATTATCTTAACACTTTCAATTAGAAAAGTTCTGGCTTATAATGATGATTGCTTATTAATTGTTTCTATTTGTTATTCATTTACCCAATTATCTTTGATTTTTTATCCAGACATTAAGGAGGACCAATTTGTTTAGACATTAATAACTAAATAAAAAGGAAGCCCAATTACCTTAAACTAAAATAAAATTGTCTTCGTTTGCTTACTGTGAGCATGTTGAGTTGGGAGGCAAATTTAGTGTGCATTGTTATAAGGCAGTTTTTACAGCTGAACACATTGATTTTCTCTATATTTAATGGAACGAAAAAAGTTGTTGTGATAGAAAGCAGAAGAGGAAATACACGATTATTTTGTCTTTAACATAAGGCTTTAGTCGGAGTTCCTGTTTATAGAATGATTATAGTTTTCTATTACTTTAATATTTGGTTTCTTTTCTTTATTAGTTGTCTTCAGTTTGTTTGAATTTGTGGCCAGCAGTACCCGTTTGGGTTGAAGCCTTGCAGCATTCTACATTGGACTATAAAATAATGGTTGGGTAGATATATGATCTTAATCAAAGATTTTAACAACATATACAGAGTTCTATTGTATTAGAACTTTATAAGTTTTAAATCCTAATAGATAGAATATTTTATGTTTCGCAATGTTAGAGTGAAATGATATCTCAATTATTTTTATGATTCAGCAATCAGACTGATTAATTTAACTTTCTTTCTGTTGTTTTGCGGACCCGAAGCTTACAGCCTTGCGAGCTGTAATGCTGTATAAGCAATCTTAGATTCAAATCAGGTATTTATCAAACTCAACTAGATTTTCTCTTAATTTCCTTGCATTTTGATCTTTCTTGAAATTTCTCTATATGGAATCTTTATGATGAGGTTTCCAGGTAGCAAAGGATCTATTCATTTTTCAATTTCATTTATTTTACAAATATCAACCACAATATCAGTAGTTTTCGAACCTGAAATATCTTGCATTTTGTGTTGTAATGTTTATACTATTTATTTAGATCTGAATTTTATTTTTCGGTTAAGTAAAAGAGATTAAGCAAATTAAATCTGACAAGGCCTGTGTTGGTACATTTTACATATATCTTGCATAGTGCTTTGGTCTAGACCTTTTGTGGTTTGTTTTATTTCTCAGTAAAAGATGTGTTCTACTTAATTATGAGAAAAAGGAATTTGTAGATTGCCAAGGCTTCAATGAAATAACGTCATATTATCAGCTACGTCATGTATATATTTATTGAACATGGACGTTCATTACTGAGTTTTCTTTGTCTATGATAGGGCTTCGTTAAATTGTAAAGTAGCGGTTTATATGTATATTGTCTTATTTATTTATATAAAAAGTAGCTTGGATAAAGTTGTGCTACTTTAATTAACTGTACCATTTTTAATGCAGGATCTGCTTTCATTGGAGTAGTTGCAAGTGGTGCCTATGCTATTCTGTAGGTATTTTTATTTGATTGGAATCCTTGTAGTTATGTATTTGGAATTTATATTTCTTAGGTCAGCCTTGATGCAACTGCTGTTCTGCCTGCCAGAGATTGATTCGAAGTCTGCTCTGTTTTAGAAAAAAATTGCTGCATTAATTTATTTCGCGATTGAAGTGTACAGTTAATTTTGTTAGGTAGTCAATATGTGTCGCTTCAAACTCAATTTTATTTTTGATCAATATGACGGATCAAATGAATGAGATGGTAAGGGTATAATAGTCATAACAATTATTTAACCTTTGTTAAATTGATTCATCCAAACACAACAAAGGAGACAATTTTTTTCTATACCTTTCATTTAACATCCAAACAAGCAAAAGTTAAATAATTTCCCTTCTCATCCAATTCCATCACTTTACCTCCAAATTTTTTTCTTTCCTTTCCATTCTCCTCCACTGAACCAAGAATGATGTTAAGCTTTCTTACAAAATGTCACATTGTTAGTTCAGTAATCTTAATAATATGTATGTTTGTTTGTTAATTGTGAGGTCCTCAAAGCAGCTCGGCAAAAATTTGAGTCAGTGCTAATACAATAGAGAGGGCATTTAGATATGTTTATCTTCTTTTAATTAGATTTCTTAAAGGTTAACTGATATTTTTTTTAATCTCTAAAACCTATTTGATTACTGGAGTTGCTTTGAAAAGATAGTGATGGATTTGATTGGTCTGTGTAATTTTTTTAATTTTGCACTTCATCTATGAAGAAACTTAACTCCTGAAGCTTAACTTGGGTATTTATCTATAAAAATCAAGAGAGATTTTTTATTTTTTTGTGTCTCGATTTTAAATCATTTTTTGCTTTATATTTATCTATATACTTTGAATAAGCTGCACCTATAATTTTGTTGTTTTCGAATATTTAACGACAGGTGGCGGCAAGGGTTCAAAGATCAGTGAGGAAAGAGGGATGCTTTGGCCAATGGAGACCCAACAACCATTGTAAGTTATATTGTGTTTTGCATTATTTTATCTCATTGTACTCCATTTTGTTTCTTTTCTATTGAATTCATGAAATAGGTTGTTGAGGGATTGTTATAGATGAATTCTTTGTTTTGCCTTTTTAGCTCTCGGATTTTTATAGAGTTGTCACTGCCGCCTTACTTGAGCATACTGTATCTAGAGATATATTAGAGATTAGAATCATAGTGGTAGTTTGCTCTTGCATGTATGCTGACATTATCTTACTAGATTCTTAGTTCCTTTTACTGTGCCGATTAGTTCTTACCTTAGATTACATCTATCAAGGATGTTGTAATAATACAACTCTGGCTGAAAAATATAATTAACTACTGCATTTTGTTTCTTTTCATTTTTTTTGGTTATTTCATGTTATAGCAGACTAAGTGATTATAGACTTATTTTCCTTTGGTATGGCTTGGACTATATTATATTTTTATTTTGAAATGTTTTTTTTTCCAATTTTATCTCGGCGCAGTAAAATATAGATTAGATTTAAAAGGAACAATATAATGACACCAGGTTAACCCTGCATCGAGCGAAGCGCGATGTAATAGCTAGTTATACATATATATTGTAATTTTATGTTTAAATTATTTCTTGACCTTTTTTTTTGTATATTTCCGAATACCAGAACCGTACGTCCCCTCTACTTTTCAAATTCGCATAAATGAATAAAGTGTCTGTTAGCGTGTACTTTTAAAATCTATAATTTTACTCTGGAAATCGCTACTCCGAGCAAGAAACATAAATGTATTTCTCCTTGTTTGTTTGTTATTTCCCCTAAATTATTGACTGTAGGTTTGTAGCGAAGATATCCAATAATATCCCTAAAAATGTTTGAATTATAGACGTACTTATATTAATGGGCTCCGTTTGGATAGGTGTGGGAAGAAGGGAAGAAGACAAGAAGTGGGAAGAAGTATTGGGAAGTGTGTAACTTTGTGAAGAGTTTGAATTGTTTATAATTTTTTTTCTTCTTCTTCTTCTTTCTTCCAACGATCCAAACGCATATATATGTTTTGAACAGGTATACAAAGGGAATGCTATCTTGGTTAGTGACATATATCGGTTTGGAAGACCAACCAGCAGCTAATAAGGACTCCAGAATTCGGCTGCCAACGGCGAAAGAAAGCGGATTTGCTAATTGGTTCAAAAAATTATTTGTCCTGGTACAAGCTGCATGCCAAGAATAAAATATTTTTTGGGTGTTACCTGCGGGAATCAGGGATTCAGGGGTGATTCTTTTATTTCAATTTCCTTATTGTCATATGGGGTGCGTTTGGATCGTTGGAAGAAAGAAGAAAAAGAAGGAAGAAGAATAAAAAAAATTATAAATAATTCAAATTCTTCACAAAGTTACACACTTTCCAATACTTCTTCCCATTTCTTCCCTTCTTTCCTTCTTCCCACACCTATCCAAACGGAGCCATAGAAAACAATCATCAATTTGATTTGATATATAGATTTGATTATGGCATTTATTGACGTTCTGTAAGTCATCAATTTTTTCTTCAAATATATCATTCATTATGGCGTTAATTGGTGTTTTTTAAGTTTGAATTTGGCATTATGTACAGGAATTTTAATTTGTTATTAAACACCTTTAAATTCCTAATTTAATATGTACAACATATTAACTGATTGATTTATTCTATTCTTTTTTGTCTATAAATAAGTTTTCCCATGAGAAGGTTTTTTCGGTCAATGGTGTTATATATATATTTTTTATTGTAATCTAGAAAAAGTATTTATTTTGATAATTTTTATTTTGTGAGCAATTCTTCTTCAATCCCTCTCTCTTTTTCTCTAGGTTACCGATCTTTCAACTTCAAATATTAACGGAGTCTAGGTATAATTGGTGCTATATTTTTACGGGATTGATAATTATCATTCCCAAGATCAATCATCCTCATCATCTCCTAATATTTGGATTAATTGCATTCTAAAAAAGAAAAAAGGATGATGGAGATGATGAGATGAGCATTAATAACTACTTTCTATTTTCATAATATTTTTCCATCATCCCATGTGACTCATCCCTTCTTCCTCAAATAACTAACAGTTAATCTTACTAACTGTTCTGGAAAAATAACTAACAGTTCTGGTTAATCTTACTACTAGAAAAATAATTAACAGTTCTGGTTAATCTTACTAACTGTTTTAAAAAAAATAATTAAATGTTCAAGAAAAATAACTAACAGTCCTGGTTAATCTTACTAACTGTTCTGAAAAATAGCTAACTATTACAGAATAACTGTTTCTCGTTGATTCTTCAACGAAGCAACACAATATAAATTAGTTATGTTTACCTAAATTCTTATATTAGAATATATTTTTACACGTTAGAATAACTGGTTGGCTGAAAGAATATATACATATATATACACTAAAAAATAACCCAAAGTCGCCATTTGCGTTCCACTTTTTCCTTTTTATTTTTGCATATTGAACTTATATAAAATAATTACGAAAAACAAAAAAATTATTGTAAATGCATCACTCAGAAGTCAACACTAATAAAATAATATCTACATTGAGAATAATATTTATTTTTTTATGCACACAGAGTTGATTTTAATAAACCATGATTATCCTCAAAATAGCATCATCCTCGTAAGAAAAAAATATATAATTTATATTGTGTTGCTTCATTGAAGAATCAACGAATTGTAAAGTTGATAACTCAGTACCCTTGTTCATGACAATTAATGAATAAATCCAAACAATTAAAAAAGAGGGGATGATCTGGATTTGTTAGATAATTAATGAAAATTTGGGGATAATGAAATGATAAAATTTATGGGATGATGAAAAATAATTCCCTATATTTCCATAAGGTTTGTAATACTTTTGCTCTTCCCTGGTATTTTACCAGTTCTTCGCTCAGACAATTGTCAGATAGCCCATAGTTGGGGGAGATCATGTTTTTTCATTGTTTGCCGCTTACAATCAAGTTGGATGCGATTTGGACAGGTCAGTTCCGTATCTCTTTCACAAAATTCCTAATTTTTTTTTATTAATATTATCTATGATTTTGCGAATCATTGGAAGCATTTGGAGATTTATTCTATTTTTCCTAATTCGTCTCCTAGATTCCTGCATGTCAAGTTTTATTCTTCAGCCTAAATTTAAATTGATGCAATCAATAGTTTCACCGCTCGGTATAAATTTTCATTCATTTTTATGCTACGCTAATTAAATTGAACATTCTTCATGTTTAATTTGATGACAAATATTGGTTCAAGTTGGTTCATGTTTAATTTTTGTTGTTTTACTGTCCCGTTTACTTATATTCAATAAAATTATTCGTTTTGCCATTATTGTTATTTTTCGTTTTTTTATATCTTCATATTAACCGTTGACATTTTTTTCAATAATTTACTGGTGTAATTGATTCGCACGCACTAAGCTTCGCAAATTTATCATTTATTACTTATACTTTTTAATAAATTTTCGCTTGATTTTCCCACCTAGTGTTAATAAACAAACAAATGATTATGGACATTAATGAGCTAATAAACAAACACATGATTGGGACGCCGTGGGGAGACAGCTAGCACGCACCAGTCGCCTAATGACCTAATAGGATATCAATCAATGAGTATTCCTTAGTATGGGGTCTCTGTTAAAGTACTATGAACTGAGCTGAAACTTTATTGTAAGTTACTATATATTGTGTTAATGATTAGCCTATGAGCAGTTCATCAAAAAAAAAAAAAAAAAATGAGTACCCCCAGTCCCCACGGTTTTCAGAATCTTTATTTCTTGTGCCAGGTTCTGATGTAGACCATCGTGTGCGGAAACTATGACATATGATTAACTAAGAAGTCTTTTACTCCAAATGGAGAGTAATTTATTCCCCTTACCAGTTTCATTTTTGAGTGATGTATGAATAACTTTTTTTTTTATTCAGGGTTATGTTGTGTTTGCTCCTTTCGTTACGCATATCAAAAGAATATGAGCGGATTTTAACATGGACTGGATGAGGTTATATTCTAAAGTTTTAAAAGATTTGCTATAAAAGGAGGTCCATATATATATACATATAGAGAGAGAGAGAAAAAAAACTTATGGTGCATACTAATGTACGGAAGCTTCGGTGTATAATGATCCGAACTCTTGGATCTGCTTCAAAATGACCGATCTAAACCGTCCAATATGATCTCTCTATTGAAATTTCCTTGTTGACCAAATTTTATATTTTTTGGATATTTTTAAGTATTTTTTTCGGATTTTTAAAAACTGCTATTTTTGAACGGTTCAGAAAAAATTAGATTAGCGATTTTTGAAAATTTGAAAAAAATACTTAAAAATTTCGAAAAAATATAAAATTTGGTCGGTAAGGAGATTATAACAAGAAGATCATATTGGACGGTTTGGATCGGTCATTTTGAAGCAAATCCAAGAGTTCGGATCAGTATGCACCGAAGCTTCCGTACATTAGTATGCACCATAGGTTTTTTTTTTATTCTCTCTCTCTCTCTCTCTATATATATATATATATATAGATTGGCTAAAGTATACTCCAGCATACATATCAAACCCGTATGCTAGAGTCGTTTCTCAAAATCTAAAATTCAAACAGTCGATCCAAACCGTTCAAGTTGTTTTCCATGTAAAAATATCCTTCAAGACCAAATTTTACATTTTTTCGAATCTTTTTGCTATATATTATGCTATTTTCAAATTGATGGTCAGAAATACTCCTTTACAACTCCTTTATAGTATTTATTTAAAATAGCATAATATATAGTAAAAAAATTCGAAAAAAATAAAATTTTGGTTTTCTAGGAGATTTCAATATGGAGAACAATTTGAAAGGTTCGGATCGACTATATGCATTTTAGATTTTGAGAAACGACTCCAGCATACGGACTATCTGTATGCTAGAGTATACTTTAGCCAATCTCTCTCTCTCTCTCTCTCTCTCTCTCTCTCTATATATATATATATATATATATATATATATATATATAACACTGCCCGTAGGCACAAGTACACAACCCCCACTCACACATCCATTTTAGCCCACCTCCCAGCAGTGGGCCTCGATCCCAGGTCTCCCCGATGGGAATACAGTGCCTAGCAGCTGCGCTGAGGCAGCTTAATTTGGCATATGCTGATGTTAATGTTCTACCTAATTGAGGGAGTTCTATAGTAAATTTGGTAGAACATTAACTTGCAGCCTACCCACATAGTAAATTTGGTAGAACATTAACTTGCAGCCTACCCACAGTATATTAGAAAGAACATTAACTTGCAGCCTACCCACACATTTAAAAACTCCCTCAATGAGGTAGAACATTAACTCAGCAGATACAACAATGGTATTAAAAACAATTCACTTTTGTCTTGTATGTTGTTAAAATCCAATGACCTCCCCTCTATATAAGCTACATTAATACTGTCATCCCTATCCATTACAAAGTTTCTATTTCACTCACTCATATAACCCTTTCACCACAAAGAAGTTCTAAAACAATTAAGCAATGACTCAAGAAATAACATTCCTCCCGACTGAGGCCTCAGGAGATAAAACCCTAAGACTGAGCTTTGTTCGGGATGAGGATGAACGGCCAAAGGTGGCATATAACCAGTTCAGCTGTGAAGTGCCAGTAATATCCTTAGATGGGATTGATGACAAAGTGAGTGGGCGTAGGCAGGAGATATGCCAGCAGATCCTGGCAGCATGTGAAGACTGGGGTTTGTTTCAGGTTGTAGACCACGGCATTGATGCAGCATTGGTGGCGGAGATGAGTCAAATGGCAAGGGAGTTTTTCACTCTCCCGCCAGAGGAGAAGTTGCGGTTTGATATGACCGGTGGGAAGAACGGAGGCTTTGCTGTTTCGAGCCGTTTTCAGGTCTGATAACACTTTCTTATCATGAACTAATATTTACCTCATTTGTTTTAACTCCTTTTACTGTATAAGAAACTCAATTAATAGCAGATTATTCATTATCATCAAAGATGCAATGAGAGTTCATATAATTCAGAGGACCATCTTTATGCCAGCATTCAATTGGAAGTACAGAAAGCTAAAAAATGTGAATAGACATGAGGTAGTAATTATCTTCAATCCTTCAATGCTGCATCCAAACTAGCTCTTTTGCTAACCGCGTGGTTTTGAGAATCCTTTATTTTTTTTTTCTCTGTCAACACTGGGGCGTACGCTGGACAAAGTTTTGAGGACTGGAACTGGTTCCTCACATTTTGAATTTTTTCTATTATGCCCTTTTGGCGTATGATGTTGTTCCATTGTTATTTGGGGTTCAATTGTGGGTTGAAGCCTCGTCTCTACCATTGATCTTACATGCAAAAATATCAACAACTGATTAGAAAAAAAAGGGGAAATAAGAGAAGGGGAAACAATAAGTTACTGTAATAATTTGATAGGATTAGGATTTAGGGTTCAGGAAATTGTTTGATATCAGACTTTTGAACTCTACAAGAATTCTACCTACTCCTGACATGATTAAGATAAATATTACAGACTAATCAACAAGAAGTTCCCACAATTTATAGTTTATACAAGGTAGAAGAAAAGCTGGTTCGCAGGAAACAGTAAGCATAAACTAAACCAAATATATCTCTTGTCAGATTTAGATCACATTATTCAAATTGAGCCAGCTCCAACATTCAAGGAAAATTAATATTATATTCAATAAAATATTAGGAAGCAGTACAGAACTGGAGGGAGGTTGTGACCTACTTCCCATATCCATTGCGGGCTCGGGACTATTCGCGCTGGCCTGACAAGCCTGAGGGATGGAGGACAGTAGTGGAATCATACAGCGAAAAGATAATGGGACTGTCATGCAAACTTCTAGGCATCCTTTCTGAGGCAATGGGCCTCGATCATGATGCTCTATCAGACGCCTGTGTAGACATGGAACAGAAAATTACGGTGAACTATTATCCAAAATGCCCCCAGCCAGATCTCACACTTGGCCTGAAACGGCACACCGATTCTGGCACAATCACACTGCTGCTCCAGGATCAGGTTGGTGGCCTTCAAGCAACTAAAGATGGTGGCAAGACATGGATCACAGTGCTACCAATTGAGGGAGCTTTTGTGGTCATACTTGGGGACCATGGTCATGTGAGCTTTAATTTATAATTAATTCTCGTCTAATACCTTTTTTTTTTTTTGAAAATGGCGCGTAGGCTATACAATAAACATCAGGGAAACATTACATGATGGGAAAAGTATAACCGAAAGCATCAATTCTCTTGATCCTAGCTTGTCTAGCTAAACCGTCAGCCATATGATTGTTTTCTCTATAAATAAAATTACACCCAATGTTCTTACATCCCTTTACTGCACGTATGACATCCAGCAAATCTCTATAGGCTCTCCAATCCACAGAGTCGACACTCTCTGCCCCTGTGAACTGTGATCGCCCTCTAAAGAGGATTGCAATCAGTATTTATAGTGCATGGCATAAAATATAAATAGACACTGATCCCAACGTGTGCATTAAATTTGCACTTGCTCTCACACCCTGGATTCATGGTCATCATGACCATGTCATGTCGTCATGTGAGCTTTAATTTATAATTAATGCTATTATAAATATCATCTAAATAAACGAGTTATCCTGACACCAAATTAAATTTGCACATCCTGGAATCTCCATACCTGGGCAGCCGACCATGGTTAATGAGCAAGGTTGGGCTAGAATCAGTATTTTTGAAAAATATGAATTCACCATGTAGCACTCCTGGTAGTTGGTACCAAAATTTTGCTTAATCTGAATACCAGTTGCCACATCAGTAGATTGTACTTGAATGTTTATTGCACTACATTGAAAAAAAAAGCAAAAACCGAGTTTGCATCTAAAATAGATTTTACCTTTCGAGCATCCTAACTTTTCATGAAGTTCCATTAATATGCTCTCTCTCTCTCTCTGTAGTACTTGAGCAATGGTCGGTTCAAGAATGCAGACCACCAGGCAGTGGTGAACTCCAACTGCAGTCGTTTATCAATAGCCACCTTCCAAATCCCAGCACCAGATGCAATTGTGTACCCATTAGAAATCAGGGAGGGAGCAACACCAATTCTGGATGAGCCGATCACTTTTTTAGATATGTACAGGAATAAAAAGGTGAAAGAGTGAAATGAAGGGGCAGCAGGTGGCAGAGGTGCCAAAGGAGGTCATTCTGAAACCCAAATAATGGAAGCTATCTTAGCTTGTCCTTGTGGACAATGTGTATTTCTACATTGTTGTTGTTTCACCAGTTTTAGATGCAATGATAGTGCGTTTAGGAGCAGTTTCTTTATTTCATGTACACTATCATATGTTGTAATCTATTTAAATAATGCACTATGTATGTAGTTTCCAAGATACCACACTATGGTATGCGGATGTGTCTTGACAACACTAGAAAATGGAATGTGGTTGTTTTATTATCATTCTTTTGTTCTGGTCTCAGTCAATACCTTGAACAAATGTCCAATATGTGCAGGAAAAATAGAAGGAAGTGGGAAGGGATTCGGATTTAGGAACTGAAAATGAGACACAATAGCCATTTGCCCAAGGAAAAGTTACCAGAAAAATATGGCTATGGTATGACATACCCCGCATCCTCCCTCTATAGAATCATCCTCAATGAAACGAAGCTGAGGAGTTAGCCGTGGCCTCATGCACTTTCCTAATTGACTCCTAATGTACTTGGCTTTTGACTTTAATCCTTCTATAGCCACCTCCTTGTCCCTTTTATCACCAAATACTGATACATACAATTTTGCAATCTTTAAGGAAAAAACGAAAAAACAATTGTGAGATTCTCAATATACCAATTTCCAAATTGTAAGAGAAAACTTATGTTTTAAGTCGGTTCACTTCGTCAAATATAACATCAATAGGTTCAAACAATTGTCCAAATTATCAACTGCAGTCAAAAGATTTCTCCAATTTTTCAGTCTAATAATCAATCATAGATCGTGTTGTGTCATATTGACACGTCGTGTTAGTCGTTTCATATTATTTATTATTTTTTAATTAAAAAATTATTAAAAAAATTAAAAGTTACTAAACATAATAATTTATTATTTGATTAAGTTTAAATTTTTTATTAATATTTTTTTATAAAAAATAATAATTAGATTATAACACTACTATGATTCAAATGATGATAAATAATATGATATAATATTATAAATTAAAATTAAATTATTAATTTTGCTTAAATAATCAACATTAATAATTAAATTTGTGTTGAGGTGTCGTGTTAATTCATGTTCGTGTTGTGTTGCTTGTTGAATCGTGTCAAACTTTTTAATGTCCCAACACGACACGATAACACGATCGTGTCGTGCCAATTTTGTATTTGTGTCGTGTCGTGTCATGTTAACACGATCATGTCGTGTCATTTTAGAGAACACTAATGATAGGTATGAAAATTCATTAAATTATCAATTAATTTTTATCAGTATATTGATTTTTCATATATATTTTTTTATTAGGTTCAATATCGTATAAATTTGTTATCAATTAATGAATGATAGTATAATATATTATGCATTGAATCAATTTTTATATAAATAAATATATTATGAATGATAGTATAATATTAAATAATACTTAGAGGGAAGTGCACTTTTGGATGGACATTTTTGGATGATAGTATTTTTAGAAAATCGCTCAATTTTAATTTTTAGACTAATTATACTTAATTAATCCAATTAAACAAAGAGCAAGTAATGATCTAGTGCTAAGTCAATCGACACTCAAGAGATAGGTGGGAAATTTGTACCTCTCTTGATATCGTAATCAAGAGGCTCGATCCTACGGCTTAGAAATCGATGGGTGGTGCACGCTTCAAGCTCCTCCTTCGTACCAATGGCGGCGGCCTCGAGTCCACTAAGGTATTAACCAAGTTATTCTCGAATCGTGCTAGCGATGAGAATAACAAGTCTAATCCCAAAGCTTCCCCATTCTTCAATCAATTCACCAATTAATTTGTGAAAGAAGGGAGCTCAACACATGAGCAATAGAATGAAATAGAGAGAGGAGAGGCCGGCGCCTATGGTGGCTGAGGGCGGTTAGGGAAGGGGAAAGAGCAACCATCCAAGGAGCCTCCATAAAGGTCCTTATATAGGCTCCAAACCCTAGCACAAAGTTCACACAAAGTACATGGTGTGTCATCCCACCTACCACCTATATAGGCCGGCCTCATTTTGGGCTTTGATGGGCCACAAACTCATCTCTTTAGTACCTTAATTCAATTAATTAAATGCTCATTCAATTGCTACTTAAATTGGACATTTAATTTACCAATAAATTAAAGCCCAATTAACTTAATTTAAATTAATTGTGTTGTCTATAAATAATTATTAAATTAATAATAATTATTTAGAGATTAGACAATGCATTAATTTATTTCTATATGATCTATTTGATTTAATTAATTATAACGGTCCATAACGCTATTTAATTAATTAATCAACTTATCATATTTTGCAATACTCACTGTTGCAAATAAATAAATAATGCACGTATGGTTAAACACCTTATTATGTGTGACCCTTTGAGGATTTATGCTATGTTGGACATGGAATTAAATCGCTATTTAATTCCAATAATCATAAGCGGTATCTAGCAACAAGTTATGATTCCCAATTCGCATAAATAATGTACTGCTACAGTATTTAAATCCTGCATGAGAGAATAAAAGTATTTCTCTATTTTGATTCTTATGTCACACGATATCATCGTATAATCCAAGATAGGAATGTGTCATTCTTGCAGATTATACGTTTCTTGATCTAAAGTTGATCGCTTAGTTGCGCGCATACGATCCAACTCCATCAAGGGGCCCAAACAGATATCGTCACTCACTAAGTGAATTAATGAGGGACATACGGTTTTTTTGATGATTATCTTTTCCCCGCACAATTCAAGAGAACGTAAATCAAGTCCGTATAGCAGCCCTTAACGGGAATCAGCGGTAGACAAGATTTATAGAACCTATCCTCATGTGGAAAAGATAATCATCTCAAACTTAGAATCAAAATCATAACGAAATAAACAATGACACATAACACAATCCATTTGTTTATTTCATTGGGTCAAGTCCTGTACTATGTTCCATAACATACACATATGCAATTAAGTTGGTAACTCTTGACCTATGATTTGTAGAACTTAATCATCACTTAACTTGCATACTCATCTTATATGATAACTAATGTTCCTTATTAATTATCAAGATTATGGACCGTTTAGATTTATTATTGTCATTCTGAAGAATGATCCACAAAGATCTACAATTCAGATCCTCAACCTGAATAATCTGTCAATAATAAACCTAGGAACAGATGATAATATATCATCCATAACATAAACTAATAATTAAGTCATTAAATTATTGACTTCTAGGACACAACTCTAACAATCTTCCACTTGACCTAGATTCAAACAGTAGTGACTTCTAGCCAACGAAGAATTGAGAACAATGTTATATATCTACATATATACATGTCTCGGACCTCAAAATAAATAATACGCTTAAAGCTAGTTACTCATACGTCTACCACGTATGGATGCATAACTGCATCTCGTATACTGGTCAAGGTAGAGGTCATGCTAGAGTGTTCGCTGTGTTCGCAAACCTATCCAAATTTGTTCAACCTTATATATATATATACTACTATATATATATTCTTGATCATCATCATATGATATCAAATGATATCGTTATAGATCATATTTGAATCTCCAATGTAACATTGGGTTCTTTAGGAGTAAGTTATGGTTCGAGATGCATAGAACCATAATAACTCGACTAAGAACTCGATCCGAAATAAACTTCTTTTATTGCTTCACAAGTTGCTATGTATTTTGCATTGGTGACGGAAACGATTGTAATATTTCATTTAAAACACTTTCTAAACTTACAACACCACCTTTTAAGCAAAAATATGTAGCTCAATTGTGATTATATCAATCTTTTGAAAAACTTTTATTAGTGTAACTACTTACACGAGATTTCTTTCATCTTAAGAGATGACACATTATATCACTCTTTCTCATAAGGTACTCGAGAATATCCTTGACTATCGTCCAAATGTGTCTCTTTTGTATCCATTTGACAACTGTTTGTCATATCCTTTGGATACTACACATTGGGGCATATGTATAAATATGGCGTACAAAATGAAACTCATAATGAAAGAATGCTTGAATTATTTCATGCACTTTCTTGAATTGAGTTGCAATAGACCGAGTTAAACACTCAAGTCATGCCATGTGACGTACAGTTAGACATCATTTCTTGGAGTGTAACTTTCGTGTTTCTAGAACACTTCGTCAATATATGCATATTTACTCAAATCTAACATCCATCATAATCTATCTTAATAGATTTGTTTCCTAGGATCAGGTGATTTCGTTCAAGTTCTCGTTTGAGAAAGCATTCTTCAAAGAGATCTTGACAATATTCATTTTCTTAATGTTATTCCCAATCAATGAATTGTTATCTTGAACAATACAAGTAATACAATTATGCTCTCACTGAATATCTTGTCTATACAAGATACTTTTGACGAAGTTCAACTCCTTGACTTCCTTGTCAAAGCTTTTATTCCAATCTCCACAACACTTGCTTTAATCCATTAATGGATTCTTGAAGCATGCGTATGTTTTTAGCAATACATAAAACCTCGATTTGTGTCAAATGCACAACATCTTCCTTCATTCATACGAAGAAGGCGATTTTATGTTTTCCATATATCAACATATATGAAATACAACTATTGCTAGAATGATCTTCATTGACTTATACATAACGACAAGCAAGAAATTGTGCTTTGTACGTAGTCAACTAGCCATCGACTTAGACATAGCTACAAGCGAGAAGCCGCGCTTTGTATATAGTCGATTTGTTATCCATGTCGATCTTTCCTTTTGAAGATCTAAACGTTTTTGATGGATTGCTCCTTCATGAACATCAACCAAGGTCTATATCTTGTTGTTATACATGGATTTTATTTAAAGATCATATGAATACAAACCATGTATGTGGAATCGGATATGACAAAGTACATTTTCGCTGAAGTAGTGTGTTGGATCGTCGTCCGCGTTTTGTGATTTCTTCAATCCGGATGACGATCCAGTGATATTATTTTTAAAATTTCGAATTTTTAACTATTATTATCGAAATTCGAGTGAACACTAACGTTAGTTTTAATTTTTTCCGGTTCCCACCTATGTTCAATTTGATGGGCCGACATAGTATATTTAGACGGCCCAAATAAAATTTGATCGGAGGTCAGTGTTTGGGTCAGGCAAGCAAAACCCTTCTAGGAACGCCGCCTCTGTAATCCGCCATTCTCCTCCTCCTCCGATTCACCGCACCTCTCTCTCTCTCTCGCACAGTGTCACATTTGCCTTCACCCAGTAAGAAAGCGATAAAACTCTACTAAACGCTCTTCACTCCCTTGTTTCCCAATTCCCACCGCCTGAGAGCTAACCCCTAAACCCTTTCCGCTCATGGCGAAGGAGAAGAAGCGAAAGGCGGCCGAGGAGGCGGTGGATGGAGACGACTACATTGAAAGGGAAGATAAAAAGCCGAAGAAGCAGAAGCTTATTCTCGCGTCCCAGATTAAGAATAAGGAGAAGAGGAGCGCCGTGTACGCCAAGCTGAAGCATGAGAAGCGAGTCGAGAAACGCAAGAAGATTAAGGCGCGTGATGCTGCCTCTAAGCAAGCTCTCGAGCTCGGCGAAGAGGCAAGATTCTACTTTTTATTGCACTCTTTTCCCCAATTCCAATTCCTGTGGTTTCTCTAATTTATACTCTGCAATGAATGGGACTATTGTATGGTTACAACAACAACAACAACAACTAAGCCTTTTGTCCCAAACAAGTTTGGGTAGGCTAGAAACGAAACCCAACAAGAGAAATCATCTAAAAACGAAACCCATCAAGACTATTGTATGGTTAAGAGTAGATAATACAGTTGCTTCTGTTGAGGTCTCAAGGACTGTCAGTGTTGATTTTAATTGAAATCTGTGTTCAGCAGTGCTGGAACTAAGCTCAGAATGAAGGATATATAAGGATCTTAGACAATTTTGTTTTATCCATTTTTTGTACTAAATTATAATTCTTTGTTATTATTTTGGGTGAAATTCCAGCCTCCGGAGAAGATGGTGCCTCGCACAATAGAGAACACTAGGGAACTGGATGAGACTGTTTGCAGACCTGATGATGAGGAGGTATATTAATTTCTATTAAGTATCTTCTTTCTGAAACTTTTTATGATCTCATCTGTTTATGAGTTCTCCCTTTTGTATAGTTATTCGCAGGGAATGATGCTGATGAGTTTAGCGCAGTTTTGAAACAGCAGACTGCTCCAAAAGTATTGATTACTACATGCCGCTTTAACTCCTCTGTAAGTCATTTGTAATAGATTCTCAACTCATTTTTACTTTTATTTATTTTATTTTTGGTTTGTTTGCACAGGAACACTATTTGTAAATGACACTATTCCTGGTTACCTTTACTTACAGAGAGGACCTGCATTTATCAAGGAGCTATTGTCAGTGATTCCTAACGCACAGTACTACAAAAGAGGCACATATGAACTTAAGAAGGTAATATTTGTATAATCTTCAAAGATTTCTTGTTATTGTTTTTTATGCTATACTCAGATAACTACTATTTTTTATGTAGATAGTAGAATATGCAAAGAATAAGGAATTCACATCAATCATAGTTGTCCACACAAATCGGCGTGAACCTGGTTAGCATATTTTGCACTTCTTTTGGTCTGATAAATGCATTCTTGAAATAAAACCTTAAATACCTTGTGTGCATTTTCTGTTTAGATGCACTTCTGTTGATTGGCTTGCCTGATGGGCCAACTGCACACTTTAGATTGTCTAATCTTGTACTGCGCAAGGACATTAAGGTATTGTCTCTCTCTCTCTCTCTCTGCCCCCCTATCCTGCACTCTCTCTTTCTCACACTTGCAAGCACACACTGTATGCACGCCCCTATAGACTCAGCCACAAGCACAGAGATATGTTCATCACTGATTGCTTCTCTGTTGGCAGAATCATGGAAATCCTACAAGTCATGAGCCAGAGTTAGTATTGAATAACTTCACAACACGCCTGGGTCATCGTGTTGGAAGGTGTGCTCTTTGTTCAGATTTAGTATTCAAAGTTTCTTAACAGTTTTCTGTACTTTCCCATTGGTTATTGAACTAATGTTTATTTTTGTTTCATCATCCTCTTGCAGGATGATACAATCACTTTTTCCACAAGTTCCCAACTTTCGGGGCCGCCGAGTTGTCACTTTCCATAATCAGCGAGACTTCATTTTTTTCCGCCATCACAGGTGCTTTTGTGCTAAAATGTCCAAATTTAATAGGAAGTGTTAATTAAAGTAATGTCCTTTAACGCACAATCCTTCTCCTGTTTTGATCCAAAAGTATTGAAATTCCGATTAGTCCGGTACTACAAATATTCCATAACTCAGGGCTGCGCGATCGTAAGTTTATCAAATCCATGAAATTGTTTGTATTGGCTGTCTCCACATTAGCAAGGTGATATGAATGATAAATTTAGTGAGGAATTGATTTTAATATTAAGTCATATTGATTTGTTTAGCTACTTTTGCATTTGTTGATGTGGGGGCTGGTAACATGTTGAACCCAAAAGTCCAAGGTAGCATTGCAAATCATTGCTGCTAACGTGGACCAGGAAGCTGACATATTTCTAAAACCAAACTTATCTTAAGTATGGAAAATAGTGGTAGACTTAAATTTGGTGCAAATGGGTAATATCTTTTGGTGATAATTTCTGGATCAAAATAAGAAATTGCTGATCTATGACATTCTATTTTGGCAATTTATTGCTGAAAACAAATAGCATTGGCATGCTTGCTGTACTCATTCTTCGCCCTAGCATGGTACCAAACGCACATTTTATTGGGACCTATTATCTTAGATTAATTTTTAATCTTTTTTATTCTATGATAAGGTATGTGTTTGAAGTAAAGGAGAAAAAAGAAGGCCTTAAGGATAAGAAAAGTAAAGCTTCACAGGGAAAAACTGAAAAGAAAGCGATTGCTCGGCTGCAGGTTGCTATTTACTCCTGTTGATTGTGTTGATTATTTCTTGCAGTGCCAGAGCTCTATTTAAAAGTTCAAACCCAATAACTGGAAATACCAAAGCTTAGCCTATGAGTAATTTTGTTTGATTCGCTGTAATAGTCCATAAAAATTATCTTGGATTACAACATTGTATATGTCAAACTTCTCTTCCTGCAATCTACTCTTTTGACATCTGCTCACATGTGGATTAGGATTAATAAAATTGTGGAATGACCTTTTATGTCTTTCTGATAATGCAGGAATGTGGGCCCAGGTTCACTCTCAAGCTCGTCAGTTTGCAGCATGGTACATTTGATACAAAAGGCGGAGAGTTTGAATGGGTTCATAAGGTAACTTTGAGCCATGTTTATTCTCATTTAACTCTAGACTAGATATGGTAAAACTTGACCCGAGGTAAAAGATCTGCTGAGAAAACCTAACATCCAAACCCGATCAAATCTAGTACAATTTTAGAAATGAACTCATCTGATCCAATATGACCTGAATCTAAAATGTTTCCGAATCTAATTTTATCCCAACCTGAATATTTATATCCTGTAAAAAATCTGAGACTATATAGTACTGGGGCCATTGTGAATATTTACCCAAAACTTAGTTGCTCTGAGTAAACAACCCATACTCAAAGACAATAAAATGTGTTGAAAAAAATTTTGTCTTCCTAATATATATATTCACCACAATGATTAATTCAATGAACAATGATCATATATGATATCATTTGACATTTTGGGCAGAAACTTTTATAAGTTATTCAAATTTGAACCTGACTAGATTGTTTATAGCACAGTTTAGTCCGTACCCAAATTGACATCCACAAGTTGGCCTATTTTCAAATATGTCCCAGAATCTGATTAACCTGAACCTAAATGATCTGATTCTAGAAGTGGATTGAATCTGATATAAACTGACCTGACATGTTGTCATGTTCCGAAATGGATATTTACTGAACCCAGAAGTGATATAAATCTTTCTTTATGATACCCAATTACAACTCGACTCGTTTCGATTTGCCAGGTCTGTTTATTTTCTTCTTAAGTTGTTCAGCTCTAAGTATAAATTATGTTTCATTTTCAGGCTGACATGGACACAAGCAGGAGGAGATTTTTCATTTGATTTCAGGGCTATATTAGCCAAGTTACTAGTTGTTTTGAAATTACTTTTGGTTAAAATGAATTCTGATATATTAATTTATGTGCATTTTGAGAAAATTTTCGAGTTATTCTTGAAAATCATCAATTTTTGCCATGAGATGATAGCTTCTTGTCCTGTACATCTATGGTCTTAACTGTAGCCATTATTTTATGAAGTTCTCTTTATGAAAGTCATTAAGGGGGCGTTTGGAAACACCATAAGTTAGTAGGGTTAGGGATTAAAGTTGGTACTTTTTTTGGGATTAGTGTTTGAGATGAAGTTAGTAAATTTTTTAGTCCTAATTCGAGTACTATAGGTTAACAAGTTAGATTAGCAACTTTAAAGTTAGGCTAAAGTCATGCATACCAAATGCCCCCTAAGAGATCACAGCTTACTTTGTTGTTAATTTATGCTCTATCGCTGCAGTGTTGAAATAATTGGTTAGGTCTCCTAACAAAAGATGTTTCAGTAATTCAGTTGACTATATGAATTTTCTGATGCTTTCCAGTGCACTACTTGTTACGAGCAATACATTGTTCATTGTGTTAAAGTCAGAAGGAAGCATTTTGCTCTAGACCTAACTGAAAAAGTTGCCATATGATGATACAAATCAAGTTGTACTTGGTTGCATTTAGCATGGGACATGAATCAGCAACCGTCCACCGAATTACACTAGAAGTTGTTTAGTAAGCTTGCAACAATAAAACTGTTTTTCGAAGTTGGGTTATTTATCTTATCTGCTCTTTTTTGAGATGTTCCTTGCTCGCATCCAAGACTAAACACATCCAATTTACAGCCCAACACTAATTTATAGCTAGGAGTGGCCCACAAATTTCCAAATAGTTCGGCCCAATATCCTAGCCTAACAGCCCAAGACCAACACACAACTTCTCAAGCTTCCCTCTCCGTTGCGACAATTTCAGTCTGAGTCCGCCCGGGTCGCGCACGCTCCGCTGCCCCGCCAATCTTAAATCGTAATCTCTTTCTGTTTGTCATGCCACGCAAATCAGCGTCACCACCGCCGCCTAGCGAAACGGCCGCTTCTTCAGGCGCAACTACGTCTGGGAAGAGGCAATCCGAGCAGCCTCTTCCTGACCTAACCCCTGCCCAGAAAGCTGCCCGCTCCAAGGCCTCTCGCGCTTCAGACGACTCCGATAAGAAGGTCCTCTCTCTCTCTCTCTTGTACAAATGCATTTATTCTAGTAGTGCTCAGTGTGTAGATAGTTATTTACTTATTTTTTAGTTAGTTTTTGAGCTTGAACTGTGTTGTTTAAAGCAGACAAGGAGACTCAAGGATGTTGAGATCAGCTTTCCTATTGTGCATGGGACCATGGCTTTCTCGCTTGGTAAAAAGGCGACTGAGTAAGTTTGTAACTGCTCTATTTACAAATTTGTCAGTAAATTCTGGATTGATTTAAGTCACTATCTGTGCCAAAAACCCTTAATTCCATCAATTTGGAGGAAATAAATATATTATAAATTTATAATATATAGCAAAAAAGTTCAATGTTTGTTTGCCTGATTCTATCATATTAGCGCAGATAAGCAAACCAAAATGAGAAACAACTAATACGTGCTGAAAGTCTGAAACATTGTTTTTTAAAACTGTTTCTTTCAGCAACATTAAATATTGTTATTGGTATTATCAGTTCAATCCTGAAAATCTCTAGTTCTCTATGACTATTCTCAATGAATATAGTTCTTATTTGATTAGGTATAACTCCCACAAATGGACGGTGTATGTTAGGGGTGCTACTAATGAGGACCTAAGTGTAATACTTAAGCGTGTTGTATTTCAACTTCATCCAAGCTTCAACAACCCAACCAGAGTTGTTGAGTCCCCGCCTTTCGAGTTGTCTGAATCAGGCTGGGGAGAGTTTGAAATTGCTATCTCTCTTTTCTTTCATAGTGACGTATGCGACAAGAGGCTAGATTTGTAAGTTCCTACTTGTTTGCATTCTATCATGAGAATATATTGGAAACCAAACACAACAAAGGCCTTCTTTTTCGGTATGACACTTACTTTTGCATTGTATTTGTCAGTGCTGGTACCAGATTAAGCTGTTCATATGGCGATACAGTTTGGTACTATACGCCCCCTGAAATTGTCTGAAGAAAATGCAACAATATTAATCAGAAATTTAAATATAAATTGTACAAAAATTACCTAAAAAGGGTAAAAGTAAAGGATCATGAAAGGCATGATTTCACAGATACCATCAACTGAAGTTGTACCCTGAAGATGACAGTGGAGGTACTCAGTCGACAAAGAAGCCGGTGGTAATTGAAACATATGACGAGATCGTATTTCTTGAGCCTACTGAAGCATTCTTCCTTCGAGTCCAAAACCATCCCGCTGCAATTGTTCCCAGGCTGCCTGCTTCTCTCAACCTACCCCCTCCTGGTATGTAAATTTCTGTTCTTTTATTAAAGCTTTTGATAGAGGAAGTTGCTATATTATGTTAATTTGAAGCACTAGTCAATGTGAAAGTAACAAAGAATTGTTGAGTTAGCTTTAGGTTAATTTAACAGGTATCATGCTTGTTTCTGGTAGGTCCCCTTGAACACCAGAGTGAAAGACGACGAGGCGATACAAAGGATAATCCTTTGAGCCAGTGGTACATGAATTTTTCTGAGGCCGATGAATTGCTTAAGCTAGCAGCTGCTCGTCAACAGGTGAGAATGATGTTGCTATCCTTTCTATACTTGCTATCATAAAGGTTATTTAGAAAATGTCTTTTAAAATATTTTTTTGTTTTTATTGTATATTGTATACTGCATAAGAAATTGTAATTGATCATCTTGTATTTATCAAAAAAGTATCCTCCAACTGTCCAACATATTATGTTTGTGAATTGGTTGTGTTGAAACATCTTTTTCAGGTGCAGGCACACATAGTAAAGCTGAGGAGGCAGCTAAGTATGTTGGAGGGTGCACCATCTAAAGCTGCTTCTGGTCAATAGCTCATCCCTTCGCTTTACCATGATTAACTTAGAATTGGGTGTGCTTAGGGGACAGAATGTAATGTAAAGTTTAATTTAAGTCCAACTGGAAACTAATTGGTAGATATCTTCTGCTTTCATTTCTTTTTTTCGTTGGTCATTTTGGTAATTTTTCTTCTTTGTTTCTGTTGGTCATTGTGAGCATTTACAATTCCAATGTCCGAGTGAAAAAGCAACTTTAGATTTTTTTTTCTTTTTTCCCTTAGAGGTTATTCAAACTCCTCTTTCCTGAGATCATTATTACAAAACAGTTGGGCTCGATTGAGGCCAAGACTGTGTGCCTTTGGATGAGGTTGCTGTCTATCGGCTGGACCAAATCTTTTGATGTATAATTATTGCCAGCCGGTAGGAAACTTTCTGATCAACCAAATTATTCCTGCAGAGATCCATGCAAGTGCAAATCTCAATTTCAGGAACTTTTCAAGTACTAGACTGGCGCAGGCGAGAGTGGGCCCTTGGAAATGGTTTAATTTTATAATTGGAGTCTATCGAATGGCTTAAAATCTTTATTTGGTTAGACGGAAAATCAATGAATTTGATATGGTAATAAAAACAAATAATTAATGTAGAAGTTACTTCAAAAAAAATAATTAATGTAGAAGTTGTTCTTAGGATTTGGTACATCTGTTTAGGTTAGGATCATAATTCTTGTAGATCGAAGCAATTTTTGTAATCTTATAGGCGTTTAAGCCGTTTGGCAATTCTATTAGAATTCCTGCATGTTTTTATAAAGGAATAATTAGTTTTATGCCACCGTGAATTTTGATAATTAGGGAAATGCCATGTTTAAATTGCTAATTAAATTTTTGCCATTGTAGAATTGCTAAAATTACTTTTATGCCACTATTTTTCTAAAAACATACTAAATTTTAAAAATTCCATTACCAAATTTATCATTAATTTTTTTAATGACCAAATTACCCCCATTAAAAACCAACCTAAAAAAACACAGACGACGTTTAGGAAAAAAGAATATGCTAAGGGGCGAATATACTTTTTTTTGGTGAGTTACTCATTTATATTACATTTAAAGATGAGAATATCCATGAGGAAAAGACGAATTTTTTTTTATTTTTCGTGATCATTTATAGAAGAATATTTTAATTTAATTTTATGTATTCCACAATTAATATTGTTTCAATCGTGCAGTATATTCAAGTCTCCAAAGAGCATTATAGTTGAATGAATGACCCATAATTACTTACGTGAAAAAAATAGGCACAAAAAGATTTTTGCAAAGAAATCATAAAAACTAAATCTTTTTTTATTTGAAAATTAGAATTATGCCATTGTTAGATGGCTAATTAAATCTATGCCACTATCTTTATGCACCGGTGGCAATAATTTTATTATTTTGTAGTGGCATAAAACTAATTGTTAATGATTTATAATGGCATAAAACTAATTATATCTTTTATGATGGCATAATACTAATTTTTAAGTTTTATAGTGGCATATTTAAAAGGGTAAATTTGTCATATAATTGTTCGATGGCAAAAAACTAATTTCTATTATTTTATAGTGGCAACATATTAATTTAACATTTAGTGATGGCATATCCCTAATTTCAAATATTTACAATGGCAAAAATCTAAATCACCCTTTATAATGTGTAATCGAGTTATTGTAATATTTCTTTTGAAAAAGATTTTCTGGAGTATACAAACCCATGCTTTTATGAGAAAAATATTTCTTTTGAAAAAAATATTCCTGCAAGTAATTTTTCGTTTGGTAATTCTATTAGAATTCCTGCATGTTTTTTATAAATGTGTAATCGAGTTATTGTAATATTTCTTTTGAAAAAAATATTCTGGAGTATACAAACCCATGCTTTTATGAGCTTACTCAAGTTTGTATGTGTGCTTTTGTTGGGTCATCTTCTTAACATGGATTGAAAAAATGATCCAAACATTCTAGTAATAAAAATTTAATTCAAATATTGAATCACTTAAAAATAACACTTTAGCTTTCAAAAAACTTATCTTTGATCATTTAGGAATAACATTTTTTACTCTGAATAATTAATTCTAATTTTATCCTTTGATGATCCAAACGCACTCTCAAATGAAAAAAATATTCTTGCCTTGAACCCTCGTTCCCTGCCTCCTGACTCCACACGCTTTTATCCACTCTGTACTGAGTTCCCTACCTCCTCAGTTCCGTCAAAAGTCGCTCTTTGTTTGCTCTAAGAAATAGCTCCTCAACAGCTCAACCCTCGATTGAATGAAAAATGTTATAAGGTTATTTGTCTTTTTTTTTTATGGAATATGTAATCCCCGAACAAACATTGAACTCCACACGCTGATCATTCTAGGTAGATAAAATATCAAAATATGTATACCTGATTGCAATCTTGTCCAAAACATTGATTGGAGTATGTTAATCCTTAGTAATTTAAGAACCAAAAAATAAAGTTCGACTTTTGGTGCGTCATTGTCACTGAAGTATTTATGATTCATTTAGGCCATGAGGAGATCCAGAAATGATGCAATTTAGAGCCCACTTAGTACTTACTCATAGATGCATCATTGATATTGAATTAAAAGAAGTTTTTAGGGGATATGAATCTTTCTCGGAGATCTTATCGACAAAAGAACAGCATTTTCGTCTTAATTGAACATTTTGACGTGAATCGCCAGTTTGACAATTTGTACCGTGCGAAAAGAAACGCTCCGATGAGTGATGACTACTTTCTCATGTACGCGCCAGTGGCAGTGGTACCGTTAGAGCCGGCGCAGATTACGAAGGTCAAAAGTTTTATATTAAAAATAAATTATTGGTTATTTTTGATTAAAAAAATGACGGTTGACTTTGAAGTTTGAACTGCTGCATACTCACTCGTATTAAATTCATGCCTTATTCCTTTCCAACAACAATTAAAACCAAAATAAAGATTATAAAGGAAACTAGCGAGAAAGAAATAGTAGCGAAAAATTGCACAGGCTTCGACCTCATTCTTTCTCGCTCAGTCGCTCTAGCTACTTCTTTGGCATCTCACCTGAGAGAGAGGTTAGTGACTTAGTGTGAACTACTAAACCGAGCAACTCTGAGAGTGAAGCCATGGCGACAGTTGGCGGGGGCACGAGGTCAGAGAAGGTACGACAGATATTCGAACGATTCGATCAGAACGGAGATGGCGGCTTGAATCGTGTTGAAATGGCGGCTCTCGTTATATCTGTTAATCCACGAATAAAATTCAGCGACGACCAAATCAGTGCAATTCTCGACGAGGTCTTTCGCACCTATGCCGACTTCATCGAGCCAGGCTGTGGCCTAACCTTAGATGGCCTGATTCGAACCTACGATGACGGCGCTGGTGACGTGGATCGTGATTTTGATGCTCTTTTCCTCAACAACGCTGGAGAAAAAGAAATTACTACTGTTAGTGATGAAGTTGGATCGGTGGAACCGGCGACCGGTGGTGCGGGTATCTTCACATGGATAATTAGCCTCATCTCATGTACTACTTCTTACCGAAAACTCCAAAAAGAAAAAGAAAATTAGGCTGTGCTTTCGATCATTTCATTGAAGGACAGGAATAGGAAGGAAGGAAAGGGTTGACCGAAGGCGTTGACGTTGACCCCAAAATCCGAAAGTACAACTCCGAAGTAAAACCTTTTCCTGTAAGGAAGCCGCCATGCAATGCTGTACTTTTTTTTTCCCTGAAATGAATCTCCATATCGTTCTGATTAATGTTTGTGAATTATGTTCTGATAATGATTTTTCTCGAACAAGAGGCAGAAATTATTTTATATAGGATTTCTAACATCAAAAATTTTAATAGAAAGAATTAATATATTTTTTTAATAAGAAGAAAGTTCCAACGCGTTTATAAACCGCGCGCCTCTCTCTCCTCCAACGCGTTTATAAAACGCGTACAATACCTTTGAACGCGTTATAAGGCACTATTTTCTAACGCACTATTTTTCATTTTGCCTTATCCACCTCTTTTGTCTCGCCTTCTTTTTTGCTTTTGTCAGTCGTGACCAAAATAACTTCTGACCTAAAGCCCTTTCTGTTTCGATTTGTGCACATGCGATAAAATTATTGTGATTTAATTTCTGTGGAATACGTACTTTTTGAATGTATTAGAGGCCACTTTATTCATCAAAAGCAAAAAACAGAGAAGCACTAACGTGCAGTTGGAAATTTAATAATTTATATAAACCCTCAATTTTGCAAGTGCACCACAATTTTAATAATTTCAACTGTTATAATTAATATGATGAATTATAATTAATGTGGCCTATATTATTTAATATGAACCAAGTTTAGTTATTATTGTTAATTAAAGGGTGCGTTGATTTTGATGGAAAATCAATGGACGAGATTCATTCATTTTTTATCCCTTCAATAGCCTTAGTCATATATACAAAATTCTGTCATTTTAAGAAAGGCACCCCTTTTCTAATTTCTGCCATTAAAAAAAGTGATTGAATAGAGAAAAAACGCCCTCAAGAAATCATCAATTTGGACTAATGAATATTGAAGAAGGTCAGAAATTTCCGCCTAACGTCATGTCTGCCATTCAAAACTGTAAGTTTCTATTACGGTTTATTATTTTATATGAAAATATATGATTTTGGATTCTTAACTAAGAAATATTATTATAATTAATATTTTAATTTCTAACATCAACCATATAAATAAACGCAACAAAAGTAAATTTTTCTCAAAAAAAAAAAAATTCAAGTTACACTATGATGCGTAATTAAGACTCGAGTACAATTCATGCATTTTTTGGTTGATTCTAAAGCTAGAAACATCATATTGTATTTATCAAATTTATGTCATGCACAGAAGTTCGGATTGCGGCGGAGCCGCAAATAGAAAATCTAGTTTTATTTTCTAAGATTGAAAAGTTAGTACTTCCTATTGACTGTTGTGCAGCGAGTGACAATTCATGCATTATGTGTAGAAAATAAAAAGTACATAATACATTCAAAAAGTACGTATTCCACAGAAATTAAATCACAGTAATTTTATCGCATGTGCACAAATCGAGACAAAAAGGGCTTTAGGCCAGAAGTTATTTTGCTCACAACTCACAAAAGCAAAAAAGAAGGCGAGACAAAAGAGATGGATAAGACAAAAATAAAATAGTGCCTTATAGCGCGTTTTATAAACGCGTTCAAAGGCATCGTACGCGTTTTATAAACGCGTTGAAGGAGAGAGAGGCGCGCGGTTTATAAACGCGTTGGAACTTTCTTCTTATTAAAAAAAAATATATTAATTCTTTCTATTAAAATTTTTGATGTTAGAAATCCTATATAAAATAATTTCGGAACAAGAGGCGATATAATTTGTACATGGCGCAGACTATTTATCTTGAATATTTTTTATTCTGATTAATGATTAACATCATCACCATTTTATTATTTATAATAATAATAATAATAATTATTATTATTATTATTATTATTATTTTGCATATAATGGTTGCTTAGTTGTTGAATGCTTCCGTTGTCAATGTCTCCTGCGCCGAAATTATTTAATATAAAAATTTAGACACCAAAAAATTTAATAGAAAAAATTATTTAAATTTTTTTTTAATAAGAAGAAAGTTCCAACGCGTTTATAAACCGCGTCTCTCTCTCTCTCCTCTCGAACGCGTTTTATAAACGAGTTACAAACCTTAAAACGCGTTTATAAAACGCGCTAGAAGGCTGGAATATCGAAATAGTTAAAACGCAATTAACGCGTTTATAAAACGGGTAAGAAGGCTTCTTACCTGTTTATAAAACGCGCTGGGAGGGCAATATTCGCTTCAATCAAACTTTAGTCATTTCGATCGAACTTTAGTCATTTCAGTCTATAAGTTTGTGAATTTATAACCGCGTTATTTTAAATTATATAAGATTATACATTCTCTCAGAATTGAAATCGTCCACAACAGATTATCTCTTCCAATTTAAAAACCTATCAATCAAATCCAAAAATATCTACAATAACAATATATGTCAACCAATGTCCAACTTTTGGTGCTTCTTACTTCCAAATCGGTTGTAGTATGCATACCACATATGCTGATATTCGAAATGAATTATACAGCAGGCTACATATTTTAGAAATCCAGTACACTTTGAATATCCATGGTCGTTACAACGATATTGTAAATGGGAGATATGAATCGCTATTTCTTCCTGTAAATACTGAAGATCAATGGCGCCTTTTTTACCACAAGACATTCGAGACGAGAGGGTTACTGATTATTGAGTTGCATGTTGATTTCATCCCTGTATATGGCACGGGACCAGATCTGAACCTAACACCCCTTGACGAGCCCGGTAGCAGTGAGCCAAACACTTCCTTAAACCTTATGTGTGGCCAGCAATCCACCCCTTACCAATACACTGGCGAACAGTCCGTTCCTACACAAGACAATAACACATCAGGAGATGAAGTCGAGGTTGCCGATGGTGATGAAAATGAGGGTCCGGCGACTTACTCCGACCTTCCTACCGGAGAAGAATATACCGATGTGGAGGACTTCTCCGAGAGAGAAGTGCCTTTTTATGCAAACTGCGACCAGCCATACGTTTCAGGAAGGACGGACTTGCACCATACTGTAAGTGAATTGTGTGATATTTCCATGTTTGAGTATGCTGGTATGCCGGAGCGTAGTTTAGGGCCACAAGGCGAACTTGCTCATGGTAAAAGATTCGGTTCCAAAAAATAATTAATTCTAGCTGTCTGTGATGTTTAATGCAAAACAAATCGAGAAGTTCGAACGGAAACTAGCAATAAATAAAAAATTATAATGGTTTGCATGCAAAAACCGAATTGTAAGTGGCGATTATATGGTAGACGTGAGAGTTATAATACAAATTGGAAGATCTCTACCAATCCAAATGAGCATATTTGTTCGAGACCCCCGGACTAAAAAGGTCACGCAAACCTTACAGCTAGTCTCATTGCCGAACACGTTAGGGATGAATTGCAAAAAAATTTAGGAGAAAGACCTGTTATCTCAATTGATGCTAGTTTTTTATCGGGATGGCAGCCTGGGCTTTTGGTCCGTGCATAGAAGCGATGAAATATGCCAGACATGTTATCTCAATTGATGCTAGTTTTTTATCGGGCCGATACAAAGGTAGATTGTTCTCAGTGTGTGGTTATGATCCAGAAAATCGATTAATTCCGGTTGCATTCAGATTGGGCGAGAAAGAAGATAAGGATACTTGGGGATGGTTTATGTCTTGGGTTAGATGGGAAGTTTTAGGGCGGAACACTAGATACTGTGTCATATCTGACCGTCATAAGACAATAAAAGCGGTATTTGCATCCGTAGATTACGGTTGGGAGGCATAAGGTGCGCATGCAGTAGCGATTCATCGGTTCTACATGCAGCATGTTGCGGAAAACTTATGGAAGGAGGCTGGCGGGTCACAAGATGGTGATTTAAAAAACTTTTTCAAATGTAGACTTGCTAACAAGGAAAACCTTAGACGTTTTAGAGAAAATTGGAGAGTACTGAAGGAAAACAACCTGAGGGCTTATCAGTACCTAAGAAATTGTGGTAAAATTAATGAAAATGACAACAACGAGCAGCCAAAACTATATAAATGAGCTCAGAGTTTTGACAAGGGGCATCGGTGGGGTATAATGACAAGTAATGGATCGGCGAGTCTGAATAATGTGTTTAGAATAGAGAGAAGATTACCAGTGACAGCACTTATAGAAGGCACGTAGTATAAATGTGCCAACTGGATGAACAAGCGAACACAAGAAGCACTTCAAAGGTTGAGTTTAGGAGAAAGATGGCCGGAAGGAGTAAAGAATAAATTGATCAAGAATGATGGAAAATCACGTAAGTACTTAAAGAAAAAGAATTCAATTCATTCATTCATTTTAATTCATTTTGAACTAACTTCATCTTTTTGTTGCAATCTCAGAGGAGTTTATGAGCACATTCGTGTTAAGATTGGACCTTGGAGAATTTTGCGTGAAAGTTCGCGAGAAGTACCGTGATGGTGTAGGCTACGATTATTCCCATTACACAGTTCAAATTCCACCCGACATGGAGCAAACCGATGTGCAATTGCCCTTCTCTCGAACCACATGTGAGTGCCAAAAACCACAATTGACAGGTATCCCTTGCGCACATGTCATTGCTGTTTGCAGGGAGACAAATTACAATGTAGATCAATTTGTGGATGGTCACTATAGCATGCAAAACCAGCACATGATTTGGTCAGCAGGTCGGTTTCATTGTTACAAAGATGAGAAAGAATGGCCAGTTTATACAGGTCCGATAATTGTCCCCGACAAGAGTTTGGTCAATCGAGGAAGGCGCAGAATCATTCGTGCAGAGATGTGGATGGATAGGATGGAAGGAAGGAAAGGTGAAGGTTCCACAAGAAAAACAAAAAAAAAATCAAGGTGAAGCTTCAACCAGTCAACCGCGACAAGCAGCACCTCAACCGCCATATCCGATGGACGCATTGCAATCCGGTCGATACACCAGTAGACCACCAACAAGGGCCAACAGTCCAAGAAGGGCAGCGAGTACTGAACGTACGGTTCGGACTTGTCAAACACCCATTCAACGAGGACGAATGTCATTGCATGTTGATCCACGAAGCAACAATAATAGGGAGGACCAAGGATCTGTACAACCACAGAGAAATTCTATAAGCATTGATCCACGGGTAAGAGATGTCGCATCAGGGGAGAGAGGACGAAAAGGATTGTTTGGGGGGAAATTTCGCAATGTACTGTCTTTCGATAGGAAGAAAAAATGAAAAAATTGAAGATTAAGTGTTGTCGTAATTTTATATATTGTAATGGAATGTATTGTAAGAGAATATACTATTATTTTATGTATTGGCATTTTTAGTTTGAATTTCGAAATTATGTATTATAATTTTTATGCATTCTAATTTTAGTTTTAATTTAGTATTATTTTATGTATTATAATTAACTCGTATAGTATAATGTGTATGTGCATAATGGACATTGTACAGCAGATGATGATGGAGCTTCTAAATGTTGAAAGGTTTAGTGTTAGCTTGAGGGATTTTATTGTGCCGAAGGAAACCCTTCGATCTGTCAAGAAGAGCATTGACAAACAAGCATTCTTGTTATCTACAAAAAGCCCTAATCCTAAAAGGCTTTGTACTCATTAGTTCATCCGACCTTCATGCAAAGACTGAGGCACTTGAACTGTTTAGCGTTGAGAAGCAGTTAATTAACTCGTATAATGGGACCCTCAGCATTCAAGTGGCACATGATACACTCCTCGGCTTAAAGTTCCTCCTGAGGCACTTCCTCTTGTACCCTTTTATAAAACGCGCTAAAAGACTTTGTACCCTTTCTACCATTTTATAAAACGCATTAAAAGGCTTTACCCTTTTATAAAACGCGTTAAAAGACTTTGTACCCGTTTTAAGAACGGGTTGAAGCCCTACTTTCTTGTCTTTTTCTTTCATCATATTAATTTATAAACCGAACCCAAGCCGCAAATCTCATCTCACATCTCTCATTCTCACATCTGAATGTCATTCTCATCTCTCATTCTCACCTCTCTCATTCTCACCTCTCAATGTTAATAAGTGCGAAATTATAATAAGAGATTTTCCGGTGGAATCTGTTATTATGTACGAAGGTCGGCCCAGATGGACAGCTCGTTAACTTCATCATCATCTGAGGTAGACCAACACTCTGCTGCCTACGATCATGGGTAATGGGCGGTAGAGTTCTGCCGACCCAATTAGGGAAGAACTCGACGACTGTCGAAGGCTCTCGCAGAATTGGGCAACTGTCCATGAGTCTCCGCAAATCGTTATTTTCATATTAATGAGAATTATTGTAATGGAAATTGTTATTAATTTAAATCGTTGTTTTCATATTAATGAGAGTTATTGTAATGGAAATTATTATTATTAATTTTTCTATTAATGGGTTCTGAATATTGTAATGGAAATTTTTATTAATTTTTATATTAATGAGTTATGAATATTATAACAATATTAATTTTCAACAAGACAATAAAAGATAAATTGTAAATAAAATTTCAATGCATTAAGATTGGCTATCTATTACAACAAGTGGAAACAAAAAATGTAAATTCAAATACATTACAACAAGTACAAAAAAGTCGGGCCGCTCAGAAACTGTTCTCTCCAACTAAAAACAGATTTCACGAGAAAAAAGTCGGACCGCTCAGTACAAAAAAGTCGGACTCCATTTTGTGGCATCTGTCCTCTACACATAATAACAGATTTCACGAGAAAAATTTTAATTTAAAATTGCTGGAATATTAACATTTTCTATCGTTCACTTTTTGTGTTTTCTAAAGTTGTTGGATAAAGGCTACGTGTCTTTTGTCTGTTATTTTGTGATACAAAATAGGAGAACGAATTGAGATATATATAGGCAATTATTTAACCGTTTATAAAACGCGCTAGAATAGGGGTCTGCCAAAATTTACTATGTTTGACGTTGCTCAAACACAGTATCACGCTGCTCAAAAAGTGGACTCCACCTTCGTACGCGTTTATAAAACGCGTTGGAAGCCTTGGAACGCGTTTTATAAATGCGTACGAAGGTAGAGTCAGTAAAACAGACTGACAGACTGCGAAAGTATTGAATTCCATTAACTTAGCCCTTCTTACGCGTTTATAAAACGCGCTCCAACCCTTATTACGCGTTTTATAAACGGGTAATAAGGGTTGAGTTTATTTATAGTCCTCCTCCTCCGCAAATTCACGTCGAAAATTCAGAAATCAAAAAACAAAAGTTTAGAGAAGTTACGCAGAGAAGAGAAACCGAGAAAACATAATGTCAACTAAACCACGTCATGTTTGTACCGGTGTGCTTCTCCAAGGAGTTGGACGAATAAGTAAACGATATATTCTTCGGCACGTCTACTTGCACTATCCTTCCGACAAATTTTACGTGAAGGTTTTTCAACGCGACGTTTTTGAAGTGAGAGGGCCGAAATATTGGACTGATGTAGTTAAGAGGGATGGAGGATACCATGTCCGACGTGGAGATGGAATCGTTTGGTTGCGTTTGCAACAGGCATGTCCTCCTGGATTCGAAAATCATCCGTTAAATGGAAATGACATATATCATTTGGACTGATTATTAGGTTTTCTATAATTAGATGTTTTTATTATTGTGTGTTTTATTATTATCTGTTTTCTTTTATGTTTTAGTATATGTATTAATTCGTGTAGTATATGTGTTGTAAGTTTTATTATCTAATTTATTTTAGTTTTTGTTTTATCCATTTTCGTTTTTTTTGTGAAATTCGAAATATTAATATTAAGAGACTTAATATTTATTTAAATTATATTACACATTACAACTCAATAAACATTATAATAAAAAACACAATACAAATTAAAAATTACAATTTATTAAAATTTTGAACCACACAATACACAACAAAAAAAATTACAAAATACATGATATTAAAATTTTGAACCACATAAAAAAAAATTGTAGAAGATCCATTGCTAAGGGTGGGTCGAGATAACAACACCGCAACTAATAGATAAGAGTCGGGCGACTGATAGACATATTGACTCCCTCTTTTTCTGAGACTTGGATGAAGATGACTACATGTATGCAGATTCTCATCCAAGGATGTCGGCTGCGGTGTTATGGCTCGTAGACCCAGCCCAACAAACCGCCCTCTACACGTAATAATAGATTCCACAGGAAAGTTTTTATTTTAAAGTTGGTGGAATATTAATAGCCATAAGGATTTTGTGCGACTCTGTATCAGTGAATAAGTGTGCCGCATACAACCCTTATGGCTATTAGTTTCACACCAACTAATATTATTTTGCATTCCACCATCAAACTCTTCTTTTTCTCTCATTTTTCTCTTTTTTCTGATCTTTTTCCTTTTTTTTTTTGGTTTTGGACGACAGAAGGTGGGGGTATTTATATAGAAATTAGATCCTCTCGAACGCGTTTTATAAAAGGGTAAGAAGACTTCTTACCCGTTTTATAAACGCGTAAAATCAGAAAAATAACGCGCAAAGTCAGAAAGTTTCGCCGCAATCACTGCAGCCTTCTAGCGCGTTTTATAAACGCGTTTTAAGACTTGTAACTCGTTTATAAAACGCGTTCGAGAGGAGAGAGAGAGGCGCGGTTTATAAACGCGTTGGAACTTTCTTCTTATTAAAAAAAATTAAATAATTCTTTCTATTAAATTTTTTGGTGTCTAAATTTTTATATTAAATAATTTCGGTCTCCTGCGCACTGATTCACAGGTACAGCTCATCTCATACGCCGATTTGGGAATTGAGATCTTCTAAATTTTAGATGAACTAGCAAAAGCATCGCGCGATGACTGATTAGCATTAATTTGTTTCAATTAACAACGACGATCCAAACACCATAGAATTTCGTTTTTGCTCAATTAACAAACCAATATAATTATTATCTTGGAAATAATATTTTTTTCACCTAACAAAGCAATAATTCTCTTCACTTCAAGTGGGTAAGATATTTGATCAACATCATCTTTGATATTTTTCCATCGCTCCCAAAATAAGCTCCTTACACATTTGTATCAATTTTAAGGGAAAAAAAATTTAATGGTTCTAACAAAATATCATAATGGCAACCACAGATTTAAATAACGGCCACAATGACTGCAATACCGCTGCTATAGTGGTTTGACTTGATAGGCCGTTATGCTGATAAACTAAAAGTGCGGCTATAGCGGTATTTATTAGCATACCATAATACTACTTAAAAGTATTTATTTTTAACGCTTTTATTTCTTATGGTGTCTAAGACTAAATTAGTAAAAATTAATAACATATAAATGCATTTAGTGATATTTTAGTGAAATATAACTATACAATTTGCTATTTACTGATATATAATTAATATTATGAACATATCTTTGACATATAATATCTGCATATAAGTACTACATATGTTGTATGCATATGCGAACTACATATAATATCTACATACATGAACTGCATATATTAAATTAAACTATTAAAATATGTATATAATGTAATAAGATATTAAATTTTTAATTCAAAAATATATTTGTATGATCCCATAGCGACCGCTCAGGCTGTATGTATTTATTTTAACATTAGTAAAATTTCTCAAATTTATAACATGGAAGAAATTTTCAGCTATATACTTTTGTTTGAGAATAGAGAGTATAAAATTATTGGCGCCAAAATTTTTAGTGGGAGATTAACAAAATAAAAATTTAATTTTAAATATCTTTCTTTGCTAGACTAAAATAATCTAGCAATAACACTAAAATTATTTTTATTACAACCACACAAAAAAAAAATCTATCAAGAAAATCATGCAATAGAACAAGGTACAACAAAACTTGAAAAATCTAGCAAACAAATCAAGCAATAGAATATGATGCTACATAAATGGGAAAATCTAGCTAGAGACCATAGTTGTTGTAGTGGGAAAAAAAATTTAATGGTTCTAACAAGTATCATAATGGCAACCAAAGATTTAAATAACGGGCATAATGACTGCAATACCGCTGCTATAGTGGTTTGACTTGGTAGACCGTTATGCTGATAAACTAAAAGTGCGGCTATAGCGGTATTTATTAGCATACCATAATACTACTTAAAAGTATTTATTTTTAACGCTTTTATTTCTTATGGTGTCTAAGACTAAATTAGTAAAAATTAATAACATATAAATGCATTTAGTGATATTTTAGTAAAATATAACTATACAATTTGCTATTTACTGATATATAATTAATATTATAAACATATCTTTGATATATAATATCTGCATATAATTACTACATATGTTGTATGCATATACAAACTACATATAATATCTACATACACGAACTGCATATATTAAATTAAACTATTAAAATATGTATATAATGTAATAAGATATTAAATTTTTAATTCAAAAATATATTTGTATGATCCCATAGCGACCGCTCAGGCTGTCAAACGTGGCTGACGATCACAGAAATAGTTGTGATCGTTATTGTTCTGTTTGCTTGAACGGTACAGATTAATTAGCCATTAACCAAATTGTTTATGAAACGGTATAAAAATCAATTACGTTAATCGTTTCGTTTAAATAAACGATATAAACGATTTAACGTTTATATGTTTGTCAGCAACAATACAAAGTTTAATTTTTTTTTTTTTTTTTGAACTTTAAAGGCCCGTAGGCAACTAAATCATTAAAAGACAATAAAGAGTGGTACATAGATGTTACAACGCTTGCATAAATAAGAAAAATGAGTTCAAATAGGCAGCAAACTGACAGATCAGCGTTGCCCATCTACTTAACTACGAAACTACCCACATCTAGTAAAGTAAATTGCAAATTTAAAAACTGAAAGAAAACAACATCTGCTAAAACACAAGAAAGAAACAATTACTCTCCTCCTGCAAGCATAACCCAATTTAAGGTGGTCTATCCTACAAAGTTTAAATCAATACAAAAATCAGTTATGTTTGGCAACAACAATGCAAATTTTAAATCCCACTATCTCCAGATCCGAAGAAATATTATATTCTAGAAACAGACATAAATAAATCTCTACTAGGATGTCAAACTAGTTAATTCATAGTATTCTAGCAGTGAAAAAATTTTTGCTGAAATTCTCAGAAAATGGGAGACAATAGATGAACGAAAATGAAATTAATTTTCAAATATTATACTAATTCTCACTAACTTTGTACAAGAATCAAAACTTTCTACCTCTCTTAATAGAAAATATTCGACAAATAAACTTCTTGAATCGAAAACTGATACAAAATAAGTTTATACCTGGCCGCATCCCTAACCTGTCGTTTTCCAAATGGGACCTGGAAATTTGATCTGGATCACGGACCTTCCAAGTTCCAAGTCAGACCTCGATCTGAGATCCGCTCCAGTTTACACCTTAGTTGATCTTCTAGTCCGTCGTCAATGGTGGCGGAGGCGGAAGCGCCCAGCGAAGAGGCAACTCATGCGAAGGAGTAGCCGGAGGTAGGAAGAGAGGCGACACTCGAGTCGCAGAGAAGCTTTTCCGTTGCTAGGGTTTGTAGACAGAAACTTAGTTTTTTGTTTTTTTTCTTTGCTTTTTCATTGCTTTTTCTGATTTTCTCGAGAGACAAGAGGACAAGAGGTGTAAAGACGGAAGAGAAATGTTAATGCAGGAGAGAGAAAGAGGGAAAGAAACAGGAGAACAGCGTCCTCGTTATCTCCGCCATTCTATGTTATTGAACAATTCTAAACTCGTAGAATACAATACGCGAAAACGAAATAACAAAAACGGAACACCCTGTTTCATTATCCGCTATAACTTGAGGTGGCCTGCTATGAACCAGCTATCCACTATTTAAATCTTTAATTAGCTATCGTACTTCTATTTTCCATGAATACAACAAGTATTAACAAAACACAAACAAGAATACAAAAACTATTAACAAAGGACAAACAATAAAAGCTAACAATACTTCAAAGTTCAACAATTTAATTCTGAAAACCTCAAGACCTTCACTTCACATAAATTCTTCAACTGGAGTCATGAAAAATGTTGTTACTTCATGCACGAATAAATATAAATCAGAAGTTTTTCAATAATAGAAGTACATATTGAACGAAAGGTGTTCTCGTTTTTCACTAGTTAGAGTCGTGCTTCAGCGTACCTATAAAAGTGACAACCGCTTGCCATGGAAACTCATTTCCCACTTTTCATATATAGTTCACGCAAACAGGGCAGGTTAGGAAAACCCTGATCCTTCCATGATAGTCTAGGTTCCACACTAGCTAGTGTTTGTAGATTTCTCGGTTCAGCCAAAAGGGGAGTCCAAGATAGAATTTCGCTGGTAAAAGGACAGTACGCCTCAGTGTCTTTATATACTATATACTCTCTGTTAAAGACACTATATATACTCTCTCTGGTAGTTCATCAGATAATGCACTACGGGGGTCAAGGCTCTGCAAAAATCTCATACCTTGGCTCTATATAAAACAATTTACAAAATAATCTCCATCACAAAGCTGTAGATAGTGTTTTCCCAAATGATACGATACGAGCGTGTTGGTACGACACGCACGCGTGTTGACACGACACGACACGTCTATGGAATTAGCACGACACGTGCGTGTTAGCGTGTCGTGTCAAAGTTGTGTCGTGTTGAAGATTTCTAGACATTGACACGTCTTAACACGACACGAGTTGACACGTGACACGACACGACACGTGACATGAGCTAACACGATAAAAAATATTATTATCTAGAATTTATCAAATTATATTGAGTTTATATTATAAATTTAATATTTTTTTATTCATAATCTTTTAATTCAATCATTAATTTTCATTTTAATATATGAAATTTCAATAATTTATTAAATTTTTCTATTTTAAAAAAATTTAAATATTTTTAATGATTTTTTAGTGAATAAATTATAATATTGTTTGACACATTTAACACGTCGTGTCAACACAACACGACACGTCGTGTAAGACGTGTCGTGTTATTACGCGTGTCGTGTTAATCAATTCCTTCATTAGACACGACACGGCACGACACGTTGAAAATATTAACTCGTGTCAACACGACACGACACGAGCTTTGACACGCACGTGTTCACGACACGTTTGCAATACACTAGCTGTAGATATCTTAATGAATTTCCAACCTCGTAACTTTTCCTTCTGCAGCCCATGTTGTCTCATGTCGCTCAACACTTTGAGCTGGAAATTATTTCCAGAGATATTTGGTAGTCCGTGAAAACATAATAGAGATCGGAGATTTGGGCTTGCATCTTTGATCAGTTCATCACAATTTTCATGATGAAATGCCACCTGACGTGCCCCACTACAGCTTTCCGGTCATCTGGATTAGACGACACAATTAGAAAGTTGTATTCTGCAGCTTTTATGATGGCTATATCATGTAGGATACCATATATATAAATAAATAAGACAACACTATCATCCTTTAGCCATTGCACTTGGATCCAGCTCCTGCATGTTGGAAATAATATATATGAGCATCAAATTGCAATAATATCGGCCTTTAAAACTAAAAATATGTAATTAACTATAGTGAAATATAACTACAATTTGTTATTTGCTGATATATAATTAATATTACGAATACGAACATATATGTGACATATAATGTCTGCATATGATATTTGCATATACGAACTGCAAATAATATATGCATATACGAACTGCATATATTAAATTAAACTATTAAAGTATGTATAATGTAATAAAAAAATTAATTTTTAAGTAAAAAATATATTTGTATGATCCCATAGCAGCTGCTATTCACTATAAATTGAGATTGTTTATTATGAACCCGCTATCTGTTATTTAAACTTGATGACAACAAATTATATACGTGACAAATCTAATTTTGCAGCTAAATTCATCATGACTAACAAATTTTGTAACTGGTATTCTACTCCATCTACCTAATACTTCATGAGTCCATTTATTGTGTTAGCTTACCAGGTCAAGCTCTTGCCAACACAAAATTGGTATGGACTACAACTAAAAAGAAATAACAATAGACCCATCAAACAAAAAGAACAATTGTGGCATATAATAAGCTCAAGCTTTTCGTGTCAAAATACAATAGGCTTACTTTTGAATGTTCCTCCTCACATCAACGCTGATCTCCCTTCCACTTTTCACTTGTTGCCTCATCTTGAAAAATTATTTCTAGTAATATGCACACAAATCATAGGAAAAATAACACTATCATGGCTCAACTCCCTTTGGACATGATTAGAGATAATGTTATTACTTTAATTTTCCAGTAATTATTAATGCAACAACAAGATTATAGATCATATCATATATATGTGAAGATCTTCTTACTTTGAAAAGAACAATATATTTGTTTTTAAAATGTAAGCTTTGAGATTGGTATGCTGAAAAGCAATAAATTATTGTTAAATGGGACAAAAAAAATGATACTTGTGAGATAATAAGTGGTAGGATATCTATTCTGACAATGCATTTACACGGTGCTTCTTAGCATCTATTTTGCCGATAATCTAACACAAAAATATCCAGTACCAATGGAAAATTGTAGGAAGTACCATTGTTGCAGGCTAGCATTTAGTGGATGACACTAATACTTTTTGTTTGGTCGAAGGAACTTGACCTCTGATTTGTTTTCTTTTTCTCTATACATGCATTCAAAATATTAACATTCTAATATCACGGTCAAGTAGATGTAAAAAATGCCACGGATTTTATCCCCTTTCCTTTATGCAGATCGTATTTATTCTATACCTTCCAATAAAAACACACACGATAGTAACCATACTGTTGCGGCTTTTTCGTCATTCCCTCGAAGAATGGAATTTGGGATTCCTCGAGAAATGGGAACATAGCCTTGGATTCACCCCCCTTAAGGTTCGATCTCAGTTCGAGTATCTCTTTACAACAAGAGAACCAAAACACGAGTCACTTCTTAAAGAGGTTTGTTGATTTCGTGGGTCCTTTCTTTCCAGTAGGCGCAAGCCCCTACTGTTAATTACCCCGTGATCACTCACGAGAACCTCTAATTAAGGGATCTGAAGAATTTTATGTAAAGGCTAGGAGGAATCATTTGTTTTGTGTTTATTTTATTTCTTTTGGTTTAGACCGGACTCGATTGGTGTACCAAACTTAATTAACGGGACACAATTGAGGACACTTGAATGATTTTGTTATTTGAGACAGACTTGATTTTCATTTCTTGGTGTTGGGGCGTTATTTTAGATCCTTAGGCTATTTTGGACCTTTGGACGATTGAAATTTGGATTTGGGTTTTCAAGGCTATTTTGGGCCTTGGATTTGATTTGATTTGAAGGCTACTTTGGGCCTTTCGATTTGATTTGGATTTGAATTGAATTTCAAGGTTATTTTGGGCCTTGGATCTGAGTTTGATTCGAAGGCTATTTTGGGCCTTTTGAGTTTAATTTGAAATTCGAAGACTATTTTAGGTCTTGGATTTGATTTGAATTTCAAGTCTATTTTAGACCTTTCAGTTTGATTTGAGATTTCAAGACTATTTTAAGTCTTGGATTTGATTTGGATTTCTCGGGGTTACTTTGGACCGCTTCTTGAGAATCTCCGATCTTGGAGTTGCTTGAAATTTCGATTTGATGAAGAGGTTTCGTTCATTTGAAGAGGTTTCGGTCTTGATTTCAGGATTCGTGTTTGGACTTTTAATTTCTTGAGTTTCTCCTTGGGTTTTACCATTTTCACAATTTCCTTTTATTTTTATTTTTAATTCTAGACTTTTGAAATATCTTTTTATATTTTTAGTTATGCTTATTTTCAAAATATTTGTTACTTAATATATTTCCTTTAAATTCTCAATATTTATTTTTGAAAATTTGTTAAGACAATTTAATTGAGTTTTGAGATCATTTTGGAATTTTACAAATTGATTTAATATCATTCTAGAATTTTATAAAATTTATTTAATGTTAAAAATACTTTTTAAAAAAAATAGAAAAGACCAATAATTTGATAGATTTTTGTATCAAAATATCAGTGAATTTGGTTTATTTGGATTTTTAGAATTTTATGGATATTTTATTTGAATTTTTCTGAGTTTCCTACTATTTTTAATGAATTTTTAAAGTTTTCTGTTTATTTGTAATTTTCTTATTGGTCCACGTCATCAGAGAAGTCTGACTTGGCGCTAACTGGCGTCTGACATGGCGCTGAGCCTGCTGACGTGGCATTTATTTATTTTTTATTTATTTTATTTTTCTGACAGGTGGGCCCCACATGTCTGATTTATTTTTATTTTTATTTAAAAGTATTTGATGTAACGAGTCATGACTGTGTCAGTGACCCGCCTCAAGAGATTTCGCCACAGAAGATCGCATGTGATGCGGGTTTGAACCCATCTTCTCCGCCAGAATTCGGACATTTTGCATTTTAGTCCCTCGATTATCTCCGGCGAAATTGCGGCGCTTCAGACCACCATTGACGCTGGTTTTGGATGCGTTGGGATCGTGAGATCGAGGAGAAGACGTTGATGTAATTATTTGAAGTCATGGGAGCTTGTTTCGCCCTGTGAGATTTGAGGAGCTCGGACCGCCATTAATGGAGTTTTGGGGCTTTCTTCTTCCTTTCCTTTGCCAGAAGCAGGTTATACACACTCAAGAAGGTATGTAGAAAGCTTTAAGGAGTTCGATTTTGCGTGGAGAGACTTGGGAAGAAGTGGTCTCAACTGAGGGACTTTGGTTTAATTTTGAGCAAAATTGAGTTCATATGGTGGGGCCCACAGAGAGACTTTCTTGTGCCAGCAACGAATTGGGGAGAATCAGGAGGTCAAACTTGACTCGTCCATGTCTTTGTTTCGACTTGAGGCATCACAATTTGGTGCGAGAGCCAAAGGGGCAGATTTGCATAAATTTGTATATCTCAGACTTTGCATGTAAGTCATTTTGCAGCAAAACAGTTTGATTTGATGTCCAATTTAGCTCCATTTAAACTTGTTTCAAGTGTCCAAATCAACACAGGTTATAAGACCAAGGCATTTGGCATTTGCCACAATTTGCAATTTTCACATTTTAGCAATTTAACTACTGTTTGAGACAATTTTATTTGAGTTGCAGTAAATGCAGTAAAATGAGTTACTTAGACTATGATGAAGTGCATATCAACAGCTCAAAGCCCTTTGGATATTTTACAAACATTATCATACTTATGTAATTTTCTGTGGCTTTGAAATCAAAATAGAAACAATTTTCACATTTACTCAAAAACTTTGAAATCTTTTAAAGGCACTCTTCAACATATTTACAACCTTCAGAAAGCGTAATTTTGCAGAGAAAACTCCAGAATTTGGAAAATAATATTTTTGTTTCATGAAATGTCCTTGCCACTTTTATTAATGTCCATGAAATCATATCAAACTTTAAAAATAGAAAAGATTATTTCCTGCTATTCAGGGGATCATCACTACATCAAGTATGGGTTTTACCAAGACACAATTTCCTTCCAACAAGTTGTAAAAAATCTAGCTAAATTTATTTGCTAGATCCCTTCTAGTCTTGCACATCGGGGTCTTGCTAGGTGCTATTGGAAGACTTATTTTCGATGTTGGTAAAGATGAGAAAGAGTCTTGCAGACAACAATTTTCGCTACACCCTCTACTTCGACATAGCATGACTCGCTAGTCTTGCAGACAACAATTCTCGCTACACCCTTTTCTCGACATAGCATGACTAGATACTCTTGCTATTTTAGTTCTGTTTAGTGTGTATTAAATATATAATAAAATAATATTTTAATATTCTATAATTGTTGCAACACCAAGGGATCAATTAGCAAGAAATTTGCAATCAAGCTAAATTTATTTATTCACGTCAACATACAATTAAATGAATGAATAATTTAAAATTAATTATTATAACAATTAATGTTATTATTAAAAAAAAAAACATACTATTGGGACAACAATCATACAAAATAGTAATAATGAAAATTTTTTATAATTAATATCATTCAACTTTTTTACATTATAACACGAGACCATGATTGTCAAAAGAAAAAGGTTACAAACTAAGACCTCCAAAATTAACATCATGCTAAAATATATTATTGTATCAATTAAAAATTGGTCCTTTGCATAAGGCCAACCGATGACAATCCTCTGAAGCTCTTAGCATTTTGGAATGAGTTTGAAGAAACTTTCTTCTTAGCTATGAGCTTTAAAGCTGAAAAATAAATAAATAAAAATTATACTAATTAGGTCTGCAAAGATCATTATGTATAAAATGATTCTTATAATAAGTACCAATATCAGCCAAAATCTTGTAATTAATAGGTTATGTTGAATCTTTTTATTTGACTAATCATGTCTGATACATTGTTTTACTCATCGACTGGTTTCAGAGATAATGAGTCAGACCAGATCAAATAATACAAACTTTAACTATACATTAATAAGAATAAAGTGTCATTCATTACACATTGTAAATAGTATAGAAAGAAAAGATTTTACAAATAGCAATTAAGAAAGGCTACAAGTATACCTGAGAACTCAGTTAAAAAATCAGCTCACTTTTTCTTTTTCTATTAATTATCGCCCAAGGTGTATGCAACCAACTCCAAACCTGTATGCATACTCATAATCAGCTTTCAACCCTTGAGAATATAGACATGACTGAAGTGCAACATTCGAAACATTATTAGATGGGAGTACCTTGAAATACTTTCAAATATCTTAGAAATCAAGTCTGTCCAAAGGTAGCATGGGCACTAGCTACCGCTAGTTCTAGCTGATGGACTTTCACACCAGGCTAAAGTAGCCTTCAAAAACAAATTAAAGTAGAACCTTCTCTGCTCCTTGCCAATGTTACCAAAAGCTTCTAAAAATAAACAAAAAGTAAACGTTCAAAGATAAGAAATCACATTTGTTTCTTCTATCACATAATAAGTAAAATATGTGACCCAAAATAAAAAAAAAAAAAAAAAATTAATGAAACTTAAACCCTGATCCAAAATTGTTGGCATGTCCAGGTAAATGATCCCAAGTTTACTTGACCCAATGTTTGTTATTAAACCAAATGGAACAAAATTATCACACATCGCAAGTAAACAATCCAATTAAATAAATATTTCATCGATTTAAAGATAATCATCACCAGCCTGTGCAAAATGGGTCTTTGCTTATTCGTGTCTTGCCACGAGGTCATCTAAACCTTTTATTAATATTCATTTGCACATCTCTCATCATACGCAACTGCACATCAGAAAGGACACTTGAGTAAAAAAAAGTGTTATTTGGATTCCAGTCTCTTCAACAAAAGGGGAAAAAAAAAGGAGTAACTAAAAGCTAGTTGGATGTGTATTCCTGAGCTTTTTCTAAACTCTAACGGACATATTACCACATCTGTCTTAACAAGCCTGTTGCTAGAAGCTGAAATTATTATCATCATTTTTCTATTGGTCATGGGCAACAAATGGTGCAATCATGGTACTGAGTAACTTGAACAATCCCTCTTAGCTCAAAACTCAGAGCCAAGCACTTTTAAGTGAAACAATATTTACCATCTTAAATATCACAAGCATAGCAGCAACCAAATCACAAAATTAATCATAATCAGGAAATTTAAATATCCATACCAGTATTAAGTAGAAAGAAGACTGAATGCCGCACCATCTTCGCCTGTAACCTCCGCCATATATGCAGCTAGGCCATGTTTCTTGACAAACTGTTCAAAAGATATTAATGTGAAGTAAGTTATGTTTCTAATAGAACTGAGTTGTCGAGCTACAACTAGAGATAATGCCCAATAAAACTGATTTTGCATCCTGTCTCTGCAAATTGACAAAATTCCATAACAGGTGTTTGCTAATGTTCAATTTATCTATGGTTCCTCATGTATTAGCCATTAAAACTGATTATTTTTAATTTTAATAAGAGGTCAAAGTCAAGAACAGTTTTATGCATATCTAATTTAACCTAGATGCACTAATACTATATGATCGTGCAGTACAGAAAATATTTTTCAAAAAATTGTCTGACATTATAATAATTGACATAAGACTAATATTTTACCCCAGATTGCAGAAGATGTAGAAAAATTAGAGAAGCTATTCACCTGATAGGGATCAACAATCTCAGACCTACTAACCATTCACCTCCTTAAAGACCTGGGATCAGACCAAACAAAATTGCATTAGTTCCGATTTCATATCAATTCTAATCGTACAAATCGTAACAGTAATAGATTGGAAACATAAACCCATAGAGATATAAATTACCAAAGCAATCGTTGAGTGTAAGGGACGGGCATATTTGCCCCATCTAGTTTTCCGTTTAGCATCGACTTACTGCTAGATGATAAACCTAGGCGGAGGCAAGAAAAGGGAAATTTGAACTTCAAGCGACCGGCAGAGGGATTGAGAAAAAAGGACGATCAAAGACAGATCGCGTTCGGCGGTGCTGCGAGGCGACTTCTAGCGATTTGGTTTTTTCTTGAATAAAAGAAAAATGGGGGTTAGGAACCTGGGAGACGGAGATCTAGGGTTCTAGGTTAGAGGGATTAAACAAGGACTAGACTAAGAAGAGGGGAAACGAAAGAGGGAAATAAAATTTGGGAAAATTTTATGACAATTTTTTATCCTAAATTTTTTGGGAGTGGTTAGTGTCAAATATATAGGACACATGTACTTATCTAATACGATAAAATTTTAATTTTTAATATTGGAATGGCCGATCCAAACTGTTTAAATTGTTATACGTTATGAAATTTCCGTAGAGACTAAATTTTATATATTTTTTACTATTTTTTTGGAATTTTTAAATATGGTCAATCTAGTCATGAAACTTTTAATTTTGAAAATTCGAAAAAAATAGATAGAAAATTTGAAAAAATATAAAATTTGATTATCAATGTTATTTCAATATAGAGATCATATTGAGCGGTTTGGATCGGTTGTTTGAAATTTTAATGGTCGAAATTTGAATCGTGTTTGACGTCCTATATGTTTGATTCTAGCATTACTAAATTTTTTTTTCATGAAATTTGAACTTGAGTAAAAAAATTTTATAAAATTTATGGAGGGAGTTTTGCAAAAATATTAAGAAAAAAAAGTTTAATAATTGAAACTTCAAATGAATGATGATAAGTAACTTTATCGTTATATGATATAAAAAATAAATAAATAAATAAACAAAATAATTATACAAGAAGTTAATTTAAAAAAAAATTATAGTATGCATACAACTCTATCAACATCTATATAGTCTATAGTATATTAAAAGTCGTAGCCGCTATGCATTTTTACTAGTTAAAAGTAGTTTTCTTTTTTTTTTTTGCATTTTTCTATAATTAATTTTTTTTTTCTTTTTGTTAAATGTTAAAATATTAAAATAGGCTATCATTCATTATTTAATTTAAAAATTAAATATATTTTGAAGTCTAAGATAGTTCATGCCTAATTATTATTTGGCCTCTTCAACAGTTGCTTTAAATTCCTATGCAATAAATTTTATAAAATTGAAATAATATCATATTCTAACTTGGAATATAATCATTGCAAATGATAACCAATATTAAAATTTTAAAATAAATCTTTGTATAATGATTTATTGCAACAAATTCGATAATTAAATGCTAGTAAGAATTTTAGTATGGAACGAAGCTCCATGTATCTTTCTAGTATGATATATATTATCATCATTGTAATATCTGTTATTTATCTTTTTTACGAATGATAATATTATCTTTTAAAGATCAAGCACTAGACTGTGAAAATCATAAAATCAATTAAAATTTAATTCATAAGTATCATCTGACAAAAAATACATCGGTTTTATAGAATGGCTAACGCGCGATCGATGGCACGTGCCATCAATTTTTGATCGACTCGTTTTTCGAAATTCAAAAGTCAAACGGTCGATCCAAACCATTCAAGTTGATCAAAATATTGAAATACCATAGACCAAATTTTATATTTTTTCGAATTTTTTTGCTATTTATTATGATATTTTCAAATTGAAGGACCTAAAATACTCTAATCATAATGTTTTTAAAAATATCATAATAAATAGCAAAAAAATTCGAAAAAATATAAAATTTGGTCTAATTCGGGGGTGATAAGGATCATCCCCATCATCCCCACGCGTTTTCTCTATTTTTGGCTCTACGCGTTTTCTATTTCTGGAAATTGCTCTGTTTTCCTCCCTGCCGTGTACGCTCGTCCCAGCCCTCCCACGTACGCTCTCCTGCAGCGTACGCTCGCCCCCCTCCCACCCTCCCGCGTACGCTCCCCAACCCCCACCCTTCCGCGTACGCCCCCCCTCCCCCCACCCTCTGATAATATCATACTCTCACACACACAATATATATTGATTATAAATGTTGAGGTTAAATATTTAACTGTTGAAGTTAATATATATAACTGTTGAAGTTAATATATATGTCAACTTCAACAATTTAAATATGCTCACTTCCAATATTACCTTCAACATTTAAATATGCTAAGTTCAACAATTATATATATTAACTTCAACAGTTATATATATTAACTTCAACAGTTACATATATAACATATTACTTGCATATACTCGGAAGAAAGACAGAGTGTTGTTCCAGCAGTTATAACTTCAATATATAACTTCAGCATTTACACATATTAACTTCAACAGTTATATATATTAACTTCAACAGTTACATATATAACATATTACTTACATATATAATTTCAATAACTTCAATATATAACTTCAGCAGTTACACATATTAACTTCAACAATTATATATATTAACTTCAACAGTTATATATATTAACTTCAACAGTTACATATATAACATATTACTTGCATATATAACTTCAATAACTACATATATAACTTCAGCAGTTACACATATTAACTTCAACAGTTATATATATTAACTTCAGCAGTTATATATATTAACTTCAACAGTTACATATATAACATATTACTTACATATTTAACTTCAATAACTACATATATAACTTCAGCAGTTACACATATTAACTTCAACAGTTATATATATTAATTTCAACAGTTATATATATTAACTTCAACAGTTACATATACAACATATTAATTTTAACAATTACATATATAACTTCAACAGTACATATATTAACTTCAACAATTACGATATTGTCTTCAACATTTAAATATATTAACTTCAACAGTTATGAAGTGTTGAAGGAGGAAGAGGAGAAGGGTGGGGGGGACGATGTACATGGGAGGGAGGAGAGGGAGGGGGGACCGCGTATGTGGGAGAGAGGAGGGGGGAGAGGGGAGGGGGGACTGCGTAAGTGGGAGGGAGGACAGGGCAGGGGAGGGAGAACGCGTACAGAGGAGGGGGAGGTGATAGAGTGTACGCGTGGGGAGAGAGGGATTTGTTACGTACGCGTGAGGATGACGAGGATGATAGCATCTTAGGGATGGTCCTAAGCAATTCCGTATATAATTTGTTAATGATGGTTGGTGTCGGTAATAAAATAATCATTATCGTGAAGTGTTCATCATTAATTTAAGGATTTAGCTGACGCCACCTACCAATTAAGGTAAAAAATATTAGGAAATAAAATTTGTGTTTTATAAGTTCTTTCAAGAATGGAGAGAAATAAATTTTGCGGAAATCATATTTAAGCCCCACAGCTATTTATGTCAAAAAATCTTGATAAGAGATTAAAATATGCATTGATTTTATATTATTCATAGGAAGATTACAAGGATCTTATTGTTGAGCCGAAGTCATGATACAAAATTTCAGCTATCAACTATTTAATTTGTTTGTAAAACAAGAGTTTGGTTACTTTTATAACTGAATGAAACAATCATTTGTGATTAACACAAATATAGGTCTTAACTATATATATGAAAAATATAATTCAATAACAAACAATTATTTTATTGGGAGGAAAAATAAATGGCCGCATTTTTTTATTATTCTTTCTGATTTCCACCTCCACCAATGTTAAAAAAAAAGGAGGGAATATTTTTGACAAAATTTATCTTGGCGCTGCTTCTGGTTAATTATTATTTTTTTTTTTGGCGCCAATGTTTGTGAACAATAATTGATGGAAATTTCCATTTTATTACTATTTCTTCGCAAGATATTAGAAATCTCTTGCAGTAACACTATTTTTATAAAATTCCAGCTACATTAAGAATTTATCTTGCAAAGTTATCTAGCAATACCACCAACTATGTAGCTAAATAAAAAGTCTTCCAGTAAATGTTTATCTAAAGACCGTATTTCTTGTAGTGCGTGAACAGCTTCAAAAATCGGCCAATTTGCTCTTCAACTAATTAAACTAAGGGATTAATCTGATATATACAGAGAGAGAGAGAGGAGTTACCTCAAATAGGTGATTGAGAAACTAATTCAAATAGAGGAGAAGAGAAGCAGAAAGAGCATAAATGTAAAGAGAGAACAGCCTAAACAACAGAGAGGCAGGCTTAGTAATACGGCGGAGAGCGAAAGAAATCTGCACGGAAGAGGCGTTGTCGCAATGTCTGATCTAGGATTCTATCGAAAGAGGGTCGATCCAAGAGAAGACAAGAGTTTCTGAGAAGGGGACTGGTGGAGGCGCGACTCGGGAGGGACGCATCGGCACAAGAGGCGGCGAAGTCGATCTATCAAGAGACCGTCGGTCAAGTCGCCGAAAAGAGAAACTGAAACATCAATTCATCCTAATCTGATTTGAGCACGACCTCTAGGCTCTAGCATGATCCAACGCTCGAAAATTTCAGATCACACAGATCCCGTTAATTTGCACAGATCTTATATTTCAAATCAATGATCCCACGACCTAAAATTATTTAATTAATATGATTTATATATGATATTTACTTTTTATATTAGTTTTATGATTCCTCATTCAAATTGATCGAAATTTAATTATGGTAATGTACTTGAATAGAAAGATATGTGCTAACACTGGCGATTTTTTTTCATTATTATTTATTTTTAAAAATTTTTGTTTTATTATAGTTATGTTATTGGTTGTTAATGTAGAGTTTTTTTTTTCCATTTTTGTTTTCTCTTAACATAAGTCGTAGAAGAGTTGCAAATTGGCTAGGTCTAGGTTTAATGAGTAATTGATTTATAATTAGAAGGCTATTGAACGTCAATCTACCATTATTATATATTTTAATTACAATAATAAGTACATAATATGTTAATTGCAATGTAATAAATATTACTATCTTGTTATTATAGTTATGATTATAATTATCATTAATCTATGATTAACATAAATACTAATAATTACAATTATAATAAGAGAATGGACCCAATCTAATTAAGTTGACCAAATTCTCGATTAAATTCCATCAGATCTTATTTTGAAAGTTCAAGCCATTGATCCAAACTATTTAGTTTGAACTCTATATTGAAATCTCCTTAAAGACAAAAATTCATATATTTTTTTAATCATTTTACCATATTTTTAACATTCTAAAAAATCTTCAATCTAATTAGTTTTGTGCCCTCCAAAAATAACAATCTTTGAAAATACGAAAAATTGAGACTTGACAGAAATTTATTCGGGATTTTGATCAAATGAGTTTGATCTCCAAATTGAAGTCTATTTGTCAATAAAATTTTATCGCCGATGAAAGTTATATAATACAACCGTTTTATCACCGATAAAAACTCTAGAATGATAAATAACTACTAAACAAAGCAAATCTTATTTTAGAACTTTGATATAAATATCTAATTTTTGAAATGTACAATAATAGAATTTTGATGTTAATACAGAAAATAACAAAGTGTGGTCGTTGCAAAAAAATTTAACAAAATTTTTAATATAAATTATAAATGTATAAAGAAGATATATTTTAAAATATATATAATAAATATTAAAGAATAATACTAGAGTCAAACGTGTTCGATGTCAAATGTGATCCAAGACTCAACTAATGATGTTTTCTTTGATACCAAATTTTATATATTTTTTTTAAAAAAATTTAACTATTTATTCAGATTTTTTTAAAATTCGACTATCCAAAACTAATTAGATTGAGAATTTTCCATAATTAAAAAAATAAAAAATATATAAAATTTGATCTATAAGGAGATTTTATTATGAAGAACAAATTGAGAAGTTCAAATTAACCATTGTAATATTGAAAATTAGGATTCGATCATGTTTGATGGGCTTAAGGATCAAACATGTTTTAGTCTAACATTATTCAATATAAATGTGTATTTTACATAAGGTTTTAAAATGTGATTTGTGTGGTTTGACGGTTGGGTGGTAAAATTAGCATTTTATCGGTGATAAAACGTTAATAAACGGTAATGCAGTGATAAAATGGCGATAAAACAGATAAAATGATAATGCGATATGAACCAAAACTAAGATAAAATGGTGATAAAATGAAAAAAAAATAGAGTTTTTTAAAAGCTTGATCTTACATAACATATATGATGTATAACATAAGTTCATTCTAGAAATTGGATAATTTTCTAAAAATAGTGAATGCAACGTTATTGGGAATAAATTCAATAATTTTTTATTATTTTTTTCTCCAATGACTTTAATTTTATTAATTTTATTAAAGAAAATCTAATTTCCTATATACTTTTTATTTTTACATTAAATATATACTTACTATAATTAGAGTATTTCAAGCCCTCTAATTTCAAAAATATCAGAATATAATAATATATAGAATAAATTGAAGAAAATGTAAACTTGGGTCTCCAAGAAAATTTTAATTTGAAAAATAATTTAAACAGTTCATATTGATCATTTGAATTTTATTTTTCAAAAATAACTACGGCGTGCGAAGACGATCTGTACGTTGGAGTGTACTTTTGCCACCTTTATATATATGTAAAATCAAATACAAATTATACTTTTATTATATGTATAAATATATCTTTAGAGGATTGCTAAAATGCTATGCATAACTATGAAAAATGGTGTTCCGCACATATTGTGCGGTGAGAGCTCCTCCTCCCAACCCTCCCTCCCGACCTAATTCCTCCCAATTACCTCTCCTGATTACTTTACCAGTACCTAACCAATCCCTGCATCTACCCCTTTACTCCCCTTCCGTCCCCTGATTAATTAACTCCCTGCATCAATTTCCCCTTTTCTTTACACTTCTTTTTACTCCGTGCATTAAGTGCCTCTAGATCTGCTGTGTTTTCTTGTGTCTGTACCGATTTCTAACCTTGTATCCTGCTCTTCCTACCCGTCTGATATCAATGTGCTATATCTCACCTAATCGCTCTGACAGCAGCATTGATGCTTGCCTGGACAGTGATTTCATGCAAGCCATTAATATTTCTTCACTGGGATTATCTCCTATTGGGTCCATAAGCAGAGTCCAACAATACTTTGCTAACAGGTATGGTGGGGCCCCTACTGACTATCCTGTTTGCTATCTATCGAACTCCACTGTGTTGCTGCATCTCCCTGATTATCTCCGTCCAGAGGTGGTCGCGCGCCACACCCGGCACTGGGCAAGACAGAAAAACCTTGACATTAACTTGTATGGTCCTGGTGTAAACAAATCGTTGGTGAACCGCTGCACGATCTCCTGTGTGGAAGCGTATGGTAAGGACCCAACATGCTTTCCCTTCTCCTTGACAGTCGGTTGCATCAAACTAGCAATACCTCCCCCCCAATCTATTAAATGTGGGGACTTTCATTTAATGCTCTCTGACGTTGGCCTTACCAACCAACATCAGTCCTACTTAAATAACTCAAATGCCCCCTCCTTTGGAAAGCTAGCCACCACTTTATGCTATGGAGAGTGTGTCATGCCACATACAGAATTAAACAACCCTGCTACGTTTGCCAAAGGGGGCCCTACACTTGACCGTTCCCTCCCAATTTACACTCAACCCCCAAAATCTATTCTGACTTTCCCCCACCCCAGTTTACCAAGTGCTCCAGATAAACCAAAAATACCCATTGTTTTAACCTCCCAATCAAATAGTTTTTCTCCAATAAAACAAGTGTCACCACCCTCTTTGCCCCCTCTACTCCCGACCCCGAAGCTCCGTCCAACAGTACCAACCTTCTCCCCCCCGCCTCAGATGTCTGACCATTCTAAGAATATGGATCTCAATGACGAGGATTTCCTTCAGCAATTTGCTGCCCTGAAAACCTCACAGCCCACATCCTCAGTACATGTCTCTCTAAATCAAGGCCATGAGACGACTCGCAACCTTTCCCTTTGCTTACTCTTGAGGGTGATAACTGATCAGACTGTTCTAGACGAGATTTTTGCTAACCATATGCTGAGGTACTGGAGTCTCTCTATGCCCGCCACGATCTCCCCTCGAAAAGGCAATGTATATGTGGCTGAATTCGGATGTATGCGTGACTACCTAAAGGTCCTAGAAGGGGGTCCATGGTTTTACAGAAATGATCTTGTGGCGGTTCAACGCATAGACAACCCCCTAGACATGACAGCGGCAGCTTTCAAGCGCATAGAAATCTGGGTCCAGCTGCACAGTGCTCATCTCGAACTGTTGTCGCCTCAGGGCCTGGATCGAGTTGTTGCCGGTATAGGGCGGCCTGTTTCTCACAGGACCCCCATGCATAGGGGAGGTAGGAGGTTTCTTCGTGTCAAGGTTAGTATGCCGCTCGGGGGAAAATTTAAAGACTCAGTACATGCAGAGTTATCGTCCGGTGGTGTCTTCCCCGTCTTCCTCGTTTATGAGAGGCTAAATAGATACTGTACTTACTGTGCGGTGTTAGGCCATGATCTCTCCACGTGTCATGATTGGAATCGTCTCATGCGCCTCAAGGAGGATCCAAGGTACGTTGACCGACCTGAATTACAGGATTTAAACCCAATCATGGTGGGACAATGGATCAGTGATGTCTCTAAAATCCAGGATGACTCGACCTTATCCATGGCACCCCCAAACTCACCTCCAAAATCTGCTTCGAATGCCCCTAGTTCCTCCACCCCCTCCCCCAATACTGATCTCCCTATCAGTCCCTCTGTAAACCCCCAAAATCTTCCTAATCAACTTGCCATGCACCTATCTATCTCGTCCAACTCCAACCTACCTGTGGGGACAGGGAATAACCCCAACAAAAGGCCAAGGGAGGCGACACCGGTGTCGTCTCGGGCCGCCCAATGAATATTGTTGCTTGGAACTGTTACGGGAGTGGAGGCCATGTAACAGTCCCTTACTTGGCCCGCATCCTCCACAGCACAAGGGCTGGAATAGCTTTTGTGTCGGAAACTAGATGTAATGAGAGAAAGTCGAAGAATAGAATTTCCCGCTTGCCACTACGTAATGCTTCGGTGGTACCTGCCGTCAATACCGGTGGTGGCCTTTGGCTTCTTTGGGATGACTCCTACTCGGTTAGCATCCTTGAGAAATCACACTTTTTTATTTTTGCTTCCATTAAATCCAAATCAAGTGATGATCAGTGGCTGCTTGGGGCCATTTATGGTGACCCACATAATGTTGTCTCTGGTTATATTTGGGAGAGAATTGAGTATTACGCATCTACTGATCCTAGGCCCTTGTGCCTAATTGGGGACTTCAACTCCATCGGGGCCTCAAACGAGAAATACGGTGGTTGCTCGAAATTGAAGAGGAAGCACAAACTTTTTCAACAGATGATACATAGAGCGGGGTTGGTTGACCTTGGCTACCATGGCCCAGCCTACACATGGACCAACAATCGTGACCCAAACAAAATCATTATGCAGCGGTTGGATAGGGCCATGGCGTCAGTGTCGTGGTGTACTAAGTATCCTGATGCCAAGATGTACCATCTACCCCGTTTCAATAGTGACCACTGCCCCATTCTTTTATGCACAAAGCCTGTTGTAAAAAAGGAGAAACGTGCTTTTAAATTTGAAAATTGGTGGCTTTTTAGAGATGATTTCAATGTACTGTTGCAACAAGCGGTGATTACTGCTGGACTGAATTGGGCCTCTGTGTTAAGTAACATTAAGAAATCTGCCCACAAGTGGATGCGCACTATTAAATCTCCTGCCCAGTGTCTTTCTGAGATTGAACATGATATGCTGCAGGCACAGATACTTGACCCCAGTATGCACTCAGCCATTTTGCAAAGAGGTTTGCAGGAAACTTACAACTCCCATCTCCTTGAGATCGAAGCCTATTGGGCTCAGAGGGCTCGAATTAACTGGGCTGCCCAGGGCGACCTCAACACAGGATTTTTCCATGCTTCAGTTGTTCAAAGGCGCCGCACTAATAGCATTTCAAATGTAGAGCTAGGGGATGGTTCTGTCACGGCGGATGAGAAATTGGTGCGGCATGCTTTCATCTCTCACTTTAAAAGCATCTACAGCGAACATGTGCATACCTCTGACCCGAATTGGGGACAACAGTTTTTGGATTCAATACCTAAGCTACCTCAAACTGATGTTCAAAGCATGGTAGACATTCCGTCAGATGAGGAGATTACTGAGGTTGTGTTCAGTATTCACCCTGACAAGGCGAGTGGCCCTGATGGAATCAACGGTCGTGCCATCCAAACATGCTGGCAGGCTTTTGCTCCATGTTTTATTAATGAAGTGCGTACTTTCTTTGAGCAGGGGCATTTGGATCCTGATGTGGCAGCTTCTAATATAGTACTTGTGCCTAAAATGGAATCCCCAAAACGTGTTACCGACTATCGCCCTATCTCAGTGTGCAACTTCCTTTACAAGGTTATATCCAAGCTGCTTGCAAGCAGACTTAAGAGACATATTGGCTCGCTGGTCATGACTAACCAAAGTGCCTTCACCCCGGGCCGAGAGATATCTGAGAATGTCATAGTAATGAGAGAGGTCATGCACTCGTTTGCTTCTACTAATATGAGTCGGGATTCCTTCGCCTTCAAATGTGACCTCTCTAAAGCTTTTGATCGGATGGAGTGGTCGTTTGTGCTAAAGGTGCTTGCTATGTATGGATTCCCTCATGATTACATACACTGGATACGATGTTGTATCTCATCGGCTAGGTTTCATATCCTTTTCAATGGGAGGGCCGATGGCTTCATCACGCCTAAGAGAGGGTTAAGACAAGGTTGTGCCCTTTCGCCATACCTCTTCATATTGTGCATGGATGTGCTTTCCCGCAGGCTATCATACCTAGCATGTAGGGGTACCTTACATGGGGTTAAATTGATGACTGGGGCTCCAGTTCTCACTTCCATTATGTATGCAGATGACCTAATTATTTATGGTCAAGGGTCAGTTCAGGAGGCCATCCAAATACAGCATTGTCTTAATGAGTTTTGCAACTGGTCAGGACAGAAGATAGGCCATGAAAAATCTTTTATTTGGTTCTCTAAGAGCACTAACTCTCAGTCCAGGCAAGCAATTTCCTCCATGCTCCAAGCACAAACCGGCAATAGTCAGCACAACTACCTTGGAGTTCCAATTCTGGCCTCTCGTCCCTCTCATTTCACTTATCTGATTGATAAGGTTCAGAATAGGTTGCAAGGCTGGAAAGCCCGACTTCTCTCCCAGGTAGGCAAGGTCACTCTAATCAAATCTGTAATTGAACCTTTGGTCCTTTACAGTATGGTGGGAGGGCCCATCCCATCCACGGTCCTTGAGAAGATTAACTCTCTGGTACGAGGTTTCTTTTGGCATAGTGGAGAATCCAAGCGTATGCACTTATTGAACTGGAAGATTCTCACAATGCCGAAAAAAAGCGGGGGCCTCGGTTTGCGTGACTTCAGATTTGTGAATGATGCCATGGTGTTCAAAACAATCTGGAAACTGACCTCAAGGGACTATGAAAATGATGTGTGGGTGCAGATAATTCGCGCAAAATACTTAGCAAGGAAGTCTTTTTGGCTGGCAAGGGTTGGTGGCCCATGCACAAGATTATGGAGAGCTATGCTTGCACTCAGACCCAAAATAAACACTCTTATTTCGTGGCAGATTGGACGTGGCAATAAGTGTTGTGCTTTTGGGGAGCCTTGGCATGATTTCTGGTTAAAGATCCAGCCTTCAAATTCTGCGCAACGAGCACTGACGATTTCAGACCTGGTGCAGCAAGGTGGAACCACATGGGACTCACAATGCCTTATCGATTCCTTTGGTTTTGAAACTGCCCTTTTCATATTAATTAAATTCCCTATTCCCCCTCTCAATTCACTGCACTCAGATAGGCTGGTACTGACTGCCTCTAGAACAGGAAAGTTCTCCTTTAAAACAGCGTACCACATACTTGCTGGCTCCTCTACATGTCCCTTAATTGGATGCACTAATTTGCTAAAACTGATATGGTATTCCCCCGGTATCTTGCCGAGGATTCGACTTTTCCTGTGGAAGCTGCTTTGGGATGCGTTACCAGTACAAGGGACCTTTCTAAACAGGTTGGGTTCACCTACCCCGCCATGTGTTCTCTGCCGTCATGGACCTGAAGACGCTTTGCATGCTTTGTTTCTTTGTGATCATGCAAGGGCTTTCTGGTTTGCATCACCTCTAACCCTGCACTTTAACAATGAGACAAATAATGTGTGTGCCTTACTCAGTGGACTATCCACTGCTCTTTCGGGCAGGTCATTTGTTTGCTTTGCCAATTTAATGTGGGCTTTCTGGAAACAGAGGTGCTCCTTTGTCTATGATAGCAAGAAATTTCAGATTCAGACTGCCCTCCAACTTGCAGCCTATTACAACAATCTCTCCACTGCATCTTCATGTATGTCCATACCCAGGAAACTGAGGTCTCAGAATCACACTTCAGATACACTTGAAATAACTGACAATACTGCCCTTACTTGCTTTGTGGATGGGTCACATGATCAGTTGAAGAGAGGAGGCTGGGCATACTTATTTTCGAACCGAGGTACACTTGTTAGTTATGGGGTTGATTCAGGTACAGTTGCAAGCCCGTTCTTGGCTGAGCTCAAAGCTATGGAAACCGGTGTGAGGGCTGTCATACATTTAGGCTTTGATGAATGCCTCTTCCTTACTGATTGCCTTCATTTGCAGCAAATACTGGTAGGGAAAGCTCCACCCGACTCGGTGCACTGGACAGAATTTCAGCACACTATCAACTTGCTGCAGCTTTTTAGGGCTCAGGTTGGCTTCAAGTGCCAACATATTTCCAGGGATGGCAATACAGAAGCTCATATTTTAGCCAATTATGCACGCTGTAATGCAATCAAAGTGCAGGATTTTACTTACCCCCTGTTTAATTTTCTAGGATGTTGTTAGTTTCATGTACCGGTAAAGTAGTCAGGGGAGGGTTTTTTCTTTCTTTCTTTGCGCTGTAACTTTTACTTTTTCTAATTAAAGTTTGCCTAAGGGCCTTCGTACCAAAAAAAAAAAATGCTATGCATAGCACGGATGCCCTTCGTGCTACGGATTCGTTCTTGCATTTCTTGCTTCAAACAACCGATCCAAACCGTTCATTATCTTCTTCATATTGAAATCTCATTAGAAACCAAATTTTACATTTTTTTATTTTTTTATTATTTTTCTCATATTTTTGAAAATACTTAATCTAATAAATTCTGGACCCTTCAATAACAGTGATTTTCAAAAATTTGAAAAAAATAGTAAAAAAATTTAAAAAAATGTAAAATTTGATTTCTAATGAGATTTCAATATGTAGAAAGATAATGAACGGTTTGGATCGGTTGTTTGAAATATGAAATGCAATAACGAATCCGTAGCACGAAGTGCATCCGTACTATGCATAGCATTTTAGCAATCCTCTATATCTTTATATAATATTTGATCTATTGCATATTTATTATTATTATTATTATTTGGAATCATCCATTCTATATTTTTTGTAAATATAAAAATGTAGTTACTAAATTGGAAGAATATAAAAGTTGTGATGGCAAGAGAAAACAACGTTGAGGAAAGGAAACATATTTTTTGTAAATTATTATTAGACGAAGATCAACGAAAAAAAAATGCTACAGCCGCCCACGCACTAGCATCTGTAAATTATTATTATTGTTATTATATTTTTATTTATTAGTATCGTTAATTTATTTCTAATAATTTGATTAATTAAAAATCACGAAATGGGGTCGGAATGAGATTTGGGATGCAATCAATAAGATGTCGTACTAAAATAAAATAAAAATAAATCAATGAGACAGGTTGGGCATATAATTAATTAATTTAGAGGAGGTTAATTAGCTAATATCAGGCACGGGGTTGTGCTTTTCCAGAATTTCTGGTTCTTTTTTTTCTTGTAACTTTTCACAAATTTATTAAATGGAAAAGTGGTGGGTATTCCCACTGGTTTAAAAAAAAAAAAAAGGAAGTTATTTATATAGAGGGAAGTTATTTACTAAGTGGGAACTGGGAAGTTATTTACATAGTGTGGATCGGAGGTTATTTACATAATAGTGGGAAGTTATATGCTTAACGGGAAGTTATTTACTTTTTTGTGTTTTTCTTCGGTTAATTGGTACAGCTAACCAATTTTAGCGCCATCAATCAAAAAGTTGTCAAAATGTTTCGCGCGGAAAATTTGACAGATTTGTATTTATAGAAAATATTAACGCAGTTTGCGCCGCTCCAAATTAGTCTTGCTACTTATGTTGTAATAGTCTATATCCTAGCAACAGGATAATTAATCTTAGTAAGCGGTCTTGCAATATTATATAATTAGCAAGAAAACTAAAAGTTCTTGTAATGCTAGTGTTGCTAAATCCCCTTTCTGGTGTAGTGCATAGACTTACTGTTCATATATATTTTTATGTTTTTATGCAAATGAAACCTTGTATTTTCATTTTATTTCACTTATGGCCAAATTTAGCATTTTTCATATATATGTATATATATTTGTATTTAATAACAATATGAAGACTGCTTGTGAAGTACTGAATCTGCATTATTTATGCATTTGTGTCCTAATTTTTATCCTAATTACACACATAAAGGGGCTGGTTGGAGTTTGACATGACTTCACTATTTTTATGCTATTTTTGGATTTCCAACACTTTGAGCATGGAATAACTTCATTTGGTGTATACTCGATTAAATACATAACAAGCATGATCTGACATGCTCATCATATATTTAATCCAAGTAAACACTTCTCAACTAAGGACTCCAAAGCTGGGCTAAGGAGTAGCTTAGATGAGTTCATCCCAATTACATTTTTCATGCGCTGCACGCAGTCAGATTGTAATTGGGGTAATTGATTACATCTCATGTTTCACTGGATTGACCTTCTCATGCGCTAGGCGCAATTGAAGCTCAATCTAGATTTTTGCTATCTCAATTTGCAAACAAACGATGCTACAATAATTGAATTAAAACCTCCAAATAGCTCTGAACAATTTCTTTGATTCAGAGACAATTTACAAGCAGTAGCTATTTGATTTCACCTTCTCTTTTTCTCTTTCCCTTACTGTTTGATGAAATGCTCTTTTACAATTCCCCCTTCCTATGCCTAATTGCAGTAATTGCGCTCTAGCCTAACCTAGCCCCCCTTTTCCCCTCTCTTCTGGCTTCGATTTTGGGGCTTTAAATAGGCAGGGAACTAGGGTTTCATCTCCAAAGCCGTGAGCCATCTCCATCGTTTGATTCTCATCCAGAGGCTTGGCATTGGCTGCGCTAGGGTTGAGATTTCGCAATACCATGGGCGCAAGTGCGTGGTTTCGAGTTCGTGGCGCTGGAGGAGGCCACGTCGTCGAGCTTCTCGATTTTACCCGGCGTGTGCGGTGAAAAGTTGGGGCTTTCACCTTCAAATCTTTTACTGGGGGGGGGGGGGGAAGAAGCATCTGAGGAGAGGGTCCCGCTTGTAAGAGTTAATGAGAGAGGGAGATATTGGTGCACTGGGTTCCACGTGAGCCAGTAAACAAAATATGATATTCAAAACACGCGGTGTATGAAACAGGTGCATCCAGAGTTGATTAAGGGAATGGTAATTTCCTCAGGGGACAGCGACCTTCCTTGCCCCTGCTGGATCCGCTGCAATTGTATGCACGCGCCAGGGGTTTTCAATTTTTCTGTGATTTTCATTCAATTTCCTTGATTTATCATTTATTTTTCAATGCTGATCCTAAATAAATTGTTTGGGGGCCTTCCCATGGGTATTTTTGGATAAAATTTCATGGGTATGCTTAGAAAAATATAAGGAATTTAATGGCTCGACTGGTTTTGGTGAATTCCTCATAGATTTATTTTTGTAATTTCGTGAAATTTTTGGGTCTCTTTGCAAATTTTGGAAATTGTGTGGGCATTTTTGAGATTTAAAAATTATGATAATTCACTATAATTCTTAAGGAATTTTTGGGTGTTTTTTGGTAATTTTTGGAGTTTGTTTGGTATTTTTCGCAATTTGATTTTGATTTTTGACAATTTGGGAATTTGGTTTTCGCTGTTTGACTTTTGGTTTTTCGCAATTTGGTTTTAATTTATTTGATTTTGAGGGTTTAATTTTTAGGGTCAACACATACATAAGCTCAATTATAATTTTCACTGCAAGCTATCTATCATATCTCAGCCTTAAACATCTAGCTATCCATGAACCATACAGTGCTATGAAAAAAATTAACTGAAAAGACACATGTAAAGAGAAACTAATCGAATGAAAAGAAGTGAGCCAGACTTGTTTCCAAAATGTCTTTGTTAGCGAAAGCATATTAGATAATTGCAACCAATCTGAAACTTATGCAGAGGGATTTGAAAGAACACTATTCTAAAGCGACTCTTTTAGCAAAATAAGGCCTCCAGCTCATACTATGCTGGACTTAAGCTTGATAATAAGATATAATCAAAATCAAGCGTGGCACTAAAAACTTTTTCAAAGATAATTTGATGTGTTGGGGCACTAAAAAAATTAAAGACACAAATATCTTCACTTTGGCTCCGTTTGGATGGCTTCTTTCCGGAATAAGGAATAAGGAATAACCACTTTTTATCAATAAATTTATTTCTAACCATCCAAACTCTTCACAAAAGTTACACACTTCCCAATAAATTTATCTCTTCCCAATAAATTTCTTCCCTTCTTTCTTCTTCCTACCTTATTCTCAACGCATCCAAACGGAGCATTTGTTCCGCACTGAAAACATTCCATGCTCTAATCATAGTGCCAAGGAAAAACCTATCGCAAACCCGTTAGTGGCCCCCTTGTCAAATTCAACCAAAATCCCCAAAAGAAATTATTTCATTTTAGTAAAAGACCAAATACAATGAAATATTTATTCAATATCAATCCCTCTTAAGAAAGAACTACTTTTAAAAGATTAATACCTTGAAACTATTAATCTGTTTTTTAATAGTGGCCGTGCTAGCTTTCGTTCCTTCTTTCCTCAGCACAAAACACACTATCTTATGGCTTCTTTATATTCATGTGTTTGAAACAAAAAAAAATAATAATAATTTCAAACCATAAAAAAAAAAAAGCTTGCTTAAACTGTGCAAGGCTCTTGGAAATAATACTTTCATAAGTATTGAGCTTCATATATATCTGGATTCGATGCCACCAGCATTTCAAGAATAGGAACTATTTCTTTTGAATATTGAAAATCAAGTCTAAAAAATCCATTGTCATGTTTATCATTTCCAGAAGAAGCTTGTTTCATACCACGCATCTTCGAATTTAATTAAGATGACGCCTTTCATAGAATCGAAAAAATTATTAAATTAAATACCTTTTGAAGTCAGAATCACAACAAAAATGTCAGAGCTATGAGATTGATTTCTTTGACCCATTTATAAGTGCTGACATATATTTGTTTCTTAATCAGTTGAATTTGTTTGCAGGTCCTTACAAAAAATTAAACACATTCTAATTTAGCAAAAAAAAAAAGGGAAAAATGGTATATAAATAATACTATAAGAAAGTTTCTATACTATCCGATTACTAATGAAAACTTACTGCACCATTGAGGTTAGCATAGAGATGTTTCTTGCTCTAGCATAAATGTACTTCGAAAATCTGAAATCAAAGAGCACGAAACACCACAATATCATTATCAGATTTTACATCCAACAACAACAACCATAAAAATAAAAATAAAAAGATAGCTATAATGATAGGTATTAATGAGAATGCATTATATCTATAACTCTCATCTCTGATTATAATGAATTAAGCAGAGGTTGATTTCATATCTACTAAGGGGTCGTTTGGATCGCTTAGGAATAGGAGGAATTTCCTATTCCTAGGCATAAAGTATTGGAAAGTGTGTTATTTTGTGAAAAGTTTGAATTGTTTATAATAAATTTATGCCTAGGAATAGGAAATTTCTCCTATTCCCATAGCATCCAAACAACCCCTAAGATGATCGATTTTGCATGTGGCCTAGTAGCTCAGTGATAAGAGCACTAGGCTGGCCTCTATGAGGTCAAGGGTTCAAGTCCCGCATGCACCTTTAATTTCAAAAAAGTTGGATGATAAAGACCTCCCTCTTTCTTCAAAAAAAAAAAAAAAAAGATGGTCGATTTTTTGGATCAGTGCTGTAGCTTGATCAGTAGATGTTGAAACCTATCAATATGGTTTGTCAAAAAGAGAAATCTGATTAGACAAAGTTTGAAACTTTGAATGCTTTGGAAAATTTTTTTTCCTTCAACAAAGTACAAAACCCAAAATTTTCAGAAATAAATGAAAGAAAAATATAATTAGTAAAGACTAAAAAAATATGTATGGAGAAAGTGCATAAATTGGCGAGATGCCCAGATTGAGTACATTTGAAGAATTATTAAAGCAAATTCCTAACATTGAAAAATATTTAAAATAACAAAAAAGATGTAAAAATTACCAAGAACAGACAACTGCTCCAGATACCCTGTATACCTCGAAAATCCTGATGCAACATAATTCAAAATTTAAGTAGTCTTCAATAACCCTCTAAACACTACAAAACATCTAGCTTTACAGTTCAAGACAGCCAAGCTAAAATCTCTCCAAAACCAAAGGTTTAATCAATTAAACCAATCTGAACCTGTGCACATGATCAACAAGAGTAGTTCGCGGAGAAACATAATATCTTTATTTGTCATTATAAAGCACCTAATGAAAAAGCAGAGATGTTTCGTGTTACATGATGCAGTAAGACTTCAAACTACCTACCTAAAAAAAAAAGAACAAACAATTAAATTTTTATGCCCATGCATCACACCTGATATGTATATATCTTATAAAACTGAACTATTAGTGTGAAACAAACCAACCCAAGTACAACAAAAGCTATAAAAATTAGGTAAATACAATTCTATTCTTTTCAGAAGTTTTGGAACTTGAAAAGCTGTGTATTAATGTACAATGCTAAGAAAACAAAGGTTAAGTGAAATGAGACATTAAGATCTCATGGGCAGAATATTAAACACAAAGCTATACTACCTGTTGTATGAACTGCCCCCGCGATCGGGCTGAAAAGGCCTGTCAAAACCTGTCTGTTTTAAACTTTGAGTGAACAATAATGTTGTATTCTCTATGAACATCGAAATACTGTCAATTAATTGGCAAGAGAAATAAATAAACTTGAGAAGGGTTGATTTGCCACATCCTTTGAGGCCGAGCATCACACAGAGTTGGCCAGGCAGTACTGAAATAAAGCAATTTTAGAGAATCAAGATGAATTATCCTTTTAGTATATAATTGAATAGAAAACATCAACAAAAGAACAGCTGCACAGAGAACACTAAAATCTAGCCCAAGAGCTTGCTGAACAAGAAATAAAAAAAATAATTCCTGATATAAAGGAGCCAAATCAGTCTTCAGCAATATTGAGATCTTATCCTCCCTCAAAATCTCTGATGGAGAGAATTGTTTGGTAAAATTTATAGCAAGCAATCTTATAAATAAATAAATAAACGTATTTAATAAATGGAAATAAGATTTAACAATTCTGATCAAGTACAGACGTATGGGTAGGAGACGCCATTAGCAGTGGCGACTCCTACAGTCCTACCCCTTCCCCTTTGGTCTAGGCGAGAGAGGCAGAAGTTGGTTCCAACTTCCAACTGACGCGGCGAGAAGAAAAATAGCGAGTAAAAAAATCGGTGGTGATAACGATCATCTCCGATATTCACCATCCCTATCATTGATATCCTCGATATCATTGGTATTTTGACCGTACTTGGCACTGAAATTATACCCAAACCATTAAATTGCTTGACAATTACTTGCTATTTTCCCAGGATTTGGCTCTGCTGCTGCTTCTACTTGTTTTTACAGGGTTTTGATGATTTTCATGGTTGCATGCGCGCCAGACGACTCATTCCTGGCATAGGGACACATTCTAGACCGACATGCGGGCCACTTGCCACCTAGATGACTCATTCCTAGGCTCTGTTCGACCTCACCATGGCTCCGTTCGACCCCAGCACCTTTATTTGGTCCATCTCTCTCTCCAGTTCGCACCGAACTGCCTCTGTTCGGACCGAAGTGCCCTCTATTTACTTCACTTCTCTTCTCTAGGTCAAGCCTTTCCCCAGTTCGGACCGAAGCCTATCTCTCCAGGTCGAACAGATGAGTTTTGGTATGTTTCTCATACATGGAAACTGACATTTTGGCAACTTTTGATGCTCTGTATGACCTAACCTCGTCCCCAAGCAACCGAAGTGTTAAAAAAGGACCTCTCCTCTTTCCAGAGAGGGACTTTTGGAAGGAGAGGAGAAAAGGGAGCCACCTAGTTCGAAATCCCATCATCACCCTAGTGTTCTACGACTTGTTTGAAGCGACGGCAGCAGCGAGGAGCAGATCTCACCATTTCACCTCTCATCCACTGCCTAGGAGAAGTTGTCTTGGCATTAAAGGAGTAGACTTTATTTTTCTTTATGCTTTTATCTTCTTCTTCTATGGGCTTGTATCTTTATTATGCTTATATTATGTTTATTTGCTGTTTTGAGAACATGTTAGAGTAGTTTATTTCATGTCTTAGGGTATGGATGTAGTTTAGGTTTAGGTTGGTGTTATGATTTGATATAACTTGACTGTTTGGCTTTATGATCTTATTATTGAGAATTATTATTATTGCTTGTTTGATTTACTTGCCTAGACCTGATTTACTTCTAAATAAAGGCCTGTTTAGTTAAGTTACAAGGTTAGGTTAGACAATTGGAATCGAACCAAGTACTTGGGATAAGTTGAAGATTCGAAAGAGGAGATTAGCTAGCACTGAAAGGTGTAGTTTCTAAGTTGGCTGAAAGGCAACTTAGATATCCCTAAGAAAACCAATAATTTAGACATAGGTTAATTAAAATACCGACGCGAAAGTTTAGGTTTAATTGACCTATGTGGGCAAAGTAGAGTCCTGTGCTAACTTCTAGACCAAAAGACGACAGTTGAGGATTAGGAGACATAGCTACAACCGATCTAAGCCTTTCATAAAGTTAAAACTCAAGTTATACAGTCAGAACCCAACATATCGACTTCTGTTCGGACCGAACTCGTCTGGTTCGGACCGAACTGAGAGCGTATGTTTCGATTTGTTGGTATTTAACGCATCTGCGGGAAATCCGGCAATTCGAAGGCTAAACCTAAGTGAATCCTGACCCCTAAGACGCCTTATTATACTTGAAAAAAAGCCACCAACCACGAAATTCTTCTTTCGACCACGTTTTGGCACCTATTCACCACCGTTCTCACGCCGAAAGACGTGGGATTCCACCTCCCGCAGCATAGCACAACCATGGCAGCGACTTTGGAGCGATTCTAGATGCGACGGCAGTAGTTTCAACCCAACCACGGCTCTAGACGTTCGGTATCTCGAGTTAGAGGCGATATTTGGTTTATTTCTTCCTTTCTCTTGATATTTGATCGATTAGAGTTTGTATCTTCTTTATTTGCATTTGTTGTTGTCTTGTTAGCATGATAGTTTAGATTTATTATGTCTTAGGATAAGGATGTAGGTTAGGATTAGTTTGATGTTATGATGTGTTTGGCTTGATACTTTGACTTGTGATCTATCTATTGAGTATTATTTTCATGCTTGTTTGATTGTATTGTTTGGACTAGTTTACTTCTAAATGAATGGCCACATTTAGTTAAGTTACAAAATTAGGATTAATCAATTGGAATTAAATAAAGTGCATGGGATAAGTTGAAGATTCGAAAGAGGAGGCTAGCTTGCACTGAAAGGTGTAGCTTCTAAGTTGGCTGAAAGGCAACTTAGATATCCCTAAGAAAACCAATAATTTAGACATAGGTTAAGTAAAATACCGACACGAAAGTTTAGGTTTAATTGATCTATGTGGGTAAAGTAGTGTCCTGTGCTAACTTCTAGTCCAAAAGACGACAGTTGAGGAATAGGAACCTTAGCCACAGCCAGTCTAAGCCCTTCACAACATCAAAGCCAAGTTTAAACCGTCATAACTCAGTTTCATACTCTCTGTTCGGACCGAACTAGTCTGGTTCGGACCGAACTGAAGGTAGGAATTCTGGTAACCCGACATTTAACGCGAAAGCGAGCGATCCGGCGATCCAGAAGCTAAACCTAAGTGAAACCTGACCCCTAGGACATTCATTTGCATATTAAAACACCAAAAACTTCTCTTTAAGCTTTTAGATTATTAGATAATTAAAATACCCAAAAATATTTTATTTACTTGCACCTTTAGATTTAATCAACCAAAATCCATAAAAATTATCTTGTCTAGCTTTCGTGAGGAAGTAAAGTCCGGTACTCATTAATCCGTCCCTTGGGTTCGACCCTAAAGCTTAACTAAAACGACTAGTGAGGTTAGCTCTAGGTTTATAAATTTATTTGATTCCTAGGTTTTAAGCCTTCATCAAATTGGCGCCGTTGCCGGGGACGGTGTCGATATTAGATACTTGTTTCAGTATTTGGAGACTAGACTTTTATTTTGTTTACTCACACTTCCGTCTCTCTCTGTGTTGCAGGACTGGCAGGAAACCACCAAAGGAAGAGGTCCCCACCGCAAAAGGTCAAAGACTTCCTCCGAAGGATTACCGAAGAGGCCGCATCACCTCCATCAATATCAGTTCGGACCGAGCAGGACACCATACAGAGAGACGAAAGTCAATTAATGGCCGAGCAACTCACCCCTGAAGCCATCGCTCAGCGCACGCAAGAATTGGAGAATCTCCGTCTCCAACTCGAGCAGCGAGAGGCTCGACTTACGGCGGAAAGGAACACTCTGGCTGGTCAACGAAGGGATTTCGAAGACGAGCGCCGCCGGTGGACTCAAGAAGACGAGGCAAGCGTCCACAACTCCGACGATGAAGAAGATCGGGGCCGTGAAAGGACGCTTGGCGAGTACGGAGCCCCGAATGCTAGAGACGTGGGCGGACCGGTGCTGATCCCAGGCATCGAGGCCAACAACATGCTAATTGCTCCCAACCACGTCACTCTAGTTCAACAAAATCCATTCTATGGAGATGACAAAGAGGACCCTCATTCTCATTTACAAACTTTTACTGATTGTACTCGTTTGATCAAAATCAATGGGGTTTCTCAACAAGCAATTAGGCTATTACTGTTTCATTTTACCCTTAAAGATAATGCCCGTAAATGGTACAAAACTTTGAAAAAGGGTTCAATCCGATCTTGGGATCAAATGGCACAAATCTTTTTAGAACGGTATTTCTCAGCTGATAGGTCGGACACAATTAGGAGGGAATTGAATAATTTTGCTCAAAAGGACGACGAAACCATGAGGGATGCATGGGAACGGTTTAGGGATCTTGAAAATTCTTGCCCCCACCATGGCATTCAGGATTGGCTTTTGTTGAAAAACTTTTATAGTGGCCTTTACGATAATATCAAGATTAACATTGATTCTCTTTCAGGTGGAGCTTTCAAACGCCTAGATGCTGCTCGTGGGCGAGATTTGCTTGACCATTGTGCTCGCAACTACACGTGGTATCCAATTCCCAATCCTCGACGTCCCAACAACTCGAAACACCAGGTCCACGAGATCACAGCTAGGGACGACAGGATCGCAGAATTGGAAGCTGAGCTTGCTGCATATCAGTCGGCCCAAGGAACTCACCTTCGCTCCAATCTATGTGGAACTTGCGGGGAAGAGGGGCACAGGTCGCAGGATTGCCCATTGGCTAAAAGCAACAGCGGGGGCGCTCAAGTCCATTCCATAAACAATGGACCCTCCTACTATCCAAGGCATATCTTTAGCCGCAGCTACTCATTGGACGAAGGAGAGCAAAAGGATTGGGAACACATGAATGACCCAGATCTTAAGAAAACCATGCAAATGGCCACACTTGATCGCCCCTACCAGCCAAGACACGCCTACAAAGGGCAAAACCCACAATTTCCTAGGCGTGATCAACAATTCCACAACTCCAATGGGCCTTTCACTAAGAAGTCAGTATATAACACGGATGGAGTCCCAGTGGTTGTTCAACACTTCATGCATGAGCAAGGAAAGTACAACATGATGCTCTCAGAAGGAATTGAGGAGCTCAAAACCACCACGAATGAACTGAAAGGGAGTGCAGCTTCGCTCCAGCGCCTGGAGCGAATGATGGAAGCACATTTTTCCCGACCTCCAGGGCAACTCCCGGGGCAGCCACAAGTCAATCCAAATGCAGAAATCAAAGCTCTGCACGTCTTGCGAAGCGGAAGGTAGTACGAGGATCCACCGATGCTGCCTGAATCGCCTGTCCAGCCCCCAGTTCGGGTCGAATCCACAACCAATCGGACCGAACCAACAACTCCAGGAGGGTTTGAACCCGTCCTTGAACAGAAACAGCAGGACAAGGTTGATGGAGACACCGACGCACCTGTTCGACCTGAACAAAGCTCCGTTCGACCCCAACAGGTTCTTGTTCGGTCCGAAGAAACAGAGGTACGAGTGGAAGGTGCCCCAACTAGTGTTGTTCGGTCCGAACAGCCACCTACTCGGTCCGAAGGGGTAAATGAGAAGGCCCATGACTGTGCGCAACCAAAAGGTAAGGACACTTCGGGGGCACCCAGCTATCATCCTCCAGTCCCTTTTCCACGGAGACTGCTCAGAAGCAGGGAAGATGCCCAGTTTAGATCCTTTTGGGAAATCTTGAAGCAAATGAGGATCACTATTCCTTTCACAGACGCCATCGCCCATGTGCCAATCTACGCTAAGTTCTTGAAAGAATTGTGCACGGGCAAGATATCTCTAGAGGAACTTAAGACGGTGGCATTAACCTACCGCAGTACCGAGGCCCTCACCAACACCATGCCACCCAAAAGGGAGGATCCTGGTAGGTTTGTTTTGCCTTGTGTGATCGGTAATGCCATAATTAAACAGGCCCTCTGTGATATGGGGGCAAGTGTCAGCTTGATGCCTAAGTTCGTCTATGAGAAGGTTGGGTTTGGTGAGCTTATGCCTGCCCGAATGACTCTCAAACTCGCCGACTCTTCTGTAAGGCTACCACTGGGGATCATCAGAGATATACCTGTTCAAGTTGGCAAATTCTTGGTTCCTGGTGATTTTGTTGTCATGGACATGGAAGAGGACAAGGAGGTCCCAATCATCTTGGGACGACCGTTCCTCTGCACAGCCGGCGTGTTGATGGATGCCAGAGAAGGCACAATTCTGGTCAGAGTGGGGGGGGGGAGACGCTGAAGTTCTCAATCAACAAAGCGATGAGATGTCCCACCTCCACCGATACCTGTTTCATGATTGAGGAAATTGAGCCGACAATTGAGGAAGAGCTGGAAGACCAGTACAATTCAGCCCTCACGGGCTATCAACAGTTTCTTTTTGATGTACAGGAAGCAATAGGAGTGGAGGAATCAATCAAGGAAGTTCACGAGCCCGCTTGTGGCGAGGACAACCGTCAGTTCTACCCCGACAACGTTCATTCGGACCGAACAGACGCCCTATTGGAGGAAGTAGCTGCAACAGAGGGCCAGTTCGACCCAAACAAAGATCATTCGGACCGAACAGATGGGCAATCTGAAGGAGTTGACACGGCAGATGCTCCGTTCGACCCCGACAATTCTTTGCTCGGACCGAACGACATCAATCCAACAGAGGCTCCTAAGGTCGAACTTAAACCACTTCCACCTTCGCTCAGGTATGAATTCCTTGGCCCGAATCAAACATACCCTGTTATCGTTAACTCCGAATTAGATGCAGGACAGATAGAGAAATTGTTGGAAGTGTTGAGAACTCACCAAGGTGCCATTGGGTACTCCATCGATGACTTGAAGGGCATCGACTCGTCCTTTTGCACACACCGTATCTTGCTAGAAGACGACCAGAAACCATCAAGGGAAACTCAAAGAAGGCTCAACCCAAATCTCAAGGAAGTGGTGAAGAAGGAGATCCTCAAACTACTTGACGCGGGAATGATCTATCCAATTTCAGATAGCAAATGGGTGAGCCCTGTACATGTGGTGCCCAAAAAGGGAGGCACAACAGTTGTGCAGAATGACAAGGGTGAGATGATCCAAACCCGCGTGGTAACCGGGTGGAGAATGTGCATTGATTATCGAAAACTTAATGCGGCAACCCGCAAGGACCATTTTCCACTCCCTTTTGTTGACCAATTGCTTGAAAGGCTTGCTAACCATTCCTATTTTTGTTATTTAGATGGTTATTCTGGCTTCTTCCAAATTCCCATCCACCCGAATGACCAAGAAAAGACTACCTTTACTTGTCCTTACGGTACCTTTGCATATAGACGTATGCCATTTGGTCTTTGTAACGCACCAGCCACATTCCAACGCGCCATGATGGCCATCTTTTCAGATTTAATTGAAAATGAAATGGAAGTTTTCATGGACGATTTCTCAGTCTATGGCACTTGTTTTGATAAATGTTTGGCTAACCTTTCTAAAGTGATGCAGAGATGTCAAGAAGTCAACTTGGTACTAAATTGGGAAAAGTGCCATTTCATGGTGCAACGTGGTGTAGTGCTAGGCCATGTGATCACTTCAAAAGGAATCGAGGTCGACAAGGCGAAAATTGAAGTAATCGAGAAGCTTGACATACCCAAGAATGTCAAAGACGTGCGAAGCTTCCTTGGGCATGCCGGATTTTACCGTCGCTTCATAAAAGACTTTTCAAAAATTGCAAAACCTTTAAGTAATCTTCTAGTAAAGGATAATGAATTTATTATAACCGAAGATTGTGTTCATGCTTTTCACAGGTTAAAAGCAGCCCTCATATCGGCTCCTATCTTACAACCGCCGGACTGGTCTCAGCCCTTCGAACTCATGTGTGATGCGAGCGATTTTGCAGTTGGGGCAGTGTTGGGCCAGCGAAAGGACAAGAAGCCGGTAGCTATCTATTATGCAAGCAAGGTGTTAGATCCAGCCCAAGCCAACTACACGACCACGGAGAAGGAACTGCTGGCTATTGTGTTTGCACTGGATAAATTCAGATCTTATTTAATTGGGTCCAAGGTGATTGTGTATACAGACCATGCAGCATTGCGATACCTTTTGAGCAAGAAAGATGCGAAACCTAGACTTATCAGATGGGTTCTACTATTACAAGAATTTGATCTCGAAATTCGAGATAAGAAGGGTACTGAGAACCTGGTTGCTGACCACCTTTCCCGCCTGCACTGGGAAGAGAACGAAGGAGATGAAATTCCGATCGATGACTCATTTCCGATCGAGAAATTGATGCAAATCAGCCTCAGTTCGACCCCATTGGAGTCCTGCTCGACCCAAATTGCGACGTGCTCGACCCCATCTGAGATGAGTTCGGACCGAACGGAATCAGTCGAGGTCGACTGGGCCCACCTGGCGTTGAAATTTCTCTCCATAGGGAGCTGTTCGGACCGAACGACTGCCTGCTCGGTCCAAACAGAGGCTCATCAAAGCGAGATTTCACAACCTTGGTACGCTGATTTAGCAAATTATCTCGCCAGCGGCGTTCTGCCCCCAGAGATGACATGGCAAGACAGAAAGAAGTTGAAATCTGACGCCAAGTACTATTTTTGGGAAGAGCCCTACCTCTTCAAGCTTGGGATTGACGATGTGTATAGAAGATGTGTGTCCTATGAGGAAACCCGACCGATCTTGGCTAGCTGTCATTCTTCAGCCTATGGAGGCCATGCATCATTCTCCAAGACGGCAGCAAAAGTGCTCCAATCGGGGTTCTTTTGGCCTACCCTTTTTAAAGATGCACACTCTTTTGTTCTCTCTTGTGATCAATGCCAAAGGACGGGCAATATCTCCAAGAGGAGTGAGATGCTCCTTAATCCTATCCTAGAGGTAGAAATCTTTGATGTTTGGGGGGTAGATTTCATGGGCCCTTTCCCTAGCTCTCATGGGTTTGAGTATATTTTGGTGGCGGTGGATTATGTTTCTAAGTGGGTTGAAGCGGTGCCATGCAAATCCGCGGATGCAAACTCTGTGATTAAACTATTCTCCAAGATTATCTTCCCTCGTTTTGGCGTTCCACGTGCTGTGATAAGTGATGGAGGGAAGCACTTCATCAATCGACAATTCGACGGTCTCTTGAAAAAGTATGGAGTGACTCACAAGGGTGCTACTGCTTACCATCCTCAAACAAGCAGGCAAGTCGAGGTTTCCAATAGAGAGATTAAGAGCATCTTGGAGAAGACGGTGGCACGAACTCGCAAAGATTGGGCTGCCAAACTAGATGATGCACTTTGGGCATACCGCACCGCCTTCAAGACTCCCATAGGCATGAGTCCTTTCAAGCTTGTCTATGGGAAGCCCTGCCATTTGCCGGTTGAAATCGAACACAAGGCCTATTGGGCAACTTGGGCGATCAATATGGATTTGCTAAAAGCCGGTGAGAAAAGGGTTCTTGAACTTCATGAGTTGGATGAGGTACGCCTAAACTCTTATGAAAATGCTAAAATCTATAAAGAAAAAACGAAAATTCTGCATGATAGGCATATTTCAAGAAGAGAATTCAAAGAAGGGGACTTGGTGCTCTTGTTCAACTCACGATTGAAGCTTTTCCCGGGCAAGTTGAGATCAAGGTGGTCGGGGCCGTTCCGAGTGGTGAAAGTCTACCCGTTTGGAGCCATCGAAATCTGTGATAAGGATTCGGAGCCTTTCAAGGTCAATGGGCAAAGATTAAAGCACTATATCGCCAACGAGACAATCGGAGAAACCCGCGTTCTATCCCTCTCCGAACCAGATCTAGAAGAAAACTAAAACAGGAGGTCAAGCTAGAGACCTTAACCAAGCGCTCCTTGGGAGGCAACCCAAGAAAAAAAAAAAAAAATGATTCGGTCTGCTCTAATCTCTGGGAACATTTTCTTTTAAGGAAGCTATTACAACATAAAGGAGGGATCTCTGGTCACTCAGAAGGCAAATAAGAGGAATATGCAAGATACTTCAGATAATATTCAAGCTACAAGACTCTCAGTTCGATCCGAAGCATGACAGCTCGACCTGAGCAATGAGGGTCATAGGAGACTTGACTTGGGGCCCTTCTTCGAACCGAACAGAAGCACCCTCGGCCCGAAGTGACCTTGCTCGACCCGAAGGCAGGAGGCGTCCAGTCCGATGGAGCATTGGGAGAAAGCCAAACGCAATGGATGGGTCCATTTGGGCTGAAATTTTAATGGGACACAGGCCCAATTCGCTTGATTTATTTAATTTGATTTCGTGGGCTTTTATATTTAACCAGACCCAACCCCCCATAATTGCTACTTGATCCGATAACCCATTAACCCATTAACCCGTTTCCCTTCCTTTTTCTCTCCAAGAACCGTTACATCCCTTCTCCCTCACTCTCGTGCCCTTTCAAAACTCAAACCGAAGAGCAACCACCCAAAACCCTAGATTGTCCATTTCTCCACCATTTTTAGAGATCTAAGGTGCCTTTTGCTCTCCTCTTCGCTCTCTTCTCATATCTCTTTTCTGATCTGACAGTGGGCTTTCGTTTTGGTTGTATTTTTCAGGACACGCTTCTCAAGGACGACGGGACGACTCAGCGTCTTGCCTTTTTCTTCTCTGGGAATTCTCCAAGGACCTCTCCCCAACCTCACAGAAGCTTTTTGGGGGTCTCAAACGACACCACTTGTTGAGGGCATTGATTTTCTACCACACCGCCATTTTTTTCGCAAGGAAGGGCTCCATTCCCTTTTCTTTCTGCCTTCAAGTGCTTTTCTGCCATTCTCTCGCCTCCCCCATCTCGCGTCTCTCTCTTTTAAGACATTCTCTCGCCTATCGAGTCTCCACCCCACGGTTTAAGGTCCCAACTCTTCTTTCTCTTTCTCCAGTTGCTCCTTGTGCTTTCAATTAAGGTTAAAAGTGTTCACAAGGCCCTATACCAGTAAAAATACCCCTGTGCCAATTTCTGACAAACACCAGCGCTACTTACCAGAAATACCAGGCCCATTTACCAGAATCCACCCTCAGTTCGGTCCGAACCCTCTCTGTTCGACCCGAACGCCATCCAACTCTGCCAAAAACCTCACTTCGGTCTGAACCCTCTCTGTTCGACCCGAACGCCATCCAACTCTGCCACAAACCTCACTTCGGTCCGAACCCTCTCTGTTCGACCCAAACCGAGGCTCATCTTTCCTCAATCCTCACAAATTTGCATCCATGGCTGAGCCTAGTCGCCGTCAGACCCGCGCTAGTGCTCGCAGTGCTGCTGCATCCTCTTCGAGACCACCCTCACCTCCTCATAATCCTATTGATCCACCTCATCCGATGTCAAATCACCCTGATTTCAAGAGACATCCTGAGGCAGCCCAATATGAGAGTACCTTTGGGTTTGAGATACCATGGAAATTTCAATTCCTTAACTTGGCCAAGCTCCAGAACCGTGCTTTTGAGCACACACGGTGGATTGATATAGAAACCTTAGAGAAATTTGGGGTGGCGGAAGAATTTATTGAACTCACTAGCAAGATAGGCATCACCCCTACATTTTGGACCCACCGTGCTCTAGCCTACCATAAAATGACCCTTGAATTTTTGAGTTCTCTTGCTCTCATGGAGGAAAATGGGGAAGACATCATTGTCTTCCGCCTAGCCAACCGAAGCCATAAGGCAAGGCTTCAAGACTTGGGGGTAGTCTATGGCCTCGAAAGAGATTGCCCGGTTGAGATATCTCCATGGACTCGTGACCTCAAACCTAGCATGGTATGGATTTATCTAGCAGGCCACAATTGCAACAGGAGGTCCCGTCTCGTGCAACATCCAACGCTCCGCATTCTCATGCGGGCCTATGCTTCACAAATATTTTGCCGCGGCGAGACGGCAAATATTACTAATGATAAGGAGCTTGGCTTAATGTGGCAAACTCTCCAGGACGAACCAGAAAAGGTGAATGTTATAAAGCTCATGGTTGAATTCTGGCTCTATCAAAGGGACCAAGTGCCAAAGGGGAGTATCACTATGGGGGGCTTTGTTACACTGCTTGCCGCGAGGATTCGTCTTCCTCTTCCCCCAACTTCTTCTTGTGGTGGGTTCTCTCTCTACACTACATTCCGTTTCAAAGGAGCTCACTTCATTGAGATCAAACAAACCGAGGAGGGTGAACGATATCTTTGGGTCCGCGAGCAAGGGAGCGATTTTCTTCTTCCTTACCCCCACAAGGTAAATCTTCACAATCCTGAGTCATGGGTCATTCCTGCAGATTTTGCTCATCCAATTGTTCGGAGGGCCAGCACTAACGAGGCACCAGGAGCTCCCGCGAGCCAAGTGATAGTTGATCCAGCTCATGCTCTACCTCCGACAGCAAGGGACCATGGGGAATCCTCTCAAGTGCCAAGGTGGGCTAAAAAGCTCACCAAAATGGTCAAGAAACTCACCAAGCTCACCAAGAAGGCCATTGAACGACAGGATGAATATGGCATGCATCTCAGCCGTCTTTCTTACGAAACCATGGAGCAAGGCAAGAAATTAAATGAATTGGCCGATATTGTTTATGCCAATTATCGGAGGGACGAACATTGGCCAGAAGAAGAAGGGGAGGAAGAAGAGCCCACCATTGGCCATATTGCTTCATCTTCCAGTGGAACTCGTGGCCCTCCACCACCTCCACCTCAGCCTCAGCGGGCCCCACGACATGAGGCATGCTCAGAGCCGCTTGCCTACCCTGACTCCTCTTACACCCTGCAACAGCCAGCTCCCAACGACCCCAGCTTCTACCCACACCTTGGAAATCAAGTCCTGGAGCAATCTCAGCAACAAGGCTTTGAGGATCCTTTTGGCATCTTCCCTACGTATCCCCATGGTGACCCATCCATGGGTTCTCATCATTCTCATTAATATGGTACTTTCCTTCTCATCTTTTACATTTTCTGTGAATGCAAGCTTGAGGACAAGCTTTGACTTAAGTTTGGGGGGGGGGGGATTTCATTATTTTCACAATTTTGATTTGATCTTTTCTGGAAAATGGACAAAATAAACAAGAGAGGGCGAAATTTTTCAAATTTTCACAGCCTCAGTTCGGACCGAATCACAGCTGTTCGGACCGAGCTGCACTCTTTTATCACAAAGTAAAGTCTCACAGTCTCAATTCGGACCGAACTCAATCCTGTTCGGACCGAATTGAGAGTCATTTCATAACATGCCTTCTTAGTATTAGTTCGGTCCGAGCGCTGGTTGCTCGATCCGAATAGAACGAACTTTCTTCTGTTTTTGCACTATACTCCTCCTCGGTTCGAACTCTTCCTTGTTGGGGTCGAACAATGACCTCATAAGCTTAGAACTGTTAAGAAATTGATTGCACAAGCTTATCTTCTTTCATCTTGGATCTTCATTGATCAACTCACACAGTTTTAAGAATTCTTTTCAAGCTACTTAATCAGTTTCTCTCAAATGATTTGGGTATTTAAACTTCTCACTTAACCTATGCACCGATGGAACAATGTGAAAGTGTTTGACTAGGATAGAACTTGAATGAGGATGCTTAGAATTTGTCAAATGATCTCAGTCAATTCTCACAACTTTTCATTGAGTGAACTGATTTATGCTTTGCGAGTTTTTGTTTAACAAGAATTTTTATCAAACTTGGAACTTGTAAAATGAATCTTGATGTTTGAATTTAATCTCAAAACGCTTGAATCTTCAACAAAAAAAAAAATAATAATAATAATAAATTTTAATGGGACTTTAAATTTTAAAATAGTTGTGAAAATGAGGACGCACTGAGGCCTACTCCACCAACTTAGCCACAAATTGGAGGGTATTGGATTAATTGCAAACTGTCGGGAATTATAACTCAAAGATCTCGAGGTATAATTGGGTAGTTTGTAATTAGTTTCTACCGGACCCGGTGTGAAAGCATTGGTAAAGGAGTTGTTGAGTATTATGGCCCAAGTGTACCGTGGCTATAGTCGAGCAACACCCGGCCAACCTCCCTAGCGCGACATGTGCTAGTAGCAAATTCAAGGCCGATGATACCGCATTATCCTCTAGGGTGCAAAGCCCCACGACTCGACTTGCACAAATAAAAATTGGTGAAATAAAGATTAAAGTCGGGAGCAAGATTCGTTTTATTTTTATTCCCTCTTTGATAAATTGACTTCACAATTTTTTGCAAAACATAAAAAGGAACGAATGAATAAATTTGAGTTTGCAATTGTCTTGACACGATATGAGCTAGAGTTCTTGAGTAGTTAAAAACGATTACTAGGATCAAGAGAGGCATACTTTCATTTGAGGATTTATGATTACACAGCTTTTGAGGATCAAGAGAGGCATACTTTCATTTGATAACTTGACTTGTTTGAATTTTTGTGATTAAGTTTATGAGCTTGAGCAATTAATTTCTTGGCTTCTCTTCTTTTGGTTGGTTGATTCTTTTAAGTCTAAGTATAGTCATTGATTTTAAGTTTAGGCTCTTGCTTGAGGACAAGCAAAGTTCAAGTTTGGGGGAATTTGATATCCTCGATATCATTGGTATTTTGACCGTACTTGGCACTGAAATTATACCCAAACCATTAAATTGCTTGACAATTACTTGCTATTTTCCCAGGATTTGGCTCTGCTGCTGCTTCTACTTGTTTTTACAGGGTTTTGATGATTTTCATGGTTGCATGCGCGCCAGACGACTCATTCCTGGCATAGGGACACATTCTAGACCGACATGCGGGCCACTTGCCACCTAGATGACTCATTCCTAGGCTCTGTTCGACCTCACCATGGCTCCGTTCGACCCCAGCACCTTTATTTGGTCCATCTCTCTCTCCAGTTCGCACCGAACTGCCTCTGTTCGGACCGAAGTGCCCTCTATTTACTTCACTTCTCTTCTCTAGGTCAAGCCTTTCCCCAGTTCGGACCGAAGCCTATCTCTCCAGGTCGAACAGATGAGTTTTGGTATGTTTCTCATACATGGAAACTGACATTTTGGCAACTTTTGATGCTCTGTATGACCTAACCTCGTCCCCAAGCAACCGAAGTGTTAAAAAAGGACCTCTCCTCTTTCCAGAGAGGGACTTTTGGAAGGAGAGGAGAAAAGGGAGCCACCTAGTTCGAAATCCCATCATCACCCTAGTGTTCTACGACTTGTTTGAAGCGACGGCAGCAGCGAGGAGCAGATCTCACCATTTCACCTCTCATCCACTGCCTAGGAGAAGTTGTCTTGGCATTAAAGGAGTAGACTTTATTTTTCTTTATGCTTTTATCTTCTTCTTCTATGGGCTTGTATCTTTATTATGCTTATATTATGTTTATTTGCTGTTTTGAGAACATGTTAGAGTAGTTTATTTCATGTCTTAGGGTATGGATGTAGTTTAGGTTTAGGTTGGTGTTATGATTTGATATAACTTGACTGTTTGGCTTTATGATCTTATTATTGAGAATTATTATTATTGCTTGTTTGATTTACTTGCCTAGACCTGATTTACTTCTAAATAAAGGCCTGTTTAGTTAAGTTACAAGGTTAGGTTAGACAATTGGAATCGAACCAAGTACTTGGGATAAGTTGAAGATTCGAAAGAGGAGATTAGCTAGCACTGAAAGGTGTAGTTTCTAAGTTGGCTGAAAGGCAACTTAGATATCCCTAAGAAAACTAATAATTTAGACATAGGTTAATTAAAATACCGACGCGAAAGTTTAGGTTTAATTGACCTATGTGGGCAAAGTAGAGTCCTGTGCTAACTTCTAGACCAAAAGACGACAGTTGAGGATTAGGAGACATAGCTACAACCGATCTAAGCCTTTCATAAAGTTAAAACTCAAGTTATACAGTCAGAACCCAACATATCGACTTCTGTTCGGACCGAACTCGTCTGGTTCGGACCGAACTGAGAGCGTATGTTTCGATTTGTTGGTATTTAACGCATCTGCGGGAAATCCGGCAATTCGAAGGCTAAACCTAAGTGAATCCTGACCCCTAAGACGCCTTATTATACTTGAAAAAAAGCCACCAACCACGAAATTCTTCTTCCGACCACGTTTTGGCACCTATTCACCACCGTTCTCACGCCGAAAGGCGTGGGATTCCACCTCCCGCAGCATAGCACAACCATGGCAGCGACTTTGGAGCGATTCTAGATGCGACGGCAGTAGTTTCAACCCAACCACGGCTCTAGACGTTCGGTATCTCGAGTTAGAGGCGATATTTGGTTTATTTCTTCCTTTCTCTTGATATTTGATCGATTAGAGTTTGTATCTTCTTTATTTGCATTTGTTGTTGTCTTGTTAGCATGATAGTTTAGATTTATTATGTCTTAGGATAAGGATGTAGGTTAGGATTAGTTTGATGTTATGATGTGTTTGGCTTGATACTTTGACTTGTGATCTATCTATTGAGTATTATTTTCATGCTTGTTTGATTGTATTGTTTGGACTAGTTTACTTCTAAATGAATGGCCACATTTAGTTAAGTTACAAAATTAGGATTAATCAATTGGAATTAAATAAAGTGCATGGGATAAGTTGAAGATTCGAAAGAGGAGGCTAGCTTGCACTGAAAGGTGTAGCTTCTAAGTTGGCTGAAAGGCAACTTAGATATCCCTAAGAAAACCAATAATTTAGACATAGGTTAAGTAAAATACCGACACGAAAGTTTAGGTTTAATTGATCTATGTGGGTAAAGTAGTGTCCTGTGCTAACTTCTAGTCCAAAAGACGACAGTTGAGGAATAGGAACCTTAGCCACAGCCAGTCTAAGCCCTTCACAACATCAAAGCCAAGTTTAAACCGTCATAACTCAGTTCCATACTCTCTGTTCGGACCGAACTAGTCTGGTTCGGACCGAACTGAAGGTAGGAATTCTGGTAACCCGACATTTAACGCGAAAGCGAGCGATCCGGCGATCCAGAAGCTAAACCTAAGTGAAACCTGACCCCTAGGACATTCATTTGCATATTAAAACACCAAAAACTTCTCTTTAAGCATTTAGATTATTAGATAATTAAAATACCCAAAAATATTTTATTTACTTGCACCTTTAGATTTAATCAACCAAAATCCATAAAAATTATCTTGTCTAGCTTTCGTGAGGAAGTAAAGTCCGGTACTCATTAATCCGTCCCTTGGGTTCAACCCTAAAGCTTAACTAAAATGACTAGTAAGGTTAGCTCTAGGTTTATAAATTTATTTGATTCCTAGGTTTTAAGCCTTCATCAAATTGGCGCCGTTGCCGGGGACGGTGTCGATATTAGATACTTGTTTCAGTATTTGGAGACTAGACTTTTATTTTGTTTACTCACACTTCCGTCTCTCTCTGTGTTGCAGGACTGGCAGGTAACCACCAAAGGAAGAGGTCCCCACCGCAAAAGGTCAAAGACTTCCTCCGAAGGATTACCGAAGAGGCCGCATCACCTCCATCAATATTAGTTCGGACCGAGCAGGACACCATACAGAGAGACGAAAGTCAATTAATGGCCGAGCAACTCACCCCTGAAGCCATCGCTCAGCGCACGCAAGAATTGGAGAATCTCCGTCTCCAACTCGAGCAGCGAGAGGCTCGACTTACGGCGGAAAGGAACACTCTGGCTGGTCAACGAAGGGATTTCGAAGACGAGCGCCGCCGGTGGACTCAAGAAGACGAGGCAAGCGTCCACAACTCCGACGATGAAGAAGATCGGGGCCGTGAAAGGACGCTTGGCAAGTACGGAGCCTCGAATGCTAGAGACGTGGGCGGACCGGTGCTGATCCCAGGCATCGAGGCCAACAACATGCTAATTGCTCCCAACCACGTCACTCTAGTTCAACAAAATCCATTCTATGGAGATGACAAAGAGGACCCTCATTCTCATTTACAAACTTTTACTGATTGTACTCGTTTGATCAAAATCAATGGGGTTTCTCAACAAGCAATTAGGCTATTACTGTTTCATTTTACCCTTAAAGATAATGCCCGTAAATGGTACAAAACTTTGAAAAAGGGTTCAATCCGATCTTGGGATCAAATGGCACAAATCTTTTTAGAACGGTATTTCTCAGCTGATAGGTCGGACACAATTAGGAGGGAATTGAATAATTTTGCTCAAAAGGACGACGAAACCATGAGGGATGCATGGGAACAGTTTAGGGATCTTGAAAATTCTTGCCCCCACCATGGCATTCAGGATTGGCTTTTGTTGAAAAACTTTTATAGTGGCCTTTACGATAATATCAAGATTAACATTGATTCTCTTTAAGGTGGAGCTTTCAAACGCCTAGATGCTGCTCGTGGGCGAGATTTGCTTGACCATTGTTGCTAGCTTGTATATATGAGGAAGAGGAACTAAGCAACATAATAGAAAAGAGGAAAAGAAAGACTGAAAGAGAGACAAAGAGGAATACAAATAGGAAAAAAGAGATCAACAAGGAAGTTCATAGCAGATTGGATTGTCTTAACTCTTAAGGTAAAATTTTAGTTTTATTCAATATTTTCTTATGATTTTTTTTTGAGATGTGATTTTAATTTCTTTTTTGTTTAAACTTTTTTTATTCAATAGCATGTCTTCTTCAGACAGAGGAGGTGAATCAGATGATACATATGCTGAAGAAATAGAAGACATTTCCGATGATGAGTATATATTTACACTTGATTAATTTCAAATGATACTGCAATTGATGTGCATGCATGCTTGATTTTGAACTGATATTGCACTTTATGTGCATCAACCATCAAATATTTGAACTGATACAACACTTTATGTGCATATGCATGCTTGATGATTGATCTGTATATTGTTATGTTTGAATTGATACTGCACAGTCTGCACAGTCTGTATACTGTCATGTTAGAACTGATGCTGCACATTTTGTATACTGTCGTGTTTGAACTGATGCTGCACTTTATGTGCACATGCTTGCTTGATGTTTGATCTGTATATTGTTATGTTTGAATTGATACTGCACAGTCTGTATACTGTCGTGTTTGAACTGATCTGCACTTGATCTGTATACTGTCGTGTTTGAACTGATGCTGCACTTGATCTGTATAGTGTAATGTTGTGTTATGTTTGAACTGATCTGCACTTGATCTGTACACTGTCGTGTTTGAACTGATGCTGCACTTGATCTGTATAGTGTAATGTAGTGTTATGTTTGAACTGATCTGCACTTGATCTGTACACTGTCGTGTTTGAACTGATGCTGCACTTGATCTGTATAGTGTAATGTTGTATTATGTTTGAACTGATCTGCACTTGATCTGTAGACTGTCGTGTTTGAACTGATGCTGCACATTGAAAAATATTTAAAATAACAAAAAAGATGTAAAAATTACCAAGAACAGACAACTGCTCCAGATACCCTGTATACCTCGAAAATCCTGATGCAACATAATTCAAAATTTAAGTAGTCTTCAATAACCCTCTAAACACTACAAAACATCTAGCTTTACAGTTCAAGACAGCCAAGCTAAAATCTCTCCAAAACCAAAGGTTTAATCAATTAAACCAATCTGAACCTGTGCACATGATCAACAAGAGTAGTTCGCGGAGAAACATAATATCTTTATTTGTCATTATAAAGCACCTAATGAAAAAGCAGAGATGTTTCGTGTTACATGATGCAGTAAGACTTCAAACTACCTACCTAAAAAAAGAAGAACAAACAATTAAATTTTTATGCCCATGCATCACACCTGATATGTATATATCTTATAAAACTGAACTATTAGTGTGAAACAAACCAACCCAAGTACAACAAAAGCTATAAAAATTAGGTAAATACAATTCTATTCTTTTCAGAAGTTTTGGAACTTGAAAAGCTGTGTATTAATGTACAATGCTAAGAAAACAAAGGTTAAGTGAAATGAGACATTAAGATCTCATGGGCAGAATATTAAACACAAAGCTATACTACCTGTTGTATGAACTGCCCCCGCGATCGGGCTGAAAAGGCCTGTCAAAACCTGTCTGTTTTAAACTTTGAGTGAACAATAATGTTGTATTCTCTATGAACATCGAAATACTGTCAATTAATTGGCAAGAGAAATAAATAAACTTGAGAAGGGTTGATTTGCCACATCCTTTGAGGCCGAGCATCACACAGAGTTGGCCAGGCAGTACTGAAATAAAGCAATTTTAGAGAATCAAGATGAATCATCCTTTTAGTATGTAATTGAATAGAAAACATCAACAAAAGAACAGCTGCACAGAGAACACTAAAATCTAGTCCAAGAGCTTGCTGAACAAGAAATAAAAAAAAATAATTCCTGATATAAAGGAGCCAAATCAGTCTTCAGCAATATTGAGATCTTATCCTCCCTCAAAATCTCTGATGGAGAGAATTGTTTGGTAAAATTTATAGCAAGCAATCTTATAAATAAATAAATAAACGTATTTAATAAATGGAAATAAGATTTAACAATTCTAATCAAGTACAGACGTATGGGTAGGAGACGCCATTAGCAGTGGCGACTCCTACAGTCCTACCCCTTCCCCTTTGGTCTAGGCGAGAGAGGCAGAAGTTGGTTCCAACTTCCAACTGACGCGGCGAGAAGAAAAATAGCGAGTAAAAAAATCGGTGGTGATAACGATCATCTCCGATATTCACCATCCCTATCATCCCCATCAGTTATTAAACGTATTTTTTATTTTTGGCCATCATCATCCGTTTCACTCTTCTTTTTCGCTCTTCTGCTTCCCTCCTTCTCGTGTACGCGTAGCGATGGGCATATAACCCGTAAACCCGTATACCTGGTTCTACCTGTTTAGACCTGACGCTTAGCCTTCCTGGCCCAACCCGATCCGGATTTGCAGCAGGCCAGGTAAGGCCAGGTGTTTCAACAGATTGGGCTACGGTAGGTTCCTTACTGCACATAACTATTTTTATCTATTGGACTATTTTAATAAAATATTTCTAACCTAAACCCAGCCGCATAAGCTTCGTACCCCTTTCCCCAACCCCCTCTCTCTCATCTATCTTATCTGAAAATCGAAATAAAATAACAAAATCAAAATCGACGTAAGTAGACAACTCTACCTCCGCTACACTCGCAAGCACAGGTACCTGCAGGAGATTGAATGACTAGGTGAGGCACCTGCAAGCAGGGTGAAGGCCTTCCCAACAGAGAGACAGGCACCCACCGGAATGAAATAAGCAGGTTAAGGCAGCCTGCAGGCAACAACTTGGCCATCCTTACGTACGCGTACGCTGTCTCCTCCATCCTCCCCCCTCTCCATCCCGCGTACGATGTCTCACCCACCCCTCCCTCTACTCCTCCCTCACACTTCATAACCGTTGAAATTATTATGCATAAATGTTGAAGTTAATATCGTAATTGTTGAACTTAAATATATAACTGTTGAAGTCAATATATATAGTTCTTGAAATTATTATCGTAACTGTTGTATATATTAACTTCAACAGTTATGATATTAACTTTAATAATTATAAATATTAACTTCAACAATTAGGATATTAACCTCAATAGTTATATATATTAACTATAACAGTTATATGTATTAATTTCAACAGTTACGATAATAATTTCAACAATTGTATATATTGACTTCAACAATTATGAAGTGTGTGGAAGGGGAGAGGGGTGAAGAGGGACAACAGCAGGAGAGAGGAGGGATGAGGGAGGAAGGGGGAGGGGGGAGGGGGGAGGGGGGAGAGGGACAGTGTACGCGGGAGGGAGGAGGAATGATGGGGAGGGGGATAACGTATACAGGAGGAGGGAGGAGGGGGGAGAGGGGGGAGAGAGACAGCGTACGCTGGAATGAGTTAATTCAGCATTGGATAACACGGAGATGATGGAAATGGTAGAAACTTAGGATGATCCTAAGCAATTTCGGTAAAAAAATCGATGTCGGCGAGAGAGACATTTTGAGGTGGGGCCGCTGTTCGTTCTTTCCAAAAGAAGTACGTTTATTTTTATAATTAAGGTTTAGATCTTGATTTTGATTTTGATTTTGAAGAGGGTTGTGTGTTTCTTTTCAGTTAATTGAAAAGGGGTGGGGCGCTCCCCACTAGTTTCCAAAAAAAAAGAGATCTTGATTTTGTTGGTTTCAGGCAGTCAGCAAAAAAATGTACAAAACCAATTATGTTTTTGATAGGCTTTGGTAGTTTACTAGTAACCAGTAGTAGGAAAGGCAGTATACAAGTATACAGGATGTTATTTGCTCGATGAGCTTGAGGTGTGGAATTGTAATCCTTTTTAATTTAATGAAAGTTGCCCATGGGCGTTCAACTAAACCAGTGAAGGGTTGAAATGAGAATGCCACCTCATCTTTTAGCCGAAAATAATAACAACTCATTTATCATGATATTTCTAATAATTTTTCAAATGTCAGGATAATGCTTGATTTATGGAATTTCAAACCGTTGGCTTCGTTTGGATGCATTGAGAATAAGGTAGGAAGAAGAAAGAAGGGATAAATTTATTGGGAAGTGTATAACTTTTGTGAAGAGTTTGAATGGTTAGAAATAAATTTATTGATAAAAAGTGATTATTCTTTATTCCTTATTCCGGGAAGAAGCCATCCAAACGGAGCCGTTGTCATGATATTATAAAGTTATTTTGAGTGTATGTTAAAACATTTATCTTTTGAAGATTTGTGGCTTTATGAAATTATTGTAGAAGTTTGATGAAAAATAAATTTTGTTCAGAGTATGCCTCCACGAAAAGCAACCGAAAAAAAGAGACGGCAAGAATCAGCGATTGCGGCACGAAATATTCCGCCAATCCCAGAAGGACATGATCTAAATGTTTGTATCTATATAAATGGTGAGCATCGTACAGACATTCCTTTAGATGATCCGATGGTATAATATATATTTTACTGTTTTGATTATTATTATTATTATTATTAGTGCTTTGTAATAATAATAATAATAAGAATAAGAATAATAACAAAATGCAGAGAGAATTTTGTCCTAGATTTCGGACGCATATGCCAAGGATTAGGAGTAATACTCGTCTCAAGAGGAGATTGCAAAATTTAAGACTGTACAATTTTTCGAGACTGCGCGAGGCTGATGATGAACAATTTTAATTGCAGGCGGCCAATATTGACGGCGAAACATGGGTCAAGCTTGACAATGGTCTCCTGACAGCTCTCATAGAGTTTTGGAGGCCTCATATCTTCCATTTTCTCGCTGGGGAAATGACGGTGACCTATGAAGTTTGTCATTATTCATTCATATTTTTACACGAGATAATATTTACTTAAAATTATACAACTTAATCATAATTGTAACAATAGGATGTGTCGTATCTTTGGGGTTTACCCACATGGGGTAATCCTTTGTACGGACCTTCCAACGGAGGCGGTGACAATGCCATTAGAGAGTTGCTAACCGTAGACGGCAAAATAACTGGGGCGAAGAAGAGGAGCCTCGAAAACAGGTACTTTTCAGTCATTTTCGCGTAAAAAAGTAACAAAATGAATAGTATTCACTACCATATATAACACCAAATTGAAATGACTAGCATCGGATCCCTCTTTTACTTTTATATTATACGTTACAAAAAAAAAAAATAGAGAATTGTATTTTCTTTACATGCATGAAGAATAATGAAATGTAAAATATCATATATGCGAGAGATTATTAAAAATACTGTTGTAATTTGGAGCATAAATATTTGTAATTAACAGAAATGTAATAAAGATAAGTTGGTTGCGAACTCTGTGCCAACAATTCCCTGATGATGATGATGATGATGATGAAGATGGATGGGATCGGTATGCTAGGGCTTACGTGATGGAGCTGATTGGGTGTGTCATGTTCCCTGACACTTCTGGAGCCTACGTGTCACCGTGCTTTCTTCCATTCCTGCGGGTAAGTACTAATGACATGATATTAATTTTGAATTTTTTTTTTAATAATGTAGGATTTGAGTTCTAAGCAGGAAATAAACTGGGGAGCTGCCGGGCTTGCAGTTCTATAACGCACCCTAGACACGGCATGTATGAGGTGGGACCTATGAGAGTTGAATGTGCCCGGACCGTTGCTACTGCTTCAGATGTGGTCTTGGACTCGGCTGCCGGTGTATCAGCCGATAGTACATTTCGATCATGACTTATTTGGATTGCCCGACAGAGAGTCTGCTCTTCCATTTGGGAGGTACGAAAATGTTGTTGTCATTTTTATTTTATGTGCTCTTTGAACTCTTTCATTCTTTGTCAACTTAAAATCATAATGAATGTACTGTAGGATGTGGACGGATTCGCGAGTTTGGTCGAACAGCCCGAGGCAAGTAAGTGTGATGATCCGAAGGAATGCCCTTAATTCCTTGAAGGTAGACTGGATTTTATGGACCCCATACACGACATTTCGCGATTACAGGCCGAAGACGGCTGACGACCCATCTAACTCATTTCTGAGGACCCTTCCACTTGTTTGCTTCCATGTTGTGACTTGTGACATGGTGTTATCCGGGTCGCGTTGCACGACAAGCGGGGAAGCATCAGCTTCTTCCACCTCCATCTACTCTAGTGAGTTCATATTTCATATATATTGTTTCTAGTAATCATCCTAAATTTATCATAGAATTAATTATTGCTCTGGATTTAAGTGATAGTTATTGACCTTTAACGCTCAGTCCCTGTTGTTGTGGATTCCCTATTGTGCTTTTACCTCCAACTTAGTGACCTCATGTCTAACCTGGTTCACCTGCACATCCCTCTTATTTTTCTTAAGCTTTCTCTCAGCAAAGATTTTGCTGAAATCATAAAAGAAACAAATCTGTGAGCACATGAATTTAAATCTGATATTAAATTTTTAGTGTATAAATTGAAAGTTATTGCATAGAAGGTAACTGATATATTGTCTCAAATCTGTTATCCTTGGCTCCTAGATATGATTGATTATGATCGGAGGTAACTGGGAAAATTAATTTATGTACTCGGTACATCAAAACAAAAAAAAATCTTGAGTTGCTACATTTGCAAAAAGGTAACACAATGCATACATATTACCAAAGCGAGTGCTTATTAAGATGACTATAAGCATAAATACTTTAGAATATATGTGGTTTACACACTGTCCGAAGTTGATGTCAGTACTGATTTTGATTATTAGAAGTACTTTCCATAGTGATTATACACTGGATTTATAATAATTAACTTACATATCGATAAGAGATTCACAAAAAAATAGAAAGGGCAAACCTGATATTTTTAAGCAAGATGATTGTTATTTACTAAAAAAAAATAAAGAATGCAAAGTGATTGTTATTTATTAAAAAATAAATATGAAAGGCAAACCTGATATTTTTAAGTATTATTCATGAGCACAATAAATGTGAGATTTGTTGCACGCATTTACTTTTCAGTCTTGGGCAGAGCAGAAGGTTATGAACGAAATCAATAACGCGACAGATAGGGACACCGACTGGAGCGAAGCGTGGAGCTGGGTGAAGGAAAAATGGGAAAACATGGGTGCTACTTTCTTGTATGTAGCCGGACCGTCGACCGTGGGAAAAGCGAAGGCACGACGATGAGTACTTCCCATGGTACATGAAATATGGAGCCCACCACAAGGTTATTCCTCCTAATGTTACGACTGGCAGGCTTGATGTAGGCGAAGATCCACCACCGCAGCCGCAGGTTGTAGGATTGCAATGGGAACCACAATGGGTTCGCACTAATCGGACGGTAAAAGTTATTTCATTAAGCATGTGCTTATTATTTGTAAAATTAACCTTAGATACGTAATTATATTAAGAAATTCTTTTATGGATATTTTAATTGTTTTTAATTGGAATTTTTCAACAATTTAGATCGCGCGAACCTGGCAGAATGCATACATGGCTTGCAGGTACGTCACTATCCGAGGGTACAGGCGGTTAGCAAAGGCGATATTAATGAACTGTAGAGGGGAACTGGCGGACGCAAACCAACCAGCAATGCTGCGAAGAGGTCCTGAGAAGGCAAACCCTTCCGCTCGTTCTGGAGGACATACCGGTGACACCTCCAGAGGAAATAGATCCCAATGCGCCTGGTCCCTCTCCCCCGTCCGAGGCAATGGTGAACCGGCTGCAAGAAGAGGGCGAGGTGGAGAATCCGAATTGGACGGCGGTTCTTGATTTCTTGTCTGCTTCCTACATGCACACATGAGCAGATTCCAGATCCTTGCACCTAGCAGTAGGGCACATAGGGACAGTTGGAGACCGTATAGCCCCCCATAGTCCAGGGAATCACATCCTCTATCCATCTTTTAGGGTTGGTAGAATGCCGACCTCTGATTTGAACCGTTAGATCTAATCTCAACGGTTAAGGGAGCCCCGTGCATGTAACTTAGATTGATAGACCCGAAAAATTTTAACCGTCAAGATTAAATCTAACGGCTCGGATTAAATATTGGCACTCTACGAACCTCAAAAGGTTGGCAGAGGGTACGGACCCAGACCATCCCAATCAATCATAGGGGTACCACTTAGACCTGTCAACGGAATCAAAATTAACGTTATTCCGTTCCGTTAAAGAGAAACGGAACGAATAACGGTACTGGAATGTGTTTCGTTAAAGAAACGAAACGGCAGACGAAATAGGCTGGTAAATTAGAGTAATAAATGGAACAGTAAACGAAATAGATTGTTTCGTTATCGTTATTCCGTATATTACCGTATAATATTCTATGTGTGTAAAATTTTTTCAATAGCAGATGAGAGGGGCGGAGGTAACGAAGAGTCGGACGCGTATAGGCTAAAAAGTAAAACCCTAAGCGTCGCTTCGCTCATTTCTCTCATTCTCTGTACTTCTGTCTCGAACTCTTCTACTTTTTTTCCTCTTTCTCTTCTTGGAGGCTGGAGTGGAGCGGAAGGCTAAGCGATTCGACTCTTTGTCTTCGCCACCAGCAATCATGAATTTTTTGTTGCTAGCTTGTATATATGAGGAAGAGGAACTAAGCAACATAATAGAAAAGAGGAAAAGAAAGACTGAAAGAGAGACAAAGAGGAATACAAATAGGAAAAAAGAGATCAACAAGGAAGTTCATAGCAGATTGGATTGTCTTAACTCTTAAGGTAAAATTTTAGTTTTATTCAATATTTTCTTATGATTTTTTTTTGAGATGTGATTTTAATTTCTTTTTTGTTTAAACTTTTTTTATTCAATAGCATGTCTTCTTCAGACAGAGGAGGTGAATCAGATGATACATATGCTGAAGAAATAGAAGACATTTCCGATGATGAGTATATCTTTACACTTGATTAATTTCAAATGATACTGCAATTGATGTGCATGCATGCTTGATTTTGAACTGATATTGCACTTTATGTGCATCAACCATCAAATATTTGAACTGATACAACACTTTATGTGCATATGCATGCTTGATGATTGATCTGTATATTGTTATGTTTGAATTGATACTGCACAGTCTGCACAGTCTGTATACTGTCATGTTAGAACTGATGCTGCACATTTTGTATACTGTCGTGTTTGAACTGATGCTGCACTTTATGTGCACATGCTTGCTTGATGTTTGATCTGTATATTGTTATGTTTGAATTGATACTGCACAGTCTGTATACTGTCGTGTTTGAACTGATCTGCACTTGATCTGTATACTGTCGTGTTTGAACTGATGCTGCACTTGATCTGTATAGTGTAATGTTGTGTTATGTTTGAACTGATCTGCACTTGATCTGTACACTGTCGTGTTTGAACTGATGCTGCACTTGATCTGTATAGTGTAATGTAGTGTTATGTTTGAACTGATCTGCACTTGATCTGTACACTGTCGTGTTTGAACTGATGCTGCACTTGATCTGTATAGTGTAATGTTGTATTATGTTTGAACTGATCTGCACTTGATCTGTAGACTGTCGTGTTTGAACTGATGCTGCACATTGAAAAATATTTAAAATAACAAAAAAGATGTAAAAATTACCAAGAACAGACAACTGCTCCAGATACCCTGTATACCTCGAAAATCCTGATGCAACATAATTCAAAATTTAAGTAGTCTTCAATAACCCTCTAAACACTACAAAACATCTAGCTTTACAGTTCAAGACAACCAAGCTAAAATCTCTCCAAAACCAAAGGTTTAATCAATTAAACCAATCTGAACCTGTGCACATGATCAACAAGAGTAGTTCGCGGAGAAACATAATATCTTTATTTGTCATTATAAAGCACCTAATGAAAAAGCAGAGATGTTTCGTGTTACATGATGCAGTAAGACTTCAAACTACCTACCTAAAAAAAAAGAACAAACAATTAAATTTTTATGCCCATGCATCACACCTGATATGTATATATCTTATAAAACTGAACTATTAGTGTGAAACAAACCAACCCAAGTACAACAAAAGCTATAAAAATTAGGTAAATACAATTCTATTCTTTTCAGAAGTTTTGGAACTTGAAAAGCTGTGTATTAATGTACAATGCTAAGAAAACAAAGGTTAAGTGAAATGAGACATTAAGATCTCATGGGCAGAATATTAAACACAAAGCTATACTACCTGTTGTATGAACTGCCCCCGCGATCGGGCTGAAAAGGCCTGTCAAAACCTGTCTGTTTTAAACTTTGAGTGAACAATAATGTTGTATTCTCTATGAACATCGAAATACTGTCAATTAATTGGCAAGAGAAATAAATAAACTTGAGAAGGGTTGATTTGCCACATCCTTTGAGGCCGAGCATCACACAGAGTTGGCCAGGCAGTACTGAAATAAAGCAATTTTAGAGAATCAAGATGAATTATCCTTTTAGTATGTAATTGAATAGAAAACATCAACAAAAGAACAGCTGCACAGAGAACACTAAAATCTAGCCCAAGAGCTTGCTGAACAAGAAATAAAAAAAAATAATTCCTGATATAAAGGAGCCAAATCAGTCTTCAGCAATATTGAGATCTTATCCTCCCTCAAAATCTCTGATGGAGAGAATTGTTTGGTAAAATTTATAGCAAGCAATCTTATAAATAAATAAATAAACGTATTTAATAAATGGAAATAAGATTTAACAATTCTAATCAAGTACAGACGTATGGGTAGGAGACGCCATTAGCAGTGGCGACTCCTACAGTCCTACCCCTTCCCCTTTGGTCTAGGCGAGAGAGGCAGAAGTTGGTTCCAACTTCCAACTGACGCGGCGAGAAGAAAAATAGCGAGTAAAAAAATCGGTGGTGATAACGATCATCTCCGATATTCACCATCCCTATCATCCCCATCAGTTATTAAACGTATTTTTTATTTTTGGCCATCATCATTCGTTTCACTCTTCTTTTTCGCTCTTCTGCTTCCCTCCTTCTCGTGTACGCGTAGCGATGGGCATATAACCCGTAAACCCGTATACCTGGTTCTACCTGTTTAGACCTGACGCTTAGCCTTCCTGGCCCAACCCGATCCGGATTTGCAGCAGGCCAGGTAAGGCCAGGTGTTTCAACAGATTGGGCTACGGTAGGTTCCTTACTGCACATAACTATTTTTATCTATTGGACTATTTTAATAAAATATTTCTAACCTAAATCCAGCCGCATAAGCTTCGTACCCCTTTCCCCAACCCCCTCTCTCTCATCTATCTTATCTGAAAATCGAAATAAAATAACAAAATCAAAATCGACGTAAGTAGACAGCTCTACCTCCGCTACACTCGCAAGCACAGGTACCTGCAGGAGATTGAATGACTAGGTGAGGCACCTGCAAGCAGGGTGAAGGCCTTCCCAACAGAGAGACAGGCACCCACCGGAATGAAATAAGCAGGTTAAGGCAGCCTGCAGGCAACAACTTGGCCATCCTTACGTACGCGTACGCTGTCTCCTCCATCCTCCCCCCTCTCCATCCCGCGTACGATGTCTCACCCACCCCTCCCTCTACTCCTCCCTCACACTTCATAACCGTTGAAATTATTATGCATAAATATTGAAGTTAATATCGTAATTGTTGAACTTAAATATATAACTGTTGAAGTCAATATATATAGTTCTTGAAATTATTATCGTAACTGTTGTATATATTAACTTCAACAGTTATGATATTAACTTTAATAATTATAAATATTAACTTCAACAATTAGGATATTAACCTCAATAGTTATATATATTAACTATAACAGTTATATGTATTAATTTCAACAGTTACGATAATAATTTCAACAATTGTATATATTGACTTCAACAATTATGAAGTGTGTGGAAGGGGAGAGGGGTGAAGAGGGACAACAGCAGGAGAGAGGAGGGATGAGGGAGGAAGGGGGAGGGGGGAGGGGGGAGAGGGACAGTGTACGCGGGAGGGAGGAGGAATGATGGGGAGGGGGATAACGTATACAGGAAGAGGGAGGAGGGGGGAGAGGGGGGAGAGAGACAGCGTACGCTGGAATGAGTTAATTCAGCATTGGATAACACGGAGATGATGGAGATGGTAGAAACTTAGGATGATCCTAAGCAATTCCGGTAAAAAAATCGATGTCGGCGAGAGAGACATTTTGAGGTGGGGCCGCTGTTCGTTCTTTCCAAAAGAAGTACGTTTTATTTTTATAATTAAGGTTTAGATCTTGATTTTGATTTTGATTTTGAAGAGGGTTGTGTGTTTCTTTTCAGTTAATTGAAAAGGGGTGGGGCGCTCCCCACTAGTTTCCAAAAAAAAAGAGATCTTGATTTTGTTGGTTTCAGGCAGTCAGCAAAAAAATGTACAAAACCAATTATGTTTTTGATAGGCTTTGGTAGTTTACTAGTAACCAGTAGTAGGAAAGGCAGTATACAAGTATACAGGATGTTATTTGCTCGATGAGCTTGAGGTGTGGAATTGTAATCCTTTTTAATTTAATGAAAGTTGCCCATGGGCGTTCAACTAAACCAGTGAAGGGTTGAAATGAGAATGCCACCTCATCTTTTAGCCGAAAATAATAACAACTCATTTATCATGATATTTCTAATAATTTTTCAAATGTCAGGATAATGCTTGATTTATGGAATTTCAAACCGTTGGCTTCGTTTGGATGCATTGAGAATAAGGTAGGAAGAAGAAAGAAGGGATAAATTTATTGGGAAGTGTATAACTTTTGTGAAGAGTTTGAATGGTTAGAAATAAATTTATTGATAAAAAGTGATTATTCTTTATTCCTTATTCCGGGAAGAAGCCATCCAAACGGAGCCGTTGTCATGATATTATAAAGTTATTTTGAGTGTATGTTAAAACATTTATCTTTTGAAGATTTGTGGCTTTATGAAATTATTGTAGAAGTTTGATGAAAAATAAATTTTGTTCAGAGTATGCCTCCACGAAAAGCAACCGAAAAAAAGAGACGGCAAGAATCAGCGATTGCGGCACGAAATATTCCGCCAATCCCAGAAGGACATGATCTAAATGTTTGTATCTATATAAATGGTGAGCATCGTACAGACATTCCTTTAGATGATCCGATGGTATAATATATATTTTACTGTTTTGATTATTATTATTATTATTATTAGTGCTTTGTAATAATAATAATAATAAGAATAAGAATAATAACAAAATGCAGAGAGAATTTTGTCCTAGATTTCGGACGCATATGCCAAGGATTAGGAGTAATACTCGTCTCAAGAGGAGATTGCAAAATTTAAGACTGTACAATTTTTCGAGACTGCGCGAGGCTGATGATGAACATTTTTAATTGCAGGCGGCCAATATTGACGGCGAAACATGGGTCAAGCTTGACAATGGTCTCCTGACAGCTCTCATAGAGTTTTGGAGGCCTCATATCTTCCATTTTCTCGCTGGGGAAATGACGGTGACCTATGAAGTTTGTCATTATTCATTCATATTTTTACACGAGATAATATTTACTTAAAATTATACAACTTAATCATAATTGTAACAATAGGATGTGTCGTATCTTTGGGGTTTACCCACATGGGGTAATCCTTTGTACGGACCTTCCAACGGAGGCGGTGACAATGCCATTAGAGAGTTGCTAACCGTAGACGGCAAAATAACTGGGGCGAAGAAGAGGAGCCTCGAAAACAGGTACTTTTCAGTCATTTTCGCGTAAAAAAGTAACAAAATGAATAGTATTCACTACCATATATAACACCAAATTGAAATGACTAGCATCGGATCCCTCTTTTACTTTTATATTATACGTTACAAAAAAAAAAAATAGAGAATTGTATTTTCTTTACATGCATGAAGAATAATGAAATGTAAAATATCATATATGCGAGAGATTATTAAAAATACTGTTGTAATTTGGAGCATAAATATTTGTAATTAACAGAAATGTAATAAAGATAAGTTGGTTGCGAACTCTGTGCCAACAATTCCCTGATGATGATGATGATGATGAAGATGGATGGGATCGGTATGCTAGGGCTTACGTGATGGAGCTGATTGGGTGTGTCATGTTCCCTGACACTTCTGGAGCCTACGTGTCACCGTGCTTTCTTCCATTCCTGCGGGTAAGTACTAATGACATGATATTAATTTTGAATTTTTTTTTAATAATGTAGGATTTGAGTTCTAAGCAGGAAATAAACTGGGGAGCTGCCGGGCTTGCAGTTCTATAACGCACCCTAGACACGGCATGTATGAGGTGGGACCTATGAGAGTTGAATGTGCCCGGACCGTTGCTACTGCTTCAGATGTGGTCTTGGACTCGGCTGCCGGTGTATCAGCCGATAGTACATTTCGATCATGACTTATTTGGATTGCCCGACAGAGAGTCTGCTCTTCCATTTGGGAGGTACGAAAATGTTGTTGTCATTTTTATTTTATGTGCTCTTTGAACTCTTTCATTCTTTGTCAACTTAAAATCATAATGAATGTACTGTAGGATGTGGACGGATTCGCGAGTTTGGTCGAACAGCCCGAGGCAAGTAAGTGTGATGATCCGAAGGAATGCCCTTAATTCCTTGAAGGTAGACTGGATTTTATGGACCCCATACACGACATTTCGCGATTACAGGCCGAAGACGGCTGACGACCCATCTAACTCATTTCTGAGGACCCTTCCACTTGTTTGCTTCCATGTTGTGACTTGTGACATGGTGTTATCCGGGTCGCGTTGCACGACAAGCGGGGAAGCATCAGCTTCTTCCACCTCCATCTACTCTAGTGAGTTCATATTTCATATATATTGTTTCTAGTAATCATCCTAAATTTATCATAGAATTAATTATTGCTCTGGATTTAAGTGATAGTTATTGACCTTTAACGCTCAGTCCCTGTTGTTGTGGATTCCCTATTGTGCTTTTACCTCCAACTTAGTGACCTCATGTCTAACCTGGTTCACCTGCACATCCCTCTTATTTTTCTTAAGCTTTCTCTCAGCAAAGATTTTGCTGAAATCATAAAAGAAACAAATCTGTAAGCACATGAATTTAAATCTGATATTAAATTTTTAGTGTATAAATTGAAAGTTATTGCATAGAAGGTAACTGATATATTGTCTCAAATCTGTTATCCTTGGCTCCTAGATATGATTGATTATGATCGGAGGTAACTGGGAAAATTAATTTATGTACTCGGTACATCAAAACAAAAAAAAATCTTGAGTTGCTACATTTGCAAAAAGGTAACACAATGCATACATATTACCAAAGCGAGTGCTTATTAAGATGACTATAAGCATAAATACTTTAGAATATATGTGGTTTACACACTGTCCGAAGTTGATGTCAGTACTGATTTTGATTATTAGAAGTACTTTCCATAGTGATTATACACTGGATTTATAATAATTAACTTACATATCGATAAGAGATTCACAAAAAAATAGAAAGGGCAAACCTGATATTTTTAAGCAAGATGATTGTTATTTACTAAAAAAAAATAAAGAATGCAAAGTGATTGTTATTTATTAAAAAATAAATATGAAAGGCAAACCTGATATTTTTAAGTATTATTCATGAGCACAATAAATGTGAGATTTGTTGCACGCATTTACTTTTCAGTCTTGGGCAGAGCAGAAGGTTATGAACGAAATCAATAACGCGACAGATAGGGACACCGACTGGAGCGAAGCGTGGAGCTGGGTGAAGGAAAAATGGGAAAACATGGGTGCTACTTTCTTGTATGTAGCCGGACCGTCGACCGTGGGAAAAGCGAAGGCACGACGATGAGTACTTCCCATGGTACATGAAATATGGAGCCCACCACAAGGTTATTCCTCCTAATGTTACGACTGGCAGGCTTGATGTAGGCGAAGATCCACCACCGCAGCCGCAGGTTGTAGGATTGCAATGGGAACCACAATGGGTTCGCACTAATCGGACGGTAAAAGTTATTTCATTAAGCATGTGCTTATTATTTGTAAAATTAACCTTAGATACGTAATTATATTAAGAAATTCTTTTATGGATATTTTAATTGTTTTTAATTGGAATTTTTCAACAATTTAGATCGCGCGAACCTGGCAGAATGCATACATGGCTTGCAGGTACGTCACTATCCGAGGGTACAGGCGGTTAGCAAAGGCGATATTAATGAACTGTAGAGGGGAACTGGCGGACGCAAACCAACCAGCAATGCTGCGAAGAGGTCCTGAGAAGGCAAACCCTTCCGCTCGTTCTGGAGGACATACCGGTGACACCTCCAGAGGAAATAGATCCCAATGCGCCTGGTCCCTCTCCCCCGTCCGAGGCAATGGTGAACCGGCTGCAAGAAGAGGGCGAGGTGGAGAATCCGAATTGGACGGCGGTTCTTGATTTCTTGTCTGCTTCCTACATGCACACATGAGCAGATTCCAGATCCTTGCACCTAGCAGTAGGGCACATAGGGACAGTTGGAGACCGTATAGCCCCCCATAGTCCAGGGAATCACATCCTCTATCCATCTTTTAGGGTTGGTAGAATGCCGACCTCTGATTTGAACCGTTAGATCTAATCTCAACGGTTAAGGGAGCCCCGTGCATGTAACTTAGATTGATAGACCCGAAAAATTTTAACCGTCAAGATTAAATCTAACGGCTCGGATTAAATATTGGCACTCTACGAACCTCAAAAGGTTGGCAGAGGGTACGGACCCAGACCATCCCAATCAATCATAGGGGTACCACTTAGACCTGTCAACGGAATCAAAATTAACGTTATTCCGTTCCGTTAAAGAGAAACGGAACGAATAACGGTACTGGAATGTGTTTCGTTAAAGAAACGAAACGGCAGACGAAATAGGCTGGTAAATTAGAGTAATAAATGGAACAGTAAACGAAATAGATTGTTTCGTTATCGTTATTCCGTATATTACCATATAATATTCTATGTGTGTAAAATTTTTTCAATAGCAGATGAGAGGGGCGGAGGTAACGAAGAGTCGGACGCGTATAGGCTAAAAAGTAAAACCCTAAGCGTCGCTTCGCTCATTTCTCTCATTCTCTGTACTTCTGTCTCGAACTCTTCTATTTTTTTTCCTCTTTCTCTTCTTGGAGGCTGGAGTGGAGCGGAAGGCTAAGCGATTCGACTCTTTGTCTTCGCCACCAGCAATCATGAATTTTTTGTTGCTAGCTTGTATATATGAGGAAGAGGAACTAAGCAACATAACAAAAAAGTAGGAAAAGAAAGACTGAAAGAGAGACAAAGAGGAATACAAATAGGAAAAAAGAGATCAACAAGGAAGTTCATAGCAGATTGGATTGTCTTAACTCTTAAGGTAAAATTTTAGTTTTATTCAATATTTTCTTATGATTTTTTTTTTAGATGTGATTTTAATTTCTTTTTTGTTTAAACTTTTTTTATTCAATAGCATGTCTTCTTCAGACAGAGGAGGTGAATCAGATGATACATATGCTGAAGAAATAGAAGACATTTCTGATGATGAGTATATCTTTACACTTGATTAATTTCAAATGATACTGCAATTGATGTGCATGCATGCTTGATTTTGAACTGATATTGCACTTTATGTGCATCAACCATCAAATATTTGAACTGATACAACACTTTATGTGCATATGCATGCTTGATGATTGATCTGTATATTGTTATGTTTGAATTGATACTGCACAGTCTGCACAGTCTGTATACTGTCATGTTAGAACTGATGCTGCACATTTTGTATACTGTCGTGTTTGAACTGATGCTGCACTTTATGTGCACATGCTTGCTTGATGTTTGATCTGTATATTGTTATGTTTGAATTGATACTGCACAGTCTGTATACTGTCGTGTTTGAACTGATCTGCACTTGATCTGTATACTGTCGTGTTTGAACTGATGCTGCACTTGATCTGTATAGTGTAATGTTGTGTTATGTTTGAACTGATCTGCACTTGATCTGTACACTGTCGTGTTTGAACTGATGCTGCACTTGATCTGTATAGTGTAATGTAGTGTTATGTTTGAACTGATCTGCACTTGATCTGTACACTGTCGTGTTTGAACTGATGCTGCACTTGATCTGTATAGTGTAATGTTGTATTATGTTTGAACTGATCTGCACTTGATCTGTAGATTGTCGTGTTTGAACTGATGCTGCACTTGATCTGTATATGTTTGAACTGATCTGCACTTGATATGTATACATAATACATGTATGAACTGACACTTGTTTGTTTTAGCATGGGTATTGGGTTGCATTTAGAGTCCCAAGAGGAAATTGAAAAAATACAGGCTGATGCTCGTAATGATCCTAATACTACTGCTCAAGAAGGTGAGAAACAACCTGCTTGTGAAGAGGAAGGAGGAAATCCAAACAAGAGGAAAACAAGGAAAACCACTTCTGTACATTGGAAGCATTTCACAAAGGGGCCTGTTGATGAAGATGGCTGCTATGAGGCCATTTGCAAATATTGTGGCCATAAAATTTTACAAGGGAAGCAAAGGGGGACCAGTTCTATGAGGAATCACATTAATAAAAGTTGTAAAAAATTTCCAAGAAATAAGCGTGATGCCTTGCAAAAAATGTTGCAAGCTACAAAAACAGCAGGTATAATCCTTGTGTCTTCACACTTATTAATTGTGTTATACTTGTATACTTGTGTGCTTGTGTTTATACATTTCTGATGACTTTTTTTTCCTTATTACAATAGAAGGGATAGAAGTTCTACCATGGGTATTTGATCAGATGAAGTGTAGACTGTTTTTGGCTAAGATGGTGATAGGCCATGAGTACCCATTCAATTGTGTGAACCACTATTATCTAAGAGAGTTCCTTAATGTTATGTAACCTGCTTTCAAAATTCCATCAAGGAACACTCTAAAGTCAGACTGCATTAAATTTTATGAAGATGAACATGTTAATCTCTATGAACAGTTGGGGCAACTTAGCTGTAGATTTAGTTTTACTACTGATTTGTGGACCAACAAGGGTAGAGACAGGGGTTTCATGGCAATTACATGCCACTACATAGATGATAATTGGATGTTGAGAAAAAGGATCATCACATTTATGCCATTGCCAAGCCCCCATACTGGCAAACATATAGCTGATGCCTTTTATGAAAAATTAGTATTATGGAACTTGGATAAAAGAGCATTCTATCTTGTTCTTGATAATGCCTCTTCTAATGATAGTTGCATAAATGAACTATTTGATAAGACACCCATCCTAGATGACTTACCAGTGGATGGTAAAGTCTTCCACCAGAGATGTGGTTGCCACATCTTAAATTTGATTGTCCAAGATGGATTAAGTGTTTTGAAAAATGAGATAAGAGACATACGTGACACGATGAAGTACATTCGTCACTCGCAAGCAAGGATGGAGAAATTCAAGCTGGCTTGCTCTCAGGTTAGGTTTATTTAACCGACCCACATCCTCAATTGCTTTGTTTAGCATCAATGCATCATATTAACCACATTTCTTTTTTTGATTTTAGAGCCAAATTCCATATAAGAAGCCAGCTTGGGATGTTCCTACAAGATGGAACTCGACTTATTTGATGTTGGTGCTGGCTTTAGAGCTGAAGGTAGCCATTTGTAGGTATGCTACCCTTGATAAGAGGTTCTATGTTGACCCAGCTGAAATCAATTGGGAGGCAGTGAAGTGTTTAGTTGGTCATCTGAAGGTTTTTTATGATGCCACATTAAAGTTGAGTGGCACTAAGTATCCTACATTAAATTTATTCTTCCCTGAATTTTCTGAAGTGTATCTTACCATTAAAAGGATGTCTAGTAGTCCATTCCCATTCATTGTGAAGATGGGGGCTGATATGCTTGTCAAGTTTGACAAGTATTGGTCCATTGGTAATTCTTTGTTGGCAATAGCTTGTGTGCTTGATCCTAGATGTAAGATCCTTGTTGTTGAGTACTACATGAAGCAATTGAGTCCTGAAGATGTTGATAACTTTATTGCAAATTTGAAAGAGTGCATTAAAGCATTATTCGATGAGTATGTGGGAGCGAATGCAAGTGACCAGAACCAACCTAGAAAATCAAAGAGGTATAACTTGTATGTAATTAACTCTTTATATAAACATAATTACATAATGGTTATATTAATTAGTTTAACTTCAAAATTATACATAATAGGCAGAAGACAAGTGCTGCTGATGGTGCTAGTTCATCTAGCACTGTTACCAACACAAAAGCTGGATTGAAAGACTATATAAAGGAGAGAAAGAACAGTGAAGCTCCAAAATCAGAGCTAGATGACTATCTAGGTGATGTACTAAGCTTTTTTTTTTATTTTGTTCTATTGTCATTTATATTTATTCTTTATTATTTTTTATATATAGCTGATGAACTTGATGCAAGTGATGTGGATGATGAGTTTGACATCTTATCTTGGTGGAGATTGAAGTCTCCTAAGTACCCAATACTGTCTCAACTAACAAGAGACATCTTGGTTGTCCCTATCTCAACAGTGGCATCTGAATCTGCCTTTAGTACAAGTGGCAGAGTGCTTAGTCCAGCTAGGAGCTCTCTCAATGATGAGAGCATTGAAGCTTTACTTTGTGCTCAAGATTGGTTAAGAGCATCAATTAGGGGTATGATATCATGATATTATGCCTTCACTTTAAAATTATTTTAAAAATATTTTCCCTTTTTTCATTATTTGTGTTTACACAGAAAATGGTGAAAATATTGGAGAGCCTCTATGGACCATTGATGAAGGATGTGGCACTGAGTAATGTTGTGCTAGTGCAGTTTTGTGTGCTGGCTCCTCTCTATGTCAGTAAGCTTAACTTTACTTGTTTTAGTCATCGGCTGAGATTGGTTGAGAACAGTGAAAATAGTTGGTTGAAGTCATTGGTTGAGATTGGTTCAGTCATTGATTGCTATCATTTAGTTCTTCTTTTGTGCCTTGATACAATGTTGAAGCCTGGACATAATGTCTTTGGCTCCTCAGATCTCAATAATGATCTTCAGTGATGATGCTTTTTGTTTGAATGTGTTGGCTATCATTTAGTGCTTGTGTAGTTATGTTGTACCTTTAAACAAAGTTGAAGCCTGGACATAATGTCTTTGGCTCCTCAGATCTCAATAATGATCTTCAGTGATGATTTTTTTTTTTTTGTTAAGCCATTGGCTGAGATTGGATTTCTGAGAAGGGAGTTGAGATCTTGGTTGAGTTGTACATTTTAACTTAGATTGATAATGCTTTATTTTGTGTATTGATTACTGAATAGTGAATACTGATGAATATCTCATATTATCAGGGCTGATTCTGTTTTCTGAGAAGGGAGTTTGAGATCTGGGTTATATTTTGTTTGGTACGGATTAGCATTTTGATTTTTGAGAAGGGAGTTTGAGATCTGTATTTGAGTTCTGGCTTGTGAATTGGCAAATTGGAATATTTTGTTTTGTGTTTGTGAGAAACTGGCAATGTTGTTGTATTTGAGTTCTGGCATTTTGATTTTTGAGAAGGGAGTTTGAGATCTGTATTTGAGTTCTGGCTTTAAGTTATTATGTATGTTGTTGTATTAATGGAAGCTTAGTTTATATATATTTTATGTGTGTTTTTTACAAAATTTTCATGCTTTAGTTTGATCTAAATTTATTAGGATTTTAATATATTGCAAATTTTATACGATTTTAACGTTAAATCGTTATGCCGTTTATCTAAACGAAAACGATTAACGGATCAAAATTTTGAACCGTTTGATAAACGATGTGGTTAATGGCAAGTAAATTTGTACCGTCCATTTATACATAACGATAACGGCAAACGACTGTGCTGTGATCGTTAGCCACGTTTGACAGGTATAGTACCACTACCACCCAACGCACCCGTAGGCCCCCCTCGCTTTTTACAGAAATGTAATGTTAGGTTGACTTATGTGACTTTTATGTGATCTTGATATTTATGTTTGTTTTATGACTTGCATGCGAGGTGGTAGATTGTCTTATGACTTTAGTTTTATGATTTGTAGCTTGCTTGTATTTGAGATTTTAGGTCTTATAGCTTACCTGTATGCGAGATGTTAGATATCGAAAGACGAACGATAGAAAAAAAGAGTTCCACGCATCTAAAAATTCCCAAAAGATACCTAGCACGCAATGCCATGTCTATTTTGACATATCAAGTTTTCAAAATTTTCCAACATACCGTTTGGTCGCACAAAATTATACAAAACTGCTGTTTGGAATTAATTCCAACACTTTTCGTAAAAAACTGTGCTGCATACCGAAAGCCAGGCCATAGAAAAAATAGTTTCATGTATCCAAAAATTCCCAAAAAATTTCACAGCACAAAACGGCATGCCTATTTTGACATCCCAAGTTTTTAAAATTTTCCGACATACAATTTGGCCGCACAAAAAAATCTGCTGCTTGGAATTATTTTCAGCACTTTTCGTAAAAAGCTGTGCTGGGTACTGAAAGCCGGGCCTTTGAAAAAATAGTTCCAAGCGTCCAAGAATTCCCAAAAAAAAATATGCAATACAGAACGGCATGCCTATTTTGACATCCCAAGTTTTTAGAATTTTCCGACATACTGTTTGGTCGCACAAAATTACACAAAACTGCTGCTTGGAATTAATTTCAGCACTTCATAAGGGAGAAGTCGTCACAGGCAGGAGACGTCACTGCCAACGGCGCCTGAACTTTACTAGGACTATTAATTCTTTTTTCCATTTATTAAATACGCTCATTTTTTTTATAATATTTATTATGAATAAAATTCTTTTTTTCTTTTTAAGGATCTGAATAAAATTCGGGGCAACGCAGAGATAGGCAGCACGGAAGCTGCTTGTGCCAGACTGCCAGTGATGCGTTCATACTGCAAACTTAGTAAGCTGCGTGTTTTTTTCTTTTTTTTTTTTAATGATGATTTTGTTTTTAGTTTTCCCTAGTAGCCACTATCGAGTTTTATCTTAAAAAAAAAAAGAAATGTGATTTTTTTCCCTTAAATGTATACCACTTTTTTAAAGTTTGAGAAACAAATTTAAATTACTGATGATTGACTCGTGTTAATTACTTTAATTTGTCTAGACCGTGAGGTCCGTGACATTTCGATCATAAATTTTTTTTAAGAAATTTTATTCATTCATGCTATTAATATTATCAAGGGGGTCATTTGGATTGCTTAGGAATAAGAGGAATTTCCTATTCCTAAGCATAAAGTATTGGGAAGTGTGTAATTTTGTGAAAAATTTGAATTGTTTATAATAAATTTATGTCTAGGAATAAAAAATTCTACAAATTCTCACTTAATCCAAACGTCCCCCAAGAAAACTTTAATTTCATTGTGTGTTAAATCCGAATTACATGCTCAAACTTTACAAATTGTAAAAATCATAAAATAGTATTTTACTGAACTTGTATATAATTTTATGGCCATAAAGTGAAAAAAAACACACAAATTTCATCACATTATTTTTAATAATCAAATCCTTTGGAAATCATAAATAACAAATTGATCAGTTTCGTAAAAAAAAAAATCAATGTTATTATTGTAAATTAAAGACCATAAAAAGTTCACAAAGATCACATTAATAAATGAAATGATCACAAAACACATTCCAGCGACCTGATATTTTGCGACTGAACACATCAAACGGAGTCCTGGCATTGTGAGAAGCCTACAACATGACAGGCCGCCCACCTGGATCAATCAAAGAGTACCCTGTGTATTACAAAAGATTCAAATAAAATATCCAAAAGTTTAAAAAAATTCAAGTAGTTCACTTTCACTAACTACTTCATACAAAACTTTAACACTTTTTAAATTGTAAAAATCATACAATAATATTTGTATTTATAAAAATAATATAAATAAAGTCAGCGGTATATAGAAGTTATATAACAAAATTCTAAAATCGCTAAACGAGATGTTAGTAACTAATAAAAGTGAATATTAAAAAAAATAATAATAAAAGTGAGCCTGGCCCAAAGAAACAAAACCCTCTTCCTCCGACAATCACAAAACCCAAGCAGGAGAAGAGCGAACGGAGAAGTGAACTGAGCTGAGCATGAAGCGATTCTTCAAGCCAATTGAGAAGGAAGGCTCGGCGAAGAAGCCGTCCTTGTCGTCGGATTGCGCATCGACGGCTAAAACTGAAGCAGATGATGGAGTGGCATTAAGTGACAATGAGAATGAGAATGAGAATGAAAAGAAGGATCTTCATCCTCTTAAGTTTCTCACTTGGAATGCCAACAGCCTTCTTCTCCGCATCAAGAACGACTGGTCTCACTTCTCATCTTTCGTCCAGACCCTCGATGTCATTTGCATTCAGGTCCTTTTTTCTCTCCATTCTGTCCTTTTTAGGTAGACACATTTTTTTAGTAGTTGCTAGTGGTGTGAGTACTCTTGGAGAAGCAATTGCCGATGGGGGAAGTATAGTTGACAAGATTTTATTCATCAGGGTTTTGGCATTTTGGGGTTTTACACTAAAATTTGACTTTATTGTATTACTGATTTGTTAGGAAGTGAGAATTCCTGCTGCTGGTGCCAAAGGAGCACCGAAGAATCCCGGTGAACTCAAAGATGACACCAGTGCATCAAGAGAGGAAAAGCAAGTAATAAGTCAGACTGTCAGAGTTTAAGATGCATTTATCATTTTCATGACTGTCATACATGCTGGTGCCATGTGCATGTCTGTCATACGTGCATCTGCCATATGCCCAAGTTTCATATGCGTGACTGCCATGTGCATGACAGATGCTGGTATGAATGTCACGCGTATGGAAATTCATACAGTTCTTAAAATTTTTCTTCTTACATAGTATGTTTTATGCCAACTATCAATGCAGATTGTTATGCGTGCTTTGTCAACTGTGCCTTTCAAAGAGTATCGTGTTTGGTGGTCTCTTTCAAATTCCAAGTATGGTGGCACTGCCATGTTTATCAAAAAGCATCTTCAGCCAAAAAAGGTTTCATTCTGCTTGGATCGAACAGGTATATTACTAGCTCCATAAAGGATCAAATCATGAACTTTTCACTGAAAGATTGTTTCACTTTACACTTTGGGGAATGTCTGAAAATGGCCCTGTAACTATGCATGGAGTTCAAACAACCTTTCAAATTTCTTTTGGGTTCAATTGAGCCTTTAGACTGTTGATCTTTGTCCAATTGAAGCCTTCCATTACATTAATGCATTATGCTTGCTGACCGTAGTTTTTTAAAGTGTGGATATGTTGGACAATGCTGATGAAAAGAACAAATCGTAGAAGATTGAAAAGAGCACTCTGTCATGCATTCTTGAAATATTCCCTTTTTTTTTCCACATCCCCTGTCATCACTCTATTCTCCCACATAGTGAAATTTTCGAAATTAAATTAATTTTGATGCAAACTGGATGTTGCCCTTAATTAGTTGAAGCCTCAACTAGAGATTGAGACTTGAGACAATTACATAACAGATTTAGAGTAATTTTTTTCTTTGAAGTCTAATTCTTGTATAACTATTTTTAACAACAAGGAAGTATACCTATTGTTACTTAAAAAGAAAACAAAACTGTAAGCACCTTCCAATATTGAACAGTGAACACATACTGGCATCTGCTTTGACCTCCATCACTGTTATCTAAATTGTTCTAGTGGGTCAACATTATAAGAATAATTATGTTAAAAGGATCTCTTTGAAATATATTGCAGAAATGTGTTAGTTTGAGAACAATAGATTACTGCTTTATCTCGAGGAAAAGTGATGGAACCTATATAATTTTGTGGACTAAATTTTCTTTTATCAAAGTGAGCCTACCAGCCAATTTATCCAAGTTATCCAAATAATCTGATATCAGCACTGTCAGTTGGTTAATAAGGGGCTAAATTGAACAGTACTGATATTAGAATGGTCAATTGAATTGAAACTAAGTTGACGGGTTAATTGAACACAATGCCATAATTGAGTGGACCTTTTACTCTTTTATTCTCATTTTGTTTGGATTAGGTTTATCTGTGGTTTTGTTATTAATTTGGTGTACAGAAGCTGTTCATATCTATTCAGTGGCTTTATTTCACTCTTTTTGGGTACTCAGTAATATGGTATCCTTCAGCTTTGGGTCACTGAGAAATAACCAATGAAGTATTAATACAATGACCTATTTTGCACAACATATTCTTACCAGCTGGTAACACTTTTTTACAGCGTGTATTTTTATTGTATCAATATTTTCTGTCTATCTTATCATGAAAGGGTCAAAGCATGAACAAGACGGACGTGTAATTATTGCTGAATTTGAATCGTACCTGGTCATGAATACATATGCTCCTAACAATGGCTGGAAGGAAGAAGAGAATTCTTTCCCAAGAAGGCGGAAATGGGATAAACGAATCTTAGAATTTGTTCAATGCATAGACAAACCTCTGATTTGGTGTGGAGATCTTAATGTCAGGTACTGCAAAAGGAAAAAAAATGAGAGCAAAAAGAAAGAAAAAGCAATGCGAAAAATGTTCTTGTAATTGCCTGATTATGATGTATCATGTTTATATAAATTACATTTGAAATGCAGTCATGAAGATATTGATGTGAGCCATCCAGATTTCTTCAGCAGTGCTAAGCTCAATGGATATGTTCCTCCAAATAAAGAGGTAAACATTCCTTGCTACATGTTTAAGTTTATAATCGTATGGTCATTCTTTATCTGTGCTTCAATTTGGATTTTTTTTTTCCTTCTAAAATATATGCATATGCCTTCTAATACTACCAAACTGGTAGAAGCAGAAGATAATTAACTTCTTCTTCATGTTATAGGACTGTGGGCAGCCTGGATTCACACTTGCTGAGAGGCGCCGATTTGAAAATATGCTAACTCAGTAGGTGAATACAATTATATAATTTATTCTATTTCTGCTGTTTGGTAGTTTTAAATGATCATTGCAATATGTACAGGGGGAAGCTGATAGATGCTTACAGATTTCTACACAAGGAAAAAGACATGGATAGTGGTTTTTCTTGGTCTGGGCACCCCATTGGCAAGTATGAACTTTTTTTCTTTTACTAATTTTAAGTGCAAGCTCGTTGGCTATTTCCCACAATCCTTTTGTTTCTTCATAAATCTTATTAATCATCTAAGGACTTGATGAAACCATTTATGTATTTTTTGTTTGTAGGTATAGAGGCAAGAGAATGAGGATTGACTATTTCATAGTTTCAGAAAAATTGAAGGAGCGAATTATTGCATGTGAAATTCATGGACATGGCATAGAAAGGGAAGGTAATGTAAAGCTTACTTTAGATTGCATTTGATACCCTGTTTTATCAACGAGTGATCCAGAATCTGGATCTGTTTCCCTTGTCTTAGTTTTAGTTTGGCAATCCCGCTTAATGCACTTCTTGCCATTGATTTTGGTGCTGTGAGTTACAGAACTCAAAATATTCTACACAAGGGTGCTATCCTATTGGGACACCTTGGACTGGCCTCCTGTGGTACCACGGATAATTCAATCATTCAAGTCCACTTCATTAGTGAACAGCTACGAGTCTGGAAATCTGAATCTTTGTAAAAGCTGATTCTCTGGTCTTAAAAAGTTATCAAACATTTGTCATAGTTTATTTTAAAAAAAACTTGTAGCTTTTCCCATTGGTTTTCTGGTGGGTTTTTGCCAGTTTGGTTGATAACTTGAGTTTCTTGCATGTGATGATGTCAGGTTTCTATGGGAGTGATCATTGCCCTGTTTCCCTGAAGCTTTCTCAAGAAGCATGAGGATGTGATATTTATCGCTGTTAGTGCTAACACAGAATCCTGGTCGGCGGTGGCTTAGACACCCAATTTTTTACAACGTTATTGTTTAGTAATTCTGATGTCCGCATGGCTTTATTATATAATATTTTTTAGCGCAGTATGCTAATGTTGGTTTTGCTAATTGATTATGCTGGTTCTTCTTTTGTATATTCTCTCTCGTACATATATTCTAGAGAAAGTTTAATATGCACCGCGGACTTTTTCATAGAGGTTTCTATGCACCACGGACTTTTTCAGAGATATTTTTGTAAATTGACAAATCTAATTCAACTAATCTAATCTACATATTGAAATCTTATAACAAACCAAATTTTATATTTTTTTAGATTTTATTACTATTTTTTCCGAATTTTTTAAAACATGTCATTTTTGGAATGTTGTACTATTTACAATATTTCAAAAATGGCATGTTTTAAAAAATTCGAAAAAAATAGTAATAAAATCTCAAAAATTGTAAAATTTGGTTTGCTATGAGATTTCAATATGTAGATTAAATTGGTTAAATTAGATTTATAAATTTACAAAAATACTCCTGAAAAAGTTCGCGGTGCATAAAAAGTTCTATGCACTATAGTGCATATTAAACTTTCTCTATATTGTAACTGCCCACCAAATGCAATTCAATTCTAAACATTTTGGGATTCTTATATTCGACCAACAATAAAGATAAAAATATTGTAAAATTGAGAAAACTTAATTATATCTTTAATATAAAAACTCCTGATAACCTACTTGAAATGAAGTTTCTATTCTATTGTGGTTGACATCATCTCAACTGTAAACGATTGAATCGTCCTTCCCATTTTAAGATTCTTCAGGTTAATAACAAGCGGAAGTAGCTTTCGCAAGTTTAGCGTCCACGGACTATGGATGAGCTTAGGAATTTTGGGTGTTTTGGCTTTTTGGAAAATCAAAATTTCCTACTGCAAATATTCAAAATAAACATATCTTTCAGAACTTTTAAGAAAGATAAAATACAGCGGTCTCTGATAATGCAGAAATAGCTAATATAACTCCTATTTATGAAATTTTCACTCAGCAGGTTAACAGATATTATCGCATCTAAAGTGAACCCAATCAACAGTAGAGCAATTATTATGGGCTTTATATTTTCCAAACCTTTCCACGTGTATTGCTATTCCAAGCTGTCTCGGTAATGTACAACACGACCTCCAAAACTCATGTAAGAAAACTGGGGAATGAACACAGCTGACAAAAATTGTTCACACGAGGCTGAAAAAAATACACAACTACAAATCAAATAAAGATATATATCAATTATCAACCAATGTCCTAAATACAATTATCACAAGCAAACAATCTTTTCCCCCAAAATCACCCAAAGGGTGACGAGGCAGGCCCAGCAGCAGCATCTGATCTCTTGATACGCCCCATCCCACAAATGATGCATCCAGGTGCTGAAACAGCTGAAAATTTGGCTCCACACAAGTCACACATGTCATGCCCAATGGTAGACAACCTTCCCAAAGTGGCAGCACAGAACTGTGATGGATCCTCAAATGGGTCAATAGATTTATTAGTCAACCCTCTTTTCAAACACATGTCAATAAGGCTTCTCAGCTCATCTTGCTTGTTAGGCGGGGCCTTCGAGTACAGGAGATCTAGTTGTTGTTTTGCATATGCAAAATTTTGAACCTCCATGTTGCGCTTAATGGCTGTTCGAATGCAATTGATGCGGTGCTTTGCCTGAAGAGGGAGAGCAGCCAGGTGACGTGATAGCCGCGCCATCTCATCCTTTGCACTCAGCGCACCTGCACCTTGAACTTTTTGCAATCTCGCAATTTCCTATAAATGAAGAGGTTTGTGGTTATAATTCAGTATTAGTTTGTTTGAGAAGAGCAGCAGCGGCAGTGCCCTAAGAAATCTAACCTAAACAGAAAAACATGACTACAAAAACATGACTACAATAAAGGAATACAGACCAATCAAATCATCTCCGAGGATAATTAAATTCGAAAAAAACAATTGCTCCCAAGTATTCACAAGCAAGACTAAATGAATTGCCCTAAGCACAGATCATTTTAGTCATTTTGAGATTTACTTGGAGGTAGCAAATACCTGAAGCAAAGCAACAGCAATCTTATAGTGAGCACATATTGTAGCTTGTGCTTTAACATCAACATCACGGGACTGATCCTTTGCAAGAGCCAAGAAGGCCTCATCCAAACAGGATAGTGCATCTGCTAGCTGGTTCTGCTCCAGGTGAGCCAGACCTATCTTATAGCAATCCGAGGCAGGGGCCCCACGTGGTACCTATTACAATTACAACGAAGAACAGAAATTTTGAACACGAAGACTTGTTTTTATTATCATGCAGTAGATGTTGTAAAATGATCATTTTCCACTGGGCTGTTAACTTCAAAACACAGGCTTAAAATTTTCAACCAAAAGTTCCTACAATTCATTTTAAGGAAACTTGCATTATTGGGTCCAATGTATTCATGGGTACCGGTCTGTTTCCAAGTATTGCAACCAGAGTCAGACTAGACAAGACAGGTACAGTAATGGCAACCAAGATTATAATCTTCAGTTCATTAATCAAAACTTACCTGCCCAGGTCTGACAGCAGTAGGTGGAGCAGGACCTGCAGGCTTAGCAGGTGCAGCACTACCCTCAAGAGCTCCAAGATCAATTGGTTGAGAAGGCATGACACCCATAGGCTGTAATGGCCGCAACTGCTGTTGCTGCTGTACTTGTGATTGCAGCTGAGATTGTGGTGGGACCCCTCCATCTGGCAAACCAATAGCAGTAAATGTGGGGCCCTGCAATAGTAAGTAGGTACCAAATATAAGATAATTGGGGATGTGTGTCAAATAAGGACAATTTAAGAAACACTCGAGTTGGTTCATCCCTGCATGCATCTTCCAGAACTTTCTACTAGAGCCACAATCCCATCAGGAAGTACAGACCTTTATTACTTGCCAGCAATTGGCCCAGCCACAAACAAGGCCCAAGATATCAATCATTGTTGTTGAAAAAAGGAAAAGAAAAATGAAAAAGCATAACAATGTCACCTGTTGGGGTATCTGGGGTGCCTGAGGTGGGACCCCACCATCTGGCAAGCCAACATTCATCATGCTTTGATTAGGTGCTGCCACTGATGTAACAGGCTGGACTGGACCACCCTGCCTGGGTACCCCACCTTGTGCCACTTGAGACAATATCTGCCCTTCTGGGGGCAAAATAGCCGCTGCTGAGGCAGCCACCTGGAGCGATGAGATTGTGTTCTGGAAGAAATCCTCTGGTATAGGGGCCGCACTCACACCCATGCCTGCAACCACCGGACCAGTACCTGTACCAGGAGCTGGTTGCTGCATCTGTTGTCCTGCAGTAAAAGAATCAGTAACAAACAAGTCCATCGTAGCAGCAGGTGGGGGAGTTGGCTGTGCTGGTGGCCACTGGACAGGATCCTGGGGCTGAGGCAAAGGTGGGCCAGCTGGTGGCGGGAGGGTAAGGGACCTTGTCCTAGCCGGTGGACCAGGTGGGGCCACAAGACCCAGTGATTTGGTTGCCTCCTTGAGCATATTAACATCTGCAGGGCCAGCAACTGGTTTATCCCGTATCCTAATTTGAATTTTCCTTGTTTTAGAGGTAGAGTCCTCTTCATCACTGCTGGCCCCATCATCAGTGACGCCCTGCATACTTCTTCTAAATTCCTCTGCAGCCTTTGCCTGCTGATCCTCAGCAGCTGGTGCTACCCCTGAGGCTATTCCTAGCTGCCTTGCAAGAGACCCACCAGCCGAGTCATCCGGTTTTAGAGCAGGAGTTGTAACTGGTTTATTCTCACCACTGGGGCCCACATTAGAAGGCATAACAAGGCTCTTCTCACTAACCTCCACCACATTAGTCCTCCCACGAATCATACCCAGATAAATCCCTATATGGTCAGCCACAATGGTGGGGATGCTGCCTTCACTGGTACGCATATATGGCATGACCTCTGCCGAGATCTCCCATGCAGGTATCGGTTTGGTTGTCGCAGGTGTTTTAATCTCCCAGTTTCCACCAGCCCACTCAGGGCCCTTTGGTACCATGCTTTCAGCTGCGAAGTTGGCGAAGATGCCACCTTGAGACCAAGTAGTGGATCTGACACGTAGAATTCGTTCAAGATGGCGCCTTATTTCAGAGTCAAGGGAGATCTCTTCAAGCTTTTCTGCAAGGCGGCGCATAGCACTGGGGTTAAGGTGGCAGATGAAGAGATCCAGCATGCTCTCATAGTCAGAAATCACCTCAAACGTCTCTTTGGCACTGTCAAATTGACCATACCTAAAAGCAGCAAAAGAAAATTAATCAAGATATTATCCATATTCCTGCCGATGATTATTTCTTTTACGCTAAGCCCACAAAAAAATAATGCTTTCAGATTCGCACTTAGACTATTATTAAATCACTTAGAATGAGGTCCTACTGTGTCAAAAGAATGTTAACAAAGATAAATCATAATGCTCCGCTATTCATGCAAGTTGCAGTTGCAACATGATATATATCCAGTAGCAAACTAGATGAAAAGAAGCAAATTAAGGACATTCAAGAGAAGATTTTGCATGATATAAAAGCATGTGAATGCAACCCATGTGTAGACACAATAATTCAATTTTTGCCAAATTAAATATGCTTAAATGACATTCATAAACAGTAAAAGCAGAACATACTTGATGCAAGCATATCCCAATTCCCTGAAACGCATGAATAGAATAGAAGTAGGAGGACACTGGGGATAATCTCTGGACCGGAGATACTCATCCTTTAAAATTGACAAAGCAGAGGAAAAACGAAGGGCTTTGATTGCATAGTTGCATCTGAGCACCTGCATAAATAATCAGAATATTGTCACCATGAGGAATTGCCAAATGCTAAGTGGTCTCAGCTTCAAGTTTGTTCTTTGGGCTAGAGGTTCAAAGTTTATTTAGTCTATAATTTAAGTGCAACACAACATACGAGGGCTAATAAAAAAAAAACTTGGTTCCTGACATTATTCTAGCTATGGCAGTCAGGTCCGATCCTATATTTTCCTAGTGTATACCCATTCAAGTAGCATGCTATACTAGATAAGGACAATCAAATAATCTCTCACCTGTGTAAACTGAGGGCCAGCTTGTGATAATGTCACAGCAAGGTCACCACATACAGGAGGGCCTTTTGCCAATATATCAAGAGATCGAGGGGTAATCCGCGTACTGTCAAACCTGTATAACGGAAAATTCAGTCGACCTCAAGCAAATTGGATTATATAGATGTGTTCCTAGTCACTAGTACAAAATTAGTAGTAGAGCTTACAATTCATATGGCAGTCTGTACCATAATACATATGGAGAAAATTATTCTTATAAAGAACGAAGAGAAGAACCAAAGGAGAAAGCAAAAAACAAACACGTTTATCTCTTATTTACCATGCAGAATCCAGTACCATATTAGCAACTCTCAAGATTCAAAAAATACATCCCTCATTTTAAAAAATGAAAAGTAAATTTTTATCATGAGGTACCTTGAAGTTATTTGGTATAAAACCTCAGAAAGGTCAATTTTCTGCTCAAAGCGTTGTTGCATGGTCGCAAATCCAATTAACAGAGGCTCGAGCAAACCAACCTGACAGCTCTTTACTTCAACTCCTTTTTTCTGTCTTGGGTTTATGTCAGTAGGATTCACAATCAATATTCTGTCATTCAAAGCACCTAGCATGACAGAACGGGGGAAGCTCATCGAAAGAATTGAGCGAACTTTATTATCCCAACCAAGCATGCTAATCCCAGTTGCACTAGAAAATAAAAGAGCAGGTCCCACCCATAATATAGATCTATAGGATGGTAGGCCAATATCATACTTTGTAGAGCTGATAGACAGTATGTCCAGGTCAGCAGTAGTGATCAGTACTCTTTGGTTTGTCAGTATCCCAGCAACATGGCCTCTTAGGGTTTCTTGCCATTGAACCTGCATCATTTATCATTATGAGGGAAAAAAGGCTACATTTAATACGAATTGGCGATTTAAATGCACAAATCCGACCTGAAGGACAATTTCATTGGGCTTGAGTTTGAAAAACTTTTTCCCTTCAGTTTTTGTGGTGATTTCCTGAGAATTGTCAGGGGAGAGCCGATATCCATACAAAAGTTTTGCCAGTGCAACATGCTTTCCATTTATGGCATACAATACAGTTGCATCTGCAAATATTACCTTATTAGTATCATAGAAAGAGAAAAAACAATCAATGCAGAAAGAATAACAAGAATAAACAACGCAGCAAGTGCACAAATAATCCAAATGATCCCATCATTGCTATAGAAATGCAAAATACATAGCACCAACTCATGAGCAAACTGACAAAAAGAATAGTAGAAAGCAAAATTTCAAATGTTTCAAGTACGACCAACCTATAGGAGTTGAAAATATGCGATCAACCTTTGCATCAAAAACAAACTGCAGAGGGCCTTGCTTCTTATTCGAGTCAGCCTTAGCCTCAGCAAATGAATTCTCATCAAGTGCTGCTTGGTTAGTTTTCTCGAGTTCTTCTTTACTGGTGGGGCGTGGAATTGTGTAAAGTAGGAGGCCAACTTTGTCTTCGTCCAAAATACAGTATTGGTTATCAACAGGACCCATAAATGCTGCATCTCTTCCTACACAGAATTTAAGATGCCAACACATAAAAAGGAAAAAAGACTCAAGGTTAGAAACAAAACATTCTCTTTAATTACATGCAAAACAGTTACAAGCCCTTCCGCCCATGAAAGTTCAAGCCAATAAGCTCTTGACAACATTGATACAAAAACATTGCATCCTATAATAAAATAGTAAAAATGAATGGAGGTTCTGGAGCTAGAGTTGCCACAATCGCTTCTTTAGAATTAATATTTCAAAATAAAAATTTGCAAAGAATCAGTCCAAATAGTCATATTTTTCTTCTTCTCGATCAATGTATCCATGTAAAATTAAAAGACCAAAAAATGTGGGCACACGAAAATTTATGGTGCACAGTTGCCTTGATCCTTGCTACTTTATAAACCCTTGATTGGCTCTATGAACTAAAAAACATTGGATTTATGCAAAGAACAGGTAGCACTGAAACCCTCACAAGAATTATGGTTCAAATTTTAAGAATTTAGACCCATCTACCTGAATCGACCAAGTGCTGACAGCTCAAAACCTAGAACTAGATCAAGTAAGCAATACTATGTAAAACAGGATTAAAAAAAAAAGAAAAAAGAAAAACTGCAAATCTTTTACAGAACTTCCTTTGCTGTTGACAGAATGCGGGTCAGTTTGCTCCCAATAGAGAACAACTTCATGTAGAACCCCATTTGGACCACTCAATTCAAATACTACCATAAACATGTTTTGTTTTGAGCTGTATACAACACTCTTTGCAAGGCATTCCACATTTGAAGGAATCTGAATAAGATTTACATAAGGTAAGTCTCGCATCAAGAGCATTTGCGCAATAAAGGAGAAAAATAGAAGGGAATGAAATGTAATCGAACAACTAAAGAAGTACATTTCAGAGCTCCTTTCTTTTTAATATAGTAGAACAACCTTAGAATCTAACAACTACCTGGTACATTCTATTTCAATACTGTTACCAGTCATTGAGGAACTACCTGGTAATGTATTGTTAAACAACTTGAGCCTTCAAGAACAATTTTGCAATTTAACTCAGACAAATTAAAGTATATGGTTGTTTGTTTTAAGTAATACCGTAGAGTAAAGCTTCTTATAGATATTATCTGCCCCTGAAGAGAGGTTGTGTGCCATGAGGTTAAAACCATCAAGATAAAATGCCTTGGCTGGGTACTGAACAACCCGTTGCTCCTTTTTATTGAAGAAATTTAGCTCCAAATGGTACGGCTGTAAGCATACATGTAAGTATCAGAATTCATAACAAAAACTGCACAAAAACTAAGAATACCTAGAAATTACATTGCTTAAACCAAGTCCCAGTCTCTCAAACTGTCAAACATAAAGACAACTATATACCTAAAAATTTGCTCAATGCCTAAAAAATTACCTGACAAACAGGGACATCTCGTAGCAGATGGCCAGCATCAGAGATTGTAATAAGAGGCAGTCGAGATACTGGGCCACTTTTAGCATGTCCCTCCATGAAATGCTACAACAGCAGGCAAATTTAATGAGCGAACATAAAGTAGAGAGACAAATAAATCATGACAAGACCTTTTTATGGGAAAAGAACAACAGATCTAAAATTAAAAGGTGAGAAAAGCACCAAAGATAAGAGAATCCTACACTGTGAAGGAAAGCTTTCCTTGCAATATCTGAGATGGTTAATTGGCTCTGGCTGAAAGAGAGACACAGGAAACTCGTAAATATAAGAATTAGTAAAGGCATGGTGATTCAGAAAAGAACACAAATGCCAAGCTACTAACATAACGTAAAGACTTTCTTTTTTTTTCTTTTGGAGGGGGGGGGTATTTTATTTATTTAATTTTTTACTGGGTTTCTTTTCTAGCCTACCCCGCTACCCCAACTTGTTAAGGCAGAAATAAATCATTTTCTGGACCCCAAAAAAAAACTGCCAGATTTTGATTATGCATCATGGTGGGGACCCCAAATAACAAATGAAGTCCCAAGTTAAGGGATAGATCATGTAATTTCAACACGCTATTTTTTTTTTTTCGGGTAATCATTCTTTCAAGGGCAATGGATGCCATTTGATATTCCAACCTAGATAGGGACGGTCTATTAAATTCAAGCCCAGCGAGTGACACATTTTCTTTGTGTGTCCTCGGTTGATTTCTTCTTTTTTTTCAACTGAAAATGGTTGACTGACAGGATTATAAATATTGTCCTTGCTTTATCTTGAACTCTGCTGTCGGTTTTGAAGAGATTTTAATCGAGACTGAAGCTTCATTGGATAGTAAAAATTCGGCACATAAGCCCAAGTTATACTCGATTATGCATTTTAAAATTTGGATGAAATTACCCCTTGGCTTGTTGCTCTTGCAATTGTGCTTGCAGTTGATGATCTGCCAAGATTCCAGAAGATCCAAGTGCCGCAAGCTTTTCTTTCAGAACAGCAGCTGTTGCATAGAATTTTTTAAAAAAAATGGTAAGATAGATGCATAGGGATATAGAGCGAGAAATTCCTGGGTAGTTTCCTAGCTTTTAGTATCCTCCGAAGTTTTGTCACCTTAGTTACCTTATGTTTCTCATGAGAAAGTATGACATGATTTCATGTTATTGTTAAACCTTTCTTATCTTATCTGTCAGCCAAGATTGCTTAGCTTCAACACATAAATGGTATTCATATTATCTTTTTACAGCATCAGTGCACAAAACCATAACTTTCAAAAACTAAGGGAAGAACAGATAAAAATACAAAATTGATGTTGCCAGACATAGATCTACTAAACAGAAAAATGAGATTCATTCTTTGTGCAAAGAGAACTAACATTTATATTGAAACAAAATTATCTATTATGATATTACTAAAATAATCTCACCTGTAGATCCCCTAGCACTTTGCAGAACAGCAAAAAGCTGCCTTCGTCCCTCCCTTGTGTATGCAGCCCTGTTTTTCACATTGTCAGAATTCGACATGTCCTGTCCCCCATGCAATTTTATATTTCATCAGTTTAAATATTATTAAACCCATATATGTAGCCAGAGAACAGGAAAGACATATAAAAGAAAAATACAGGTAAGTTCGTCCCGTACCAAATACAAGGTTCAACCAATAAGGGGCCAAGATCGAGAAAGCAAACCTAACTTCAGATACTCCTATGGTATCCTTTTGGTTTCAAGAGTTGCATTAAGTGCACAATAGATTTGAAATTTGAAGAGGCCATAGAATTGACAATTTAGGAATATCGGTCAAAAAGAAAATTGATTGACGGACTTAACTGCAAATGTGGCAGCTGCTAAATTGAATTTTGGATGCACAGAAAAAGTCCTCATTCGAGGGAGGGGATAAACACCTTCTCCATCTTGGGACAAAATTTTGGTAATATCCAATGCTTCAATGCCTAGAAGATATAAGAAATATTAGCCAAAGCTTGCTTCCTCAAGAACAATAACTTTCATAAGAAGGTTGGAAATAGTGAAAATAATAACATTTCTCAATAAAATTTGCTTCCATTTGTTGTCAGTTATCAGGTTATGATGATATTTTTTTTATAATGTTGAAAATATTAGAACAAAATTGCTCTGTCAAGAACAATTTGTTTGCACAAGAGAGTTCAAAATGGTAATGACCTGCTTTCTCAAAAAAAGTTGCCTCCATTGGTTGTCGGTTAGGGTTTATCACAACACGAGTCTTCCACACTTGAAGTGTACCGTCCTTTGATAGGGTGACAAGCAGCCGTAGGGTAGAAATCCATGATATGCATGTTATTGGGTGGGATCCTGCCTGTGTACTGAGAGAAACCAAAATAAAAACAAAATGGTGTGACTGATAGAATGGCAAACAGAACATAAATAAAAAGTTATCGTCTAGCGGAAAACCTATTTGGGTGACAGACAACATAAAGAACACACAACAGGTTTATTCTTATTACAAGGCATGAAAATCATAATTTCTTATAATAAGGCATCGAATTTACCAAAAGCTATTAAGGTCTTAAACACCTCAATGACAAAACCAACTGCACAAAACCTGATCTCAATGTAAGCACAAGTAGCAAACCTTCTTATAGGCTAAGGTTCATAGCTGACTTTTTTACAGTGCTCAAAATGTTTAAATTAAGAAATGAGATGTAATTATAAAACATTTACATTCCAATCATAGTAGGCCTCTCAGTTGAAACATCCCATGCTAGGAGAGTACCACCTCTATCGCCTATAAATACCCACTCTAATGTTGGGTGAAATGCAAAAGCCCCTGCTCCAAGCAGCTTTATAGTTGGGTCCACTGTAACCAAAAACAGGGAATAGCAAATCAACCAAAAATAAAAAGTCAAAAATGTAAATAATAATAATAATAATAATAATAATAATAAGACAAGAAAAGACATTAATTTGTATCTTACATTGTAGGGTGTAAAGCACAGCATATGTCTGAATATTATAGGCCCGTACCAAACCCTCTACATAAGCTACATACTGGAACAAATAAGAAATTATAATTAGCTCCAGGAAAAAAGTGCTGTAAAGACTACACAAAATAACAAGTTCCAAACAAAGAAAATACTGAAATAATAGTACACTAGTTCATTCCCAAAAAAACTTAATAAATAAAACAAAAGATAACCAGTATACTAGTTTAAAACAAGCCACTAGGCAAGGATAAAATTCACAAGTCTTTGATCATGTTTCTAATATCCCATTTTATCTTTTTACAAGGCTTACAGTTATATATGAAATTGCATTTTAATTACAAATGAAAAAAAAAAACAATATTAGGATTTTCTTAGTCCTCATCATTTCTATAAAAAGCAGGCAGAATGAATGTACCAAAACAGGAAGGCGAGGATGGCAAGCAACATTGACAATAGACTTCTTTAGATCTGTCTTTATCTTTGTTGGAGCTCTCACGCCCTCAACCGTGCCGACAACTAACCCGCCAAAAAAAAAGAAACGGAAAAAATCAACAAAATTTGTAAGGTTCAACCTAAATGTCCCTCAGAAGACAATTTTAGAAGCCTAATGGTTTCCAAAGTATTGCTTAGAAAACTAAAACACCATTCATTCAAGAATCTGTCTGAGATGTCATTGCTTTATCAGTTATTCCCAGAGCTGAACTTCAATCATACGGTACAGCCCAAAAAGAGTACTTTTGTATTTTTATTTAGCATATTCGCTGTATATGTAGTTGGTGTTTTAAATAATTTAGGGTTAAATGAAGCTCAATTTGTTCCACACAAGAAGTTCAGGACACAAAAACACCAATAGTACCAATATGGCAAAAATGGTATCTGAGTTAACTTTTCTTATGGAATAAATGTAAATTCCTTCACCATATTTTCAAAGGAAAAAAAATACAAAGCTAAAAAATAGAACCTGTGACACTCATTCTTTTTGGAAAGCCAAAGAACACACTAGGTTCTAGAGGGGTCAGTGCCATATGGACATCACTGTCAATGTTAATCGAGTCTGTTCTTCTCTCTATAGTATGCAAAACTAATGTTTGCTCAGTCGAAAAATCACAGGATCTTATTGTACCATCCTGAAATATTATTCAAAGAATAAATGACTGAAAGATGAAAAAAAAAAAAAAAGAGAGCTACATAACCAATCAGGTATGAGTTAGTTGAGAGAACAGGATCAAATTTTTCTTCTGCCATGGATAATCAATGCATATCATCTGATTTGAACACCCAATCCACCTCTCTATCTTACCCTATCTCTTAAAGTTTAATGGGATTGGAGTGACACTTATGGTTTCAGAACTAATCATGGTCTTCCAAAGTCTCAAGAGATATCCAGAAAGTAATATGAATAGCAATGATATGAACAAATTAATATGCGATAAAGCGGCAGACTAACATCGAGGATTGCAATGACAGAATCAACATTTGTAGGGCTATATGACATGCGAACAACCCGAGCACCGATGTCAATAGAAGATATCTTGCTCCCTGTTAGGCAGTCAAATTCTACAAACAAAATTTCGACCAAATCAGAATCAATTACATAAAAAATGGGAGTACCATTCTATGATTTTTCCGTTTAATTGTTTAATTAGCTTTTGAGACTGAATACTGTCGCTCGCTCAAATGCAGTGTCGAGCAATTCGCTTAACTTAAATTTCAGCAAAACTTTTTGTTGACTTGAAATGATACTAAAATACATACTTCGTACTCTCAGATTAACAGCAATGGTTTCAAAATGAGGAGATTGACAGGAGCAACAAAAAACTATGGAGAATTCTTATAACACATTTAAAATTGAAGGTTAATAATTAAACGATCTGGTTACCGATGATGTGGGTCCCAACGGCGACAGCCACGACGGCCTGAGATGACTTGAACACGGCGTAGTGAGGCTGCTGCGGCTTCTGCCCGCGCGCCACGTGGCGCAGATCCAGATGCTGCACCCTCGTCCATTCCATCGCTTCTTAATCCTGTTTGCTGGATCGATTTCACAGCAGATCTACCGTTAGTTGCGAAGTGAGAGAGAGAGATTTGAGCAGAGATTGAGATCTCTGAGAAAAAGAGAGAGCGCAGTTCAATTGGTTAGACTAACGAGGTCGGAGTTTCTCTCCTGGTCCTGGTAAAGTGATTTGCACCGGGTTCACGGAACAATAATCTCTTCTGCAACGGAGTGGTTTGTATCGGGTCGGAGGCGGATCCTCTGGTCGTTTTTTACAAACGACCACCTGGTCGTTTTCGATCTGGACCGTCTGATTTAATCTGAACGGTTAACATTTTTTCGGGCCTATCAATCGTGGTACTAGCACGGGGCATCTATAGCCATTAAGATTAAATCAGACGGCCCAGATCTAAAATCGACCAGAGAATCTCTCTGGTCTGCTGACCAGAGGATCTGGTTCCGTATCGGGTCCCGCTTGTAAGTGACCATTTGTATCTGTTGCTATTCCGATCCAGACTGCGTCATCTTTTTCCTTTTCTTTCTATCTGAACCGTCAATGGTCCATCTCTAAAACAAAAACATACTATACTGACGAGTGATGAGTGAAATTATGCTCCTTTACGTAGACTGATGATAGTCCAGTACAGTAAAATTTAAATTTTAATACATACATTTTAAATCGTTTATTAAGATTTCTTAATTTCATTTACATATCAATTTTTTAAAATTTTTATACTTTAAAGCTTCTTTTTATAATTTCTTCGATTATAAACATAATATTTTTATTGTTGCTCTAAAATTTTTAATCAAATTAAAGGGCCGAAAAAAATAATACAAAATGTTAAAAATATAAAATTTCGTCGTGTAAAAATTTAATATGTAAACCGAATTGGAGGTCTCGAATCAACTCTTACACTATGTTTGCTGTGAAGAGGGAGGGAATGAGATTGGAGGTGAATTTTAAAGTTTTTTGTGTTTGGATGGAAGGAAATTTTTTCGCGAGAGGAAAAGTTTCTTCGAGAATTTTCTTTTTATGTGCAAATTTGATCTCCTCCAAATCGGTGGAGAATGGAGGGGAAGGAAAATTATAAATATGAGACTGACAAAAAAAAAAAAAATTTCCTTCCCCTTTATTATTCATCCAAATCAAAGGAGGTAGGAGGGAAGCGTGTGAGGCGAGAGGGGGTGCGGACGGTGGTAAAAAGGAGGGGGAAGGGTAGGCAGATAGAGGAGTTAATTAATTGTCGTAAGTAATTCTCGTGCTTTATTACTTGATGATTGCACGAAAATCTAATTGTCGTAAGTAATTCTCGTTCTTAACTAGAGCAACGATATATGGAGTTATTAATTAATACCAAAATGAATCAATTTAAATACAATAAAAAAAAAACTTCTCAAATGGCTCCTGATATTTGGTTCTAACTTTTAATCAATACCAAAATGAATTTAACACGATCATAAACTTCTGAAAAGAGTGTATGTTAAAAAATATTACATTGTCGCTGGTATGGTCATGTTCTCTTAGCTACAAAAAAATCTTGTCCCTACACAAGTAAAGAGCTATATTTTTATTCAACTTTAGAGAATGGAACACCTATTTAGGCCAAGATTGGAGAATACTCTCCTGGCAGAAGGAAAGAGTCGGCTGAAAAATCCAGCCCTCTCGCCTTCAAAAGCAAACTCAGCATCCCTCTCCGTGCTAGGGTTTGTGGTGGTAGTATCTTTCAAATTTTCAGACTCTATTTGTTCCTTTTCTTCAAGTTTTTCATCACTTGGCGAATCCAACACAACCTCAGAGATTTCGCCTGGTTTCTTGTCAAAAAGCCCTTTGAACTGCTTCCTCGCCTTTTTCTCTGTTTCCTGTTCTCATCAATTATATCAGGATATTTGTTAGTAGCAGTGGGTTCAATTTAAATAAAACAGACACGACAATGCCATGTCCATCAAACTGTCAATTGAATAGATACAATGATATTAATCTAACCTGCTCCTTCTGTTTGAGCTTAGCAAGAGCAGCTGTTGCATCGGGCTCAGCAGACTTGTCAGCTTTGATCATCTGGAAGGACATCAAATGATGTACTAATTATTAGATTGAATTTTGTGAAAAAAATTCAATATGTAGGACAAAGAATTGAAAAAAAAAGGGTCATGTTCAAACCGACCGCCTCAAAATCTTGTTTTGCTTCTTCAAAATCACCAGCTTGCATATGGGCCATGCCTCTCCTGTACAATCCTTTTACATGTACTGGATTCGCATCTAAAACCTGTAACGTACTTCCAAATTTTCTTATCACTGAAATACAAAAGTATCTGATAAGATAAAACATAACTATGATAATTATAAAAAGAACCTTGTTGCATGACTCAATCGACTTCCTACACTCCCCCAATTTCTGATAGCATGCAGCCACATTCAGATGCAGCAAATTCTAATATTCAAACAGGTAAGAAAATTAATTCTAAAAATATTCTATTTATCTATCCATGTATAATCAAATCCCAAATTGGGTAAGAGTGGCCTTACTCTTGAATTCACAAAGATCTTTCCGGCCTCGTCATCTGGTGGATTAACATGGTTATACTCCCGAAGAATCTATACAAAAGAAATATAACAAAAATGAGATGAATAGTATAACTAAAGCTTCTTTCTGGTAAAAGCAATAGGAGAACAAAAAGAATGAAAAACAAAAGGGAAGCTCCAATTTCATTTCCCTACACCTATATCTATATGCCAACACTGCTCAAGTACTAATAGGCTGAAATAAATGACTAGTAATGAATAATGTTGGTAGAAGTACAAGAAGAAACATGCCTTCTCATACTTGGCCTTGGCAAGTTCAAATTTTCCCTCTTTGAACAGTCTGTTTCCCTGAAAGAAAAGAAAACACAGCTCACAATCAATATCTTATCATGAAAACTACTAATGCTTTCATAAGCTAGCATCAGAACATTTACTTGTAAAAGAATACAAAAGTAAACCAAATAAACAAAACAAATTAAAGAAAAAAATTGGTGATTTGTTAAAAAAGATTAATGAAAATAGTAATTTGTTTACTGTATTCTTTATTTTATCAGCCTCTTCCATGATCTCCTCAAAAGTTAAGCCTGTCCAATCCTGCAATTATAATTGGATAAGTATTTACTGGCAAAGCAAAATTTATACCAGCAATTAAAAACTAAATACATACATTTTTTTAGAAAGGTTAAAAAATTAATAGGCATAACATACTTTGGGCTTCTTAAAGTCAATAAGCTCAATCTCCCATTGAACACGAGCCCCTTCTGGAACTTTTGCTGGTCTGTGCTGACACACATTTAATTCAGTTAATGTCCTTTCCAATACATGGAGAAAAACAAATCAAGACAACGAAAAAGATGAAACCTGGGTGTAAATTTGTCATATGCATAATCTGGAGGGCAAGTGACGGAACATACTTCACCAGGAAGCATTAGTCGAACAGCCATTTCTAGACCTTCAGGCACCTGTCAATGCGCAAACATGCACAATAACACTGAGAAAAGAAGAACAAACATAGAAAACCAGGATGAAAAGAAGAAAAGAACAGAAACAGAGGCAAGACGAGATGGATGTAAAAGAACTCACAAGGCCTTCTCCAGAAGAAAACTCTAAAGGTTCGCCATTGTTGTCAACTCTTGTATCATAAAACACGGTCGTTTCTTCATTTAATAGCATACCCTTATAATGCACCCTTAACAAGCTGTCATGGAGTGGGCAGTCCATTGGAAATTCACCTACAATGGCATGTCAGTTAAACTAAAAACAAGAGCAAATTGACTTACTAAATATGAGATGATGTGTTACAACAATGTATATAAAAGCATATGCAAAATAGTTAACACCTCTTCCATCGACTATACGTCGCTTAATAAGGCGACCATCCCCTAGCATGTCTCTCACCTGTTCAAAATAATTGTCAAGACAAGCAAATCCCTCAGTGTTTTTAACTTATTTCTATTGTTAGATGTATTTCCTCAGACTAAAGTATGGTAAAAAAAATAATAAGAAGAAGAAGAATTTGTACCTGGATAAAATGAATGAGTTCAACCTCAAAGACTACCTCTCCGAGGCCCTCCATGGATGGCATCAGAGTTGATTTTGATAAATAGTCCCTAGTAACATAAATTTTTGCCTTCTCGCTCTTAGCCATGCTACCAATGCCAATTTCAAGTCCTTCAGGGACCTAAAGTACAACAAAAAGGGCATATAGAAAGAAAGCCATGAATTTCCACTTATGTTGAGGGCGATAGATATATCAAGTTAAAAGAGAGAAGTAAAAAAAAAAAAGCAGAGTGTCTAACCTCAGATTTACCAAGAGTGAAGAAATAAGGTTCTTCCTTAGATGGCAAAATTACGTTTCCATCCACTGTGCTCGCGCGAACTCTTAAATCCAATAAGAGATAAGGGCAGCCAAATTAAATTACAAAGTAAAGATTTGTATGATAAAATATGAACTTTATGCTGTCAACTACACGAGCAATTGGCTGGTATTAACAGATAAATGTCACTAGTATTATAAGAAGAAGATAGAGCATTTGTCCTCTTTCAAATAAGAAAGAAATAGCTACTGATATATTGAATGTGACTTAAGAAGAAAGCATCAGATATGGAAATGGATGGTTCAATTCAAAATCGTACTACTTCATTTTCTGATGTCAAAAGCATCATTAACGATTCTTATATTAGGAATAAAACCAAAATAATAAAAAACGGGTGGCAAATTACCGTGCTGTCACTTCATAAGGTGTTCTAGGAGACTCCCATCCTTGTCCTTCCATAACTATCTGTTCTCCATCAAATAAAATAAGGGCAAAGAACCATTTCAGACAGTACACCTAAAGGTTTGTTGCAGATATTAAATGAAAAATTTTACTGAATAATTTTTCAAAAAGATTTATGAACTTACCGTCTTCACTACTCCAAAATCCTCTCTTATAACCTGGAAGTATAATATGTAACGACAAAACAAAAAGCAATTAAGATCCCCTTCAGAGAGTTCAGGCCTAATTTTTATTTTCAATATTTTGTTACTGAAAGAAGACTGCAAATATTTCACATGCCTTGGCTTTAGAGAAGGCCAACAACTCAATTTCAAAATTAAGCTCGACATCTTTTGGGAAGCCATCTGGAGCTTCAACAGGGCAATCTTCTTCTGCGTAGTGTATTTCAGGCTTCATCTTGAACTGAAACCACCAAATAATAATATGATCTAACACTACTCATAATTGCACTAGGAGATTCTGATATAATAATATTATAATTGCATGTTCTCAACTGAATAGCATTGATGGGAATAAGATAAATTATCCGACCTAAAGCCCATCACAGCAAATGTAGCAATGGACGGGCATATTACTAGTCTGAATAAATGTAAAGTACATAAACAAACAGAATATTCAACAAATAACTAGATTGCAAGAGGTTTTATAATTGAGAATATGTGCATACTATAGATATTTCACCCTTTAACATAGTGGGAAATGCTTCAGCAAAACCAAGGATCATCTTGCTCTTTCCTAACACAAGTCTTTGAGGCTTTCCTTTCCCTGATTTTATAAAGTGCGAGAAACATTCAGCTTTAGTAAATCATAATTTGCTAGAGATTTACAGCAGTGAGAAAGATAAACATCAAATTAAGTGAACGGACTTATTTACCGGCCACTTTTTCATTACAGGTCATCTGTAACAGTGTCGAAACAGCACAGAGCCAGGACTAATAAAAAAATAAAACATAAATGATTTGCTTATTCCTAAGTAGTACAGTCCCAATTTGATACCATTACTTACAAATGACAGTACAATCCGAGACAGTAAATAGGGTATACCAGGTAAAAATAGCTTGACATACCTAGTATACTTTTGCAAAATATTCAGTATGCAAAATAGAACACATTGTTAAGTGGCATGATTACCTCCAAATTCAGTTCTGGTAGAGTAGACAACAGCTCCCTCTTCTGTTCTTGTAGTATAATGATAGATCACCTGCACCAGTGATTACACAATCAACATAATCCCACAAAAAAAGTTTAAAGTTTGTGGGTCCAGAGCCTTGGGGCCCACAAAGTACCAGCCGATCCATAAAAGACTGGCAGAGACCGGCTGTAGGGGAAGTCCTTGCTGAGATCACTGAAGAGGTATTAGGTGAAGAAGAGTAAGTTCGGCTGCCTGCAAGGCTTTGTCCCATTTAACCACAAATTCGACCAAATAGGACAAATTCATTATCAAGGCTGACATCAATACATCATGAACAGAAAGCTGACATAAGGTCATAGGAGGAGCCCAAAAAATTCATGCCTAATCTTATCTACCCTACCAAATTGTAGAGGCTAGCTTCTTGTCATCCTTACAAATCCACTGAAAACACATGCTCTTAGTGCAAACAACTTCCTCGCATAACATAAGGCTACCCATAACAGTATCCTGGGTTATTTTACAAACTTTCCTCAAACCAACCCAAAAAAAAGAATAATTCTGCTAGTCCTCAGCAGAAGAAACTAAAACAAACTCACATCTCATCAAGTCAACTCTTCTAGCGTTTCTAATTTGACTCATTCCATTATAAATTGGGGGGCAAAAATGCAACTAGGAAGGGTAAATAAAACCAAAATTAAACCTGATCTCCGTCAGAAGGTGTAGCATCTCCATCTCCAGATCGAACAAGGGCCTTCATCAAACTCCCAGGTGTAAGCTTCTTCCTCCTTAACTCAGACAAAAATGCGATCAATTAGTCAATTTAAACAAAAATATCAGTTACACGATCGAAAAAGAAACAGCGCGGAGGTGGAATTACCTCTTCTCGGCCTCTTCAGAGGCTTTCTTCCTGGAACCAGAGAAATCAGAGTAAGGATCGTCAGCCATGAATAGGAGCTAGTTGCGCCGAAGGAAGGAGGAGTCAATAATGGAGGTATGGGGTTTAGAGCAATTAGAGGTGAGAGTGGGAGACAGGGAGACTGGTGGTTAAATTTTAGTTGGGATAGGTAATGAGTTGTTAATTTGTTATGCCTCTTGTCGGTCGGAAGGAATTCCCGTTTGAAGACAGAGCTCTGGTAGGTGCTTAGTACGGACAATTATGGAATGGTCCAATTGAGAGCGGTTTCTCAGGAGTCATGAGTTGTGACTTGGGAAGGTTCGGCGAAGGGCGAATGACGGAATCACGGAACGAAGCATGATTGGTGAAGTGCTGCTGCTAATTTTTATTTTTATATTTTTTAAGGTTCGTTATGTTTTCTTTTCATTTAAACTAACAAGTAGTAGGTTTTAAGGAACTGCACCGTAAAATGTATAAATACTATGGCTTAATTCTGTCACTTAGTACAGGAATCTGACAAAACTAACTAGTCATTAGTTTTGTATACTGATTCCAAGCAATGCAAGGAAATATCATCACTTCTTTGACTGAATACTGAAGAAGTACATAATGAATCCTTGCAATGTGATACTAGTTGAATCGTTTACTTCTTTGAATAATATCGAAAAAGTACATAATGAATCCTTGCAATGTGGTACTAGTTGAATCGTTTCTGGATTCATTTTAAATTATTTCATCATAATAATTTACATTTACACTCTTTATATTGTCTATAATATGATTCATATCTTATTTATTCAAAAATATTAAATTATACATAATAATTACGCATATAAAGTGCAAATAATGCAAATTTAAGTATGTTTTGAGCATTTCAATTATTTCTGAATTCATTTTTAGTCATTTTATCATAATAATCTAGATTTAAACTCTTTATACTATCTAAAATATGATTCATCTCTTATTTACTCAAAAGTTTCTATTATACATAATAATTACGCATATAAAGTTCAAATAATGCAATTGTGAGTATCATTTGAGTATTTCAATCGTTTCTAAATTAATTCTAACTCATTTCATCACAATAATCTACATGTAAACTCTTTATATTGTCTAGAATATAATTCATGTATTATTTATTCAAAAACATTGGATTATACATGACAATTACGCATATAAATTACAAATAATGCAATTCTAAGTATCATTTGAGCATTTCAATCGTTTATAGATTCATTCTAAGTCATTTCATCACAATAATCTATATTTAAACTCTTTATAGTGTTAAGAATATGATTCATGTGTTATTTATTCAAAAAGATTGAATTATATATGACAATTACGTATATAAAGTGCAAATAATGTAATTTTGAATATCATTTGAGCATTTCAATCGTTTATGGATTCATTCTAAATCATTTCATAACAATAATCTATATTTAAACTCTTTATACTGTCTAGAATATGATTCATGTATTATTTATTCAAAAAGATTAAAATTATACATGACAATTACGCATATAATGTGCAAAGATTGATTCATTCTAACTCCATTCATCAATCTTTATCCTCAGTCTTGCCTCTGGTGTTGAACTCTCAGCCAGATGTCGTTTCCTGGGTTTGGACAAGTCATGGCGACTTCTTAACCTCCTCGTTCTATAATGCCCTAATACAGAGCGGATAGTTGTCACACCCCAAACCAAGCCGCAATTTGGGGAGGACAGCCCCGCCACGTATGCACAATCTGCTGCGCACACGTAAGGCTATAAAACAGTGTCATAGATACAAATATCACGAATAATATCACATAATAATGGCATTGTTTGTTCATACAACACAAGAGACTGGTAAAATAATCATACATCAAAATCTCCAATCATCATACAAACAAAACATAAGTAATAATGCACAGCGGATAACTACTATTCCAGCTCGGCTTGGTCTTCTGGCAAAAACTCCTCTGCTAAGTCTACCAAAGCTGAACCTGCGCCACAAGCAATTATGTGGGCTGAGTACGCGAATACTCAGTGGTGGAAAAAGGATAGACTTAAGGCTTTGGTTAAAAACTAGTTAGATTATTTTAATTCCTATATTATAATTTCTAAGTGTGAGTATAAATTAATGATATCTCTAATCTACAACTAATGACATGCCCAAAAGTAAAATCTGAAAAGTATCTGGAGAAGCGGATAATAGTAGAATACTAATGTACGGAGTTCATATAATAATACGAGAGTGAAGCACCCACACTCAATGGTCAAATCATAAGTCATATAAAATCCAGAATCAACTCACTAGTCCCAATATATATGACATGAACCGTGCCTACAGATCAGCCTAACGCGTAGATGCTCGACAACTCATAGGTGCCTCGTTCCCACATCCCCGCTAAAGGAGTGGGCAGTAATACTCGGTACCGGTAAACTGAATGCATGGGGGTCGAGAGGCAGTCTGGTATGATGACACACGCAGGACCCTAAGGTCGTGGGTTCAAGTCAAGCCAAAGGAATATACTAACACAAGTCAAATGGATATAATAATAACACAAATAACCATCAAGTGACCGCAGTACCGCCTGACGGTCGGTCTGCTGAGTGATCATCAGAAACGCGTTGCTCGAGATCGCTATCATAAGGAGCCCACCGGCAATGGCTGAGGTACCACTCCCGATAATGGAGATCGCGTGCAAAGCGCCCTTATCTCACTCGGTCTCACTATCCTGATCCGCACCAGATGCAAGTGTTGATTTAGGGCACTTTTAAGTTATTAATCACTTTATTAATATGAATGCATATCCTATATTTATGCAAAACTAATCTTTAAGTTAATGATATGCTCTTAACTGTTTACTTAATGTAGATGACATGATATGCACACATTTAGTTAATGATCTAATTACTAACTAAGAATTAAACAAAACCTAAAGCATCCATAATAGTCATGAAAAGACAATCCACACCTGAAAAAGTCTAAGAAGACGCGACTACTCCTCGTGATGGTCGGTGGTGTCCTGTCCTGCGTCACCGGCCTCGTACTCTGGGTAGTACTCGTCTGCTACTCCGGAGTAGTCCTCGTGCTCACCTAACGAAAGATTGACTAATTAGAACGGAAACTAAGACTTAAACTCTCATTCTAACGATCACTAAATTAACCCTCCATTTTGATCAAGGTCTTAGTTAAATGAAAGAGGATTCTGTTTTAAAATATATTATCTCACTTAATTACTTTCTATAAATAATCTGACAGAGTTCCATTTAAAATTGGTTGTGACGAAATACTAACCTAAGAGGTTTTTTTTAGAAATATTTTGCTATAATTTATTTTATAAACTATTGTGTGGAAAGTTAGGTTTAAATGTATTGTGGTTACTGTTATAATTAATTTGCTAAACTTCAATTTATAAATCAATGTGAAGATAGACGTTGTGACGAATCCTATGAGTCTTATCTACACGATAAATAAACGTGTCACATTTGTTTGGTTTGGAAAAACAGTTAACAAGTTCAATTAGTTTTCTAACAGTGTTTTAATCAAGTATGAAGTTATCCTAATTTAATTTCCTTAAAACAACTTTAGAATAGAATAAATAAAAGAAAATAAGAAAGTAAACTCAATTTAGTTAGTTTGGGTTTGAGATCATATATTGTCCAATTATATCATAGTATCTATAAAGAATTATTTTGCGGACGTTTTAATCACCTCCCATTTAAAAGCCAACGATTTAATTTCGAATCCGACTTAATTCAAATTCTCGGCCAAAAGCATTTATTTTGATATCAAACTAATCATTTCATGCCATCAATTAGTTCTAGTGTTATTTTCCAAGTTCTAGTTTTAATTTATCTCAAATTCCAACTTATATGATTCAAATTACAACTTCAACAGCCAACAACACAAAATGGGTCACGCACAAATAAATCACAGAGCCCACAAGAAATCCACACGGATCAGAACAGAGGGACGAGCCCAGAAGGAAACAGGCCAGACGGCCCAGAGTGAATACACAAGGCCCACTACGGAAACAAGGATCACAACGGGTTCCGGGGATCAAATCCGAAACCCAACAGAGAAAACACAATCCGACCCGCTAACACCAGCATTTTTACATCTAAGACCCTATCTTTATTTTATTTACTTAAGAATTACCAAACAGACCCTAATAACAGATTTTATCATAAACAGGTCCTAAAGTAGTTCAAAATGTTTTACAAACGAGTCCCTGACAACAAAAACATCTTACAAAGAGGTCCTTATATAGAGTTATACATGTACCAGACTGGTACAAGGCCTGAACCCAGCCCTGTACCACATACCAGAGGTAACAACAACAGCATTACACAAGCCTCAAAAGAGCTTCACAACAATCACACAAGTCTAAACAACTAGTATTAATTTCTAAACATATTTTTGAGTGTCTAACCTACCAAGCAGATCCATTACCCGCACAAGTCTCCTAATCCACATTCATAAGCCTCGACAGAAACACAAGAATCCCATAAAACAAGCACAACACAGAATTTTCACCATAGAGAAATGCATAACAGGTCAAGGATACTATCCAACATTCTCAACAGAATATACTGAGACATCACAAGCACAAACAGATCACAAGCTCAGAGGCGCAATTCAGATTTAAGGCATTAATCAAATAACAGATTACACTAGTCATCAAATTGCCTCATTCAAGCACACAATCAAGCAAGCACACAGAAACGAAGAGCAAGGAAAAAGGGTTACCAACAGAGAAGGGAAATGGAGCAAATGGTTCAGCACAGCACAACACACCACCTCGCCTCACTGTCAGCACCACCACCACCTAGCCTCGTCGATCGCCGCCGTCTCCACTCCAGTCCAACAGCCTCCACCTCTCTCTCTCTCACTCTTTTCCTTTCTCTATTCTGTTCTTATCTTTGGAATGGGTCTGAAGAGAGAGAGAGGAGAGGGGTGACTTAAAGGAGATGGAAATGGAGAGGAGGGGTCGAGCTGCTGAGGTGGCAGAGTGAGAGAGGGCAAGATGGACGGTGCCAGGGTTTTGGTCAAAAGGATTGCCTCGGTTTGAGAGATTTTAGAGGAAAGGGTCTGGCACCAGGTGGGGGCTCTAATTTGATTGGAGGAGAGGAGAAGATGGGGAAAGAGAGGGGACCAGGCGACATGCTGTCGAGCAGGAGAGAGGCTCGAGAGGGGGCATGGCTCTTGTCAGAGGTAAGAGAGAGGAGGGAATAGCTTGGGGAGAGAGCCAGGGAGATGGGGTCGAGCCTTCTGTCAGAGGCAAGAGAGAGGGAATCGAGCGGATTCTTCGAGAGTCGCCTCTGATTGGCGAAGAGCGAAGGAAGAGCGGAAAAGAGGGGAATGGGTGGGCACCAGCATCCTCTACAGCCATAAAAAGGACTGCTCCAAGCAGTCCTTTTTATTTTTTTTTAATTTGTTTAAATTTTAAAATTCAAATGGAGAATCCAAACCGTTGATCTTGTTAAGTTTTATCGGCGATGCATTTTCATATAAGTTTTATAAAATTTGAAGTTGATTTGATACTTGATTAAGTGACCAAATTATGAACGTATTAGAATTAATCAAACCAGGTTCGTTCATTTGTTGACCACTTAATCAAGTATCAAATCAACTTCAAATTTTATAAAACTTATATGAAAATGCATCGCCGATAAAACTTAACAAGATCAACGGTTTGGATTCTCCATTTGAATTTTAAAATTTAAACAAATTAAAAAAAATAAAAAGGACTGCTTGGAGCAGTCCTTTTTATGGCTGTAGAGGATGCTGGTGCGAATGGGTGGGGAGATGACCCGTTTCGGGGAGAGAAGAAAGGAAGAGAGGAGATGAGATATAAGAGAGAAGAGATGAGATGGATCGGATGGCTCAGATGATTCGGAATTTTCTAAACTCAATCAAACGGTCCAGAGTAAGGAATTTCTAGGAATTGATTTGATCAAGAAGTGAAAATTGGATTTTAACTCAAATTTCAACTCATAATAATTTACAAAAATAGTTAATTGAATTCCTATAATATAAACTAGATATTTGGTTAATTAATTTTCATGAAAATTTAGTATATGGCCGAAATTTAATTTTTATATCAGATTCGAAACGAACTTGACTTCTAATTTTTATGGGAGTCGATTATCCGCTAATTAACTGAGTTAGATTTTTAATCGTATTTATTTGTATTTATTTGTTTGCTTGAAGATTTTCATTTTATTAGATTATCTTATAATTAATATTTCAAGGTTTTCACAATAGTGGTCATACCAAATCCGTATTCATATTTTTTTCGGATTCGGATACGGATACGGATATGTTCGGATAAGGATATGGCACGGATATTAAACGGATACGAATATGGTTCGGATATTGTTGGATATGGATATGAATACGAATATATTTTGTCAGATACAGATAATATTTTGCTCAATTTATTTTATTAAACAAAAGACAATATTCAAATGGAAGAGTGTAATGTTTATTTTTATGACTACTATAGAATTAACTCAAAAAAATATAGAAAGACAATGACAAAAAAAATCTTATTCACATATTGAGACATCAAAAGGCAAACTTTAATCAAGTTTATACAAAAATTGGCATCATATTATAGTAAAATAAATAATCGTCTATTATGATGCTATATATATAATTGAAATAGTTATACCTATATGTCAATTATGATGTTATTTTAAAAAAGTGCATCATTATCATATATACGGATAAATATCCGTATCCGCATCCATATCCGCATTAATATTGTTTTCCATATCCGTATGTATATCCGTTTAAAAAAAATCCGAATCCGCATATGTATCCGTCTGGATACGGATAGTATTATTCGAATCCGTTATTTTACAGATATGGATACAATTCGGAGCGGGAACTATCCGCTCCGTTTTCACCCCTACTAATAAGGCCGGGAAGGTTGTTTATCCCTTCAGTTTCATTTGGAAATTGAAGTTTCCCCCAACAGTAAAATTCTTTCTACTCATTCTAACACATGACAAATTGCTCACTCAAAAACAATTACTCAAAAGGAACCTCTCTCCTTCTTTGGGTTGTCATCTTTGTGGACAAAACTTAGTTGAGGACAGCCTGCATCTTTTCTTTGATTGTCCTTTTGCTTCAGAAACGTGGCACGTGCTACAGACTCGCAATCAACTTCCACGGCTCCTCGTTTCTTCTTCCCATTTACAGACCCTGCTGCAGTCTTTCAACTTCCAGCGACATAACAGTACTTTTCCTGTTGCCTACGGGCTTTGAAGTTCAAAAAAAAAAAAACAGTACTTTTCCTGTTTCCTGGCTACTTATCTTTGGGCATTATGGTTGGAGCGGAACAATAGAATTTTTAGAAACCAATATAGAGCTTCGGCAACTTTGGTGAATTGGATTTGTGCGGAGGTCAAAGGATACTGGAAAACCTGCTAGTACGGAGTCCTCAGTTCTTACAGCTGCTATTGTGTTTTTGAGTTTTTGTTTTGTTTTTTTTTTTTTATTGACAGCCGCTGTCAATACCTTTAAAAAAAATTACGCATATAAAGTGCAAATAATGCAATTTTGAGTAACATTTGAGCATTTCATTTGTTTCTGGATTCATTCTAAGTCATTCCATCACAATAATATATATTTAAACTCTTTATAGTGTCAGGAAGATGATTCATGTGTTATTTATTCAAAAAGATTAGATTATATGACAATTACGCATATAAATTGTAAATAATGCAATTTTGAGTACCATTTGAGCATTTCAATCGTTTCTGGATTCATTCTAATTTATTTCATCAAAATAATCTACATTTAAACTCTTTATAGTTTCAAGAATATGGTTCATTTGTAATTTACTCAAGAAGATTGGAATAAACATAACAATTACGCATATAAAGTGCAAATAATACAATTCAGAGTATCATTTGAGCATTTAAATCGTTTCTAAATTCATTCTAAGTCATTTTAACAAAATAATCTACATTTAAACTCTTTATACTATCAAGAATATGATTAACATCTTATTTATTGAAAAATATTGGATTATAAATGACAATTACGCATATATATTACGAATAATGCAATTCTGAGTATCAATTGAGCATTTCATTCTTTTCTGGATTCATTATAAGTCATTTTATCACAATAATCTACATTCAAATTCTTTAGAGTTTCAAGAATATGATTCATGTGTTATTTATTCAAAAAGATTGGATTATACAAGACAATTACGTATATAAAATGCAAATAATGCAATTCTGAGTATCATTTTATCATTTCAATAGTTTTTTTATTCATTCTAACTCATTTCAAGAATATGATTCATACGTTATTTGTTCAAAAAGATTAGATTATACATGGCAATTACGCATATAAAGTGCAAATAATGCAATTCTGAGTAACATTGGAGCATTTCAATCGTTTTTGGATTCATTCTAAGCCATTTCATAACAATAATCTACATTTAAACTCTTTATACAGTCCAGAATATAATTCATGTTTTATTTATTCAAAAAGATTGGATTATACATGACAATTACGCATATAAATTACAAATAATGCAATTCTGATATCATTCGAGCATTTCAATTGTTTCTGGATTCATTCTAAGCAAGCTTCTAAATTTCTGCGAAATAACGGTGAAATAACAGAAATAGCAGTATTTTGTGTCAAACCGCATGAACGTTATAATCTTAATTGAGAAAATGAAGTTATTTCGGCGATATAACGCGTTATTTCAGTTATTTCAGTTATTTCGGCGAGATAACAAGCTGTTATTGCTACTATTGTTAAATTGTATATTCAATATTGAACTATTGTTAAATTGGTACAAGCTGCTACTTCTACTCAATATTGGTACACTACAGTATATTGAATTTGGTATGGCCGTATGCTATTTGTATGGAGTATTGAAGATGTATAAACATATAAATTGATAGTTATAGAATTGATGTGTGTCAAACTTTGAAAAAACACTGCACCGTTATATCGCCGTTATAACATCGAAATAACACCGAAATAACACCGACATAACATGGGGACCTGGACCGTCATACCGGAAAAACCGAAATTAAAAAAGCTTGATTCTACGTCATTTCAACACAATAATCTATATTTAAACTCTTTATAGTTTCAAGAATATGATTCATGTGTTATTTATTCAAAAAGATTGGATTATAAATGACAATTACGCATATAAAGTGCAAATAATGCAATTCTGGGAACCATTCGAGCATTTCAATCATTTCTAGATTCATTCTAAGTCATTTCATCACAATAATCTATATTTAAACTCTTTATAGTTTCAAGAATATAATTCATGTGTTATTTCTTCAAAAAAGATTGGATTATAAAGGACAATTACACATATAAATTATAAATAATGCAATTCTGAGTATCATTTGAGTCTTTCAATCGTTTATTGATTCATTCCATGTCATTTCATTACAATAATCTACATTTAAATTCCTTATAGTGTCGACAATATGATTCATGTGTTATTTATTCAAAAAGATTGAATTATACAGCGCAATTACGCATATAAAGTGCAAATAATGCAATTTTGAGTATCATTTGAGCATTTCATTCGTTTATGGATTCATTCTAAGTCATTCCATCACAATAATCTACATTTAAACTTTTTATAGTGTCAGGAATATGATTCATATTTTATTTATTCAAAAAGTTTCGATTATACATGGCAATTATGCATATAAATTGCAAATAATGCAATTCTGAGAATCATTAGAGCATTTCAATCGTTACTAGATTCATGCAAAGTCATTTTCATCACAATAATCTATATTTAAACACTTTATACTGTCATGAATATGATTCTTGTCTTATTTATTCCAAAAGATTGGATTATACATGGTAAATACGCATATAAATTGCAAATAATGCAATTCTAGGAATCATTCGAGCATTTCAATCGTTTCTGGATTCATTCTTAGATATTTCATCTCAATAATCTATATTTAAACTCTTTATACTATCAAGAATATTCTTCATGTGTTATTTGTTCAAAAAAGATTGGATTATAAATGACAATTACGCATATAAATTACAAATAATGCAATTCTGAGTAACATTTGAGCATTTCAATCATTTCGGGATTCATTCTAATTCATTTCATCACAATAATGAACATTTAAACTCCTTATAGTGTCAAGAATATGATTCATGTCTTATTTATTCAAAAAGTTCGGATTATACATGGCAATTACGCACATAAAGTGAAAATAATGCAATTCTGTGTATCATTTAAGCATTTCAATCGTTTTTGGATTTATTTTAAGTCATTTCATTACAATAATCTACTTTTAAACTCTTTATAGTATAAAAAATATGATTCAAGTGTTATTTATTCAAAAAGTTTGCATTACACATGGCAATTACGCATATAAAGTGCAAGTAATGCAATTTCGAGTATCATTTCAGCATTTCAATCCTTTCTAAATTCATTCTAAGTCATTATATCGCAATAATCTATATTTAAACTCTTTATACTGTCGATAATATGATTCATGTGGTATTTATTAAAAAAATTGGATTATACAGGGCAATTACGCATATAAAGTGAAAATAATGCAATTCTGAGTATTATTTGACCATTTCAATCATTTCATGATTCATTATATATCATCTGATCATAATAATTTAATTGTAAGATCTTTATAGTGTCAATAGTTATATTCGTTTGTTATTTATTAAAAAAAATTGAATTATACGCGGCCATTACGCTTATAAATTGTAAACAATGCAATTCTGTGTATTATTTGAGTATTTAATTCATTTCTGGAATCATTCTAAGTCATTTCATCACATAAATCTACATTTAAGATCTTTATAGTTTCAATAATTTGATTCATGTGTTATTTATTCAAAAAGATTGGATTATACATGGCAATTATGCATATAAAGTGCAATAATGCAATTCTGAGCATCATTTGAGCATTTCAATCGTTTCTAGATTAATTCTAAGTAATTTCATCATGAAAATCTACATTTAAACTCTTTATACTGTCTAGAATATAATTGAAGTTTTATTTATTCAAAAAGATTGAATATTACATGGCAATTACACATATAAAGTGCAAATAATGCAATTCTGAGAATCATTCAAGCATTTCATTCATTTCTGGATTCAGTCTATGTCATTTCTTCACAATAATCTACATTTGAACTCTTTATAGTGTCAAGAATACGATTGATATGTTATTTATTCAAAAAGATTGGATTATACATGGCAATTATGCATATAAAGTGCAAATAATGCAAATCTGTATAACATTTAAGCATTTCAATTGATACATGACAATTACGTATATAAAGTGTAAAAAAGGCAATTCTTAGTACCATTTAAGCCTTTCGATGGTTTTTGAATTCATTATAATTCATTTCATCACAAAAATCTACATTTTAACTCTTTATAGTGTCAAAAATATGTTTTATTCAAAAAGTTTGGATATACATGGCAGTTACCCATATAAAGTGCAAATAATGCAATTTTGAGTATCATTTGAGGATTTCATTCTAACTCATATCATCGCAATAATCTACATTTAAACTCTTTTAGTGTCAAGAATATAATTTATGTGTTATTTATTCAATAAGATTGGATTGTACATGGCAATTATGCATATAAAGTGCAAATAATGCAAATCTGTGTAACATTTAAGCATTTTAATTGTTTCTGGATTGATTCTATGTCATTTCATTATAATAATCTACATTTGTTCTTTTTACAGTGCCAAGAATATGATTCATGTGTTATTTATTCAAAATGTTGGATTATACATGACAATTAACATATAAAGTGCGAATAATGCAATTCTAATAACCATTTGTGCATTTTGATTGTTTCTGAATTTATTCTAATTCATTTCGTCACTTTAATATATGTATAAACTATTTATAGTGTCAAGAATATGATTCATGTGTTCTTTATTCAAAAAGATTGGATTATACATAGCTAATATGCACATAAATCGCAAATGATGCAATTCAGAGTGTCATTTAAGAATTTCCATCATTTCTGGATTCATTCTATATTATTTCATCACAATAATCTACATTCAAAACCTTATAGTGTCAAGAATATGATTCATGTGTTATTTATTCAAAAAGTTTGGATTATACATGGCAATTACGCATATAAATTACAAATAATGCAATTCGGAGTATCATTTGAGAATTTCAATCGTTTCTGGATTCATTCAAAATCATTTCAACACAATACTCTACATTTAAAGTTTTAAACACATTATACTGTCAAGAATATGATTAATGTGTTATTATTCAAAAATATTGCATTATAAAAGCCAAATACGCATATAAATTATAAATAATGCAATTCTGAGTATCAATTGAGCATTTCAATCGTTTACAGATTCATTCTAAGTCATTTCATCACAATAATCTATATTTAAACTCCTTATAGTGTCAATAATATGATTCATGTGTTATTTAATCAAAAACGTTGAAACAGGGAAATTACGCATATAAAGTGCAAATAATAAAATTCTGAGTATCATTTGAGCATTTGAATCGTTTCAGGTTTCATTCTAAGTTATTTCAACACAATAATCTACATTTAAACTCTTTATAGTGTCAAGAATATGATTAATGTGTTATTTATTCAAAAAGTTTGGATTATACATGACAATTGCACATAAAAATTGCAAATAATACAATTCTGAGAATCATTCGAGCATTTCAATCGTTTCTGGATTTATTCTATATCCTTTCATCACAATAATCAATATTTAAACTCTTTATACTGTCAAGAATATAATCCCTGTTTTATTTGTTCAAAAAGATTGGGTTATACAAAGCAAACACGCATATAAATCGCAAATAATGCAATTCTGAGATTCATTCGATCATTTCAATCGTTTCTGGATTCATTCATAGTCATTTCATCGCATTAATCCATATTTAAACTCTTTATACTATGAAGAATATGATTCATGTCTTATTTGTTCAAAAAAGATTGGATTATAAATGGTAATTTCGCATATAAATTACAAAGAATGCAATTCTGAGTACCATTTGAGCATTTCAATCATTTCTGGATTCATTCTAATTCATTTAATCACAAAAAAATGAACATTTAAAGTTCTTATAGTGTCAACAATATGATTCATGTGTTGTTTATTAAAAAAAGTTTGGATTTTACAAGGCTATTACGCACATAAAGCGCAAATAATGAAATTATGTGTATCATTTAAGCATTTTAATTGTTTCTTGATTCATTCTAAGTCATTTCATTACAATAATCTACTTTTCGACTCTTTATAGTGTAAAGAATATGATTCAAGTATTATTTATTCAAAAAGTTTGCAATAGAAGTGGCAATTACGCATATAAAGTGCAAATAATGTAATTTTGAGTATCATTAGAGCATTTCAATTGTTTCTGTATTCATTCTAAGTCATCACATCACAATAATCTTTATTTAAACTCTTTATACCGTGAATAATATAATTAGTTTCTTATTTATTCAAAAATATTGGATTATTCATGGCAATTACGCATATAAAATGCAAATAATGCAATTCTGAGAATCATTTGAGCATTTCAATCGTTTCTGGATTCATTCTTGGATAATGTACATTTAAACTCTTTATAGTGTCAAGAATATGATTCATGTGTTATTTATTCAAAAAGTATGGATTATACATAGCAGTTATGCTTATAAAGTGCAAATAATGTAATTTTGATTATCATTTTAGCATTTCAATCGTTTATAATTTTATTTTAAGTCATTTCAACACTATATTCTATATTTAAACACCTCATACTGTCTAGAAATTCATATGTTATTTGTTATAAAAATATTGGATTATAAATGGCAATTACTCATATAAATTATAAAAATGATTAATGTGTTATTTATTATAAAAGATTTAATTTCTAATTGAAAAAGGAAGGAAAAGATTAATGTGTAAATAATGGCAATTACGCATATAAAGGGCAAATAATGCAATTCGGAGTAACGTTTGAGAATTTCAATCGTTTCTGGATTCATTCTAAGTCATTTCATCACAATAATATACGTTTAAAGTGTTAAACTCTTTATACTGTCAAGAATATGATTAATGTGTTATTTATTGAATAAATTACAAATAATGCAATTATGAGTATCATTTGAGCATTACAATCGTTTATAGATTCATTCTAAGTCATTTAATCACAATAATCTATATTTAAAATCATTATAGTGTTTATAATATGATTCATGTGTTATTTAATCAAAAACGTTGAATTATACAGGGTAATTACGCATATGAAGTGCAAATAATTCCATTTCGAGTATCATTTGAGCATTTAAACCGTTTCAAGTTTAATTCTAAGTTTTTTCAACACAATAATCTACATTTAAACTCTTTATAGTGTCAATAATATGATTTATGCGTTATTTATTAAAAAATATTGAATTATACAGGGCAATTACGCATATAAATTGCAAATAATTCAATTCTGAGTATCATTTGAGCATTTCAAACTTTTCTGATTTCATTATAAGTTATATAAACACAATAATCTACATTTAAACTCTTTATAGTGTCAACAATATGATACATGTGTTATTTACTCGAAAAGATTGAATTATACATGGCAATTACGCATATAAAGTGTAAATAATGAAATTTTGTGTATCATTTGAGCATTTCATTCTTTTCTGTATACGTTCTAAGTCATTTCATCACAATAATCTACATTTAAACTCTTTATAGTGTCAAGAATATGATTCATCTGTTATTTATTCAATAAGATTGGATTATACATGACAATTGCACATAAAATTGCAAATAATGCAATTCTGAGAATCATTCGAGCATTTCAATCATTTCTGGATTTATTCTGAGTCATTTCATCACAATAATCAATATTTAAACTCTTTATACTGTCAAGATTATAATTCTTGTCTTATTTATTCAAAAAGATTAGATTATACATAGCTAATATGCATATAAATCACAAATGATGCAATTCTGAGAATCATTCGACCATTTCAATTGTTTATGGATTCATTCTTAGTCATTTCATCACATTAAGCTATATTTAAATTCTTTATACTATCAAGAATACTATTCATGTGTTATTTGTTCAAAAAATATTGGATTATAAATGGTAATTACGCATATAAATTACAAATAATTCTGAGTTCCATTTGAGCATTTAATCATTTCTGAATTCATTCTAATTCATTTCATCACAATAAAGAACATTTAAACTCCTTATAGTGTCAAGAATATGATTCATGTGTTATATATTCAAAAAGTTTGGATTATACGAGGCAATTACGCACATAAAGTGCAAATAATGCAATTCTGTGTATCATTTGAGCATTTCAATCGTTTCTGGATTCATTGTAAGTTATTTCATTACAATAATCTACTTTTAAACTCTTTATAGTGACAAATATGATACGTGTATTATTTACTAAAAAAAAAGATTGAATTATACAAGGCAATTACACGTATAAAGTGTAAATAATGCAATTTTGAGTATCATTTGAGGGCAATCATTTATAGATTCATTCTAAGTCATTTAATCACAATAATCTATATTTAAAATCATTATAGTGTCAATAATATGATTCATGTGTTATTTAATCAAAAACATAGAATTATACAGGGCAATTACGCATATGAAGTGCAAATAATTGAATTTCGAGTATCATTTGAGCATTTGAACCGTTTCAGGTTTAATTCTAAGTTATATCAACACAATAATCTACATTTAAACACTTTATAGTGTCAATAATATGATTCACGTGTTATTTATTCAAAAAGATTGAATTATACAGGGCAATTACGCATATAAAGTGCAAATAATGCAATTCTGAGTATCATTTGAGCATTTCAATCTTTTCCAATTTCATTATAAGTTATTTAAACACAATAATCTACATTTAAACTCTTTATAGTGTCAACAATATGATACATGTGTTATATTACTCGAAAAGATTGAGTTATACATGGCAATTACGCATATAAAGTGTAAATAATGCAATTTTGTGTATCATTTGAGCATTTAATTCTTTTCTGGATACATTCTAAGTCATTTCATCACAATAATCTACATTTAAACTCTTTATAGTGTCAAGAATATGATTCATCTGTTATTTATTCAATAAGATTGGATTATACATGACAATTGCACATAAATATTGCAAATAATGCAATTCTCTGAGAATCATTCGAGCATTTCAATCGTTCGTGGATTTATTCTAAGTCATTTCATCACAATAATCAATATTTAAACTCTTTATACTGTCATGATTATAATTCTTGTCATATTTAATGAAAAAGATTGGATTACACATAGCTAATATGCACATAAATCGCAAATGATGCAATTCTGAGAATCATTCGATCATTTCAATCATTTCTGGATTCATTCTTAGTCATTTCATCACATTAATCTATATTTAAATTCTTTATACTATCAAGAAAAAGATTCATGTGTTATTTGTTCAAAAAAGATTGGATTATAAATGGTAATTACACTTATAAATTACAAATAATGCAATTCTGAGTACCATTTGAGCATTTCAATCGTTTCTGCATTCATTCTAATTCTTTTCATCTCAATAATGAACATTTAAGCTCCTTATAGTGTCAAGAACATGATTCATGTATTATTTATTCAAAAAGTTTGGATTACATGATGCAATTACGCACATAAAGTGCAAATAATGCAATTATGTGTAACATTTAAGCATTTCAATCGTTTCTGGATTCATTGTAAGTTATTTCATTACAATAATCTACTTTTAAACTCTTTATAGTGACAAGAATATGATAAATGTATTATTTACTAAAAAAGATTGAATTATACAGGGTAATTATGCCCATAAAGTGCAAATAATGCAATTTTGAGTATCATTTGATCATTTCATTCTTTTCTGGATGCATTCTAAGTCATTTCATCACAATAATCTACATTTAAACTCTTTATAGTGTCAAGAATATGATTCGTCTGTTATTTATTCAATATGGTTGGATTATGCATGACAATTGCACATAAAAATTGCAAATAATGCAATTCTGAGAATCATTCGAGCATTTCAATCGTTTCTGGATTTATTCTGAGTCATTCCATCACAATAATCAATATTTAAACTCTTTATACTGTCAAGATTATAATTCTTGTCTTATTTATTCAAAAAGATTAGATTATAGATAGCAAATACGCATATAAATCGCAAATGATGCAATTCTGAGAAATATTTGATCATTTCAATCGTTTCTGGATTCATTCTTAGTCATTTTATCACATTTATCTATATTTAAATTCTTTATACTATCAAGAATAGTATTAATGTGTTATTTGTTTAAAAAAGATTGGATTATAAATGATAATTACGCATATAAATTACAAATAATGCAATTTTGAGTACCATTTGAGGATTTCAATTGTTTCTGGATTCATTCTAATTCATTTCATCGCAATAATGAACACTTAAACTCCTTAGAGTGTCAAGAATATGATTAATATGTTATTTATTCAAAAATTTTGGATTATACAAGCCAACTACTCACATAAAGTGCAAATAATGCAATTCTGTGTATCATGTAAGCATTACAATAGTTTCTGGATTAATTGTAAGTTATTTCATTACAATAATCTACTTTTAAACTCTTTATAGTGTCAAGAATACGATACATGTATTATTTACTAAAAAAGAGTGAATTATACAGGGCAATTACGCGTATAAATTGTAAATATTGCAAATTTGAGTATCGTTTGATCATTTCATTCTTTTCTGGATAGATTCTAAGTCATTTCATCACAATAAACTACATTTGAACTCTTTATAGTGTCAAGAAGATTGGATTATGCGTGACAATTGCACGTAAAAATTGCAAATAATGCAATTCTGAGAATCATTCGAGCATTTCAATCGTTTTTGGATTTATTCTAAGTTATTTCATCACAATAATCAATATTTAAACTTTTTATACTGTCAAGATTATAATTCTTGTCTTATTTATTCAAAAAGATTGTATTATACATAGCAAATATGCATATAAATCGCAAATGAAGCAATTCTGTGGATCATTCGGTCATTTTAATCGTTTCTGGATTCATTCTTAGTCATTTCATAACATTAATCTATATTTAAATTCTTTATACTATCAAGAAAAAAATTAATGTGTTATTTGTTCAAAAAAGATTGGATTATAAATGGTAATTACGCATACAAATTACAAATAATGCAATTCTGAGTACCATTTGAGCATTTCAATGGTTTCTGCATTCATTCTAATTCATTTCATCTCAATAATGAACATTTAAACTCCTTATAGTGTCAAGAATATGATTCATGTGTTATTTATTCAAAAAGTTTGGATTATACGATGCAATTACGCACATAAAGTGCAAATAATGCAATTCTGTGTAACATTTAAACATTTCAATCGTTTCTGGATTCATTGTAAATTATTTCATTACAATAATCTACTTTTAAACTCTTTACAGTGACTAGATTATTATAAATGTATTAATTACTAAAAAATGATTGAATTATACAGGGTAATTACACGTATAAAGTGTAAATAATGCAATTTGGAGTATCATTTGAGCATTTCATTCTTTTCTGGATGCATTCTAAGTCATTTCATCACTATAATCTACATTTAAACTCTTTATAGTGTCAAGAATATGATTCATCTGTTATTTATTCAATAAGATTGGATTATACATGACAATTGCACATAAAATTGCAAATAATGCAATTCTGAGAATCATTCGAGCATTTCAATCGTTTCTGGATTTATTCTGATTCATTTCATCACAATAATCAATATTTAAACCCTTTATACTGTCAAGATTATAATTCTTGTCTTATTTATTCAAAAAGATTAGATTATAAATAGCAAATACGCATATAAATCGCAAATGATGCAGTTCTGAGAATCATTCGATCATTTCAATCGTTTCTGGATTCATTCTTAGTCATTTTATCACATTAATCTATATTTAAATTCTTTATACTATCAAGAATAGTATTCATGTGTTATTTGTTCAAAAAATATTGGATTATAAATGATAATTACGCATATAAATTACAAGCAATTTTGAGTACCATTTGAGCTTTTCAATCATTTCTGGATTCATTCTAATTCATTTCATCACAATAATGAACATTTAAACTCCTTATTGTGTCAAGAATATGATTCATGTGTTATTTATTCAAAAAGTTTGTATTATACAAGCCAACTACGCACATAAAGTGGTTGCTAGTTACTGGTTGGGTACTGAGTGCTCAAAAAGTGCTCAAAAAGTTGGTTACTGGTTGCTAGCTACTGGTTGGGTACTGAGTGGCAGCGAGCACCTATTCTGGTTACTGGTTTCTTGGTTTTGTCTTCTTTTTATTTTTGTTTCTTTGTAACTAGATAGCCTCTATCTAGTCTGTCAAAAAAAAAAAAAAAACTACACACATAAAGTGCAAATAACGCAATTCTGTGTATCATTTAAGCATTACAATCATTTCTGGATTCATTGTAAGTTAGTTCATTACAATAATCTACTTTTAAACTCTTTATAGTGTCAAGCATTTGATACATGTATTATTTACTTAAAAAGATTGAATTATACAGGGCAATTACGCGTATAAAGTGTAAGTAATGCAATTCTTAGCATCATTTGAGCATTTCATTCTTTTCTGGATAGATTCTAAGTCATTTCATCACAATAATCTACATTTAAACTCTTTATAGTGTCAAGAATATGATTCATCTGTTATTTATTCAGTAAGATTGGATTAGACATGACAGTTGCACATAAATATTGCAAATAATGCAATTCTGAGAATCATTCGTGCATTTATTTCGTTTTTTTATTTATTCTAAGTCATTTCATCACAATAATCAATATTTAAACTCTTTATACTGTCAAGATTATAATTCTTGTCTTATTTATTCAAAAAGATTGGATTATACATTGCAAATACGCATGGCAATTACACACATATAGTCTAAATAATGCAATTTTGAGTATCATTAGAGCATTTCAATTGGTTTTATATTCATTCTAAGTTATTTCATCACAATAATCTTTTTTTTAAAACTGTTTATACAGTCAAGAATATGATTAATGTCTTATTTATTAAAAAATATTGCATTATACATGGCAATTACTCATATAAATTGCAAATAATGCAATTCTGAGAATCATTTGAGCATTTCAGGATTCATTCTAGGTTATTATATTCATTACAATAATCTACATTTCAACTCTTTATAGTGTCAAGAATTTGATTCATGTGTTATTTATTCAGAAAGTTTCGATTATACATGGCAATTGCACATATAAAGTGCAAATAAAGAAATTTTGAGTATCATTTGAGCATTTCATTCCTTTCTGGATTAATTCTAAGTTATTTCATCACACTACATTTGAACTCTTTGTAGTGTCAAGAATATGATTCATGTGTTATTTATGCAAAAAGATTGGATTGAACAGGGTAATTATGCTCACAAAGTGCAAATAATGCAATTATGTGTACCATTTAAGCATTTCAATCATTTCTGGATTCATTCTAAGTCATTTCATTACAATAATCTAGTTTTAAACTCTTTATTGTGTCAATAATATGATTCAAGTGTTATTTATTCAAAAAGTTTGCATTACACGTGGCAATTACGCATATAAACTCCAAATAATACAATTTTGAGTATCATTAGAGCAATTCAATTGTTTCTGTATTCATTCAAAGTCAAATATCACAATAATCTTTATTTCAACTTTTTATACTGTCAAGAATATAATTAATTTCTTATTTATTCAAAAAGATTGGATTATACATGGCAATCACGCATATAAATTGCAAATAAAGCAATTCTAAGAATCATTCTAGCATTTCAATCTTTTCTGGATTCATTCTAGGTTATTTCATTACAGTAGATACATTTAAAATCTTTATAGTATCAAGAATATGATTCATGTGTTATTTATTCAAAAAGTTTGGATTATACATGACAATTATGCTTATAAAATGCAAATAATATAATTTTGAATAACATTTGAGAATTTCAATCATTTCTAGATTCATTCTAAGCCATTTTCTAACAATAAGCTACATTTAAACTCTTTATACTGTCTATATTATAATGCATGTATTATTTATTCGAAAAGATTGGATTATAAATGACAATTACTAAAATAAATTACGAATAATGCAATTTTGAGTATCATTTGAGCATTTCAATCGTTTATAGATTTATTCTAATTTCTAAGTCATTCCATCACAATAATTTATATTTAAACTCCTCATACTCTCTAGAATATGATTCATGTGTTTTGTTATAAAAATATTGGATTGTAAATAGCAATAACTCATATAAATTATAAATATGATTACTGTGTTATTTACTCAAAAAGATTGGATTTTACATTGCAATTACACATATAAAGTGCAAATAATGCAATTCGGAGTATAATTTGAGAATTTCAAACTCATATAAATTATAAATATGATTACTGTGTTATTTACTCAAAAATATTGGATTTTGCATTGCAATTACACATATAAAGTGCAAATAATGCAATTCGGAGTATCATTTGAGAATTTCAATCGTTTCTGGATTCATTCTAAGTTATTTTATCACAATAAACTATATTTAAAGTTTTAAACTCTTTATACTGTCAAGTAGATGATTAATTGTTATTTATTGAAAAAGATTGGATTATAAATGCCAAATACGCAGATAAATTACAAATAATGCAATTCTGAGTATCATTTGAACATTTCATCGCAATAATCTATATTTAAACTCCTTATAGTGTCAATAATATGATTCATGTGTTATTTAATACAAAAAACGTTGAATTATGAAGGGCAATTACGCATATGAAGTGCAAATAATTCAATTCTGAGTATCATTTGAGCATTTGAATCATTTCAGGTTTCATTCTAAAAGATTGAATTATACAGGGCAATTACACATATAAATTGCAAATAATGCAATTCTGAGTATCATTTGATCATTTTTATCGTTTCTGGATTATGTCTAAGTTATGTCATCACAATAATCTACATTTAAACCCTTTATAATGTTAAGAATATGATTCATGTGTTATTTATTCAAGAAGATTGAATTATACAGGGCAATTACGCGTATAAAGTGTAAATAATGCAAGTTTGAGTATCATTTGAGCATTTCATTCTTTTCTGGATTCATTCTAAGTCATTTCATCACAATAATCTACATTTAAATTCTTTATAGTGTCAAGAATATTATTCATCTGTTATTTATTCAATAAGATTGGATTATACATGACAATTGCACATAAAAATTGCAAATAATGCAATTATGAGAATCATTCGAGTATTTCTGTCGTTTCTGGATTTATTCTAAGTCATTTCATCACAATAATCAATATTTAAACTATTTATACTGTCAAGATTATAATTCTTGTCTTATTTATTCAAAAAGATTGGATTATACATAGCAAATACGCATATAAATCACAAATGATGCAATTCTGAGAATCATTTGATCATTTCAATCATTTTTGGATTCATTCTAAGTCATTTTATCACAATAATCTACATTTAAGCTCTTTATAGTGTCAAGAATATGATTCATGTGTTATTTATTCAAAAAGATTGGATTATATAAGACAATTACGCATATAAAATGCAAATAATGTAATTCTGAGTATTATTAGAGCATTGCATTCGTTTTTGCATTCATTGTAAGTCATTTCATCACAATAATTTTCATGTAAACTCTTTATACTGTCAATAATATGATTCATGTGTTATTTATTCAAAAATATTGTATTATACATCGCAATTACTCATATAAAAAGCAAATAATGCAATTATGAGTATCATTTGAGCATTTTATTCGTTTCTGGATTCATTCTAAGTCATTTCATCACAATAATCTCTATTTAAACTCTTTATAGTTTCAAAAATATGATTCATATATTATTTATTTAAAAAATATTAGATTATAAATAGTAATCATGCATATAAAATGCAAATAGTGCAATTCTGAGTATAATTGGAGCATTCCAATCGTTTACATATTAATTCTAAGTCATTCCATCACAATAATCTACATTTGAACTCTTTATACTGTCTATAATATGATTCTTATCTTATTTTTTTTTAAAAAGATTGGATTATACAAAGTAATTACGCATATAAAGCGCAAATACTGCAATTCTGTTTATCATTTGAGCATATCAATGGTTTATGAATTCATTCTAAGTCATTTCATCAAAATAATCTATATTTAAACTCTTTATACTGTATAGAATATGATTTATGTGTTATTTATTCAAAAATATTGGATTATACATGGTAATTACGTATATAAAGTGCAAATAATGCAATTTTGTGTATAATTTGAGCATTTCATTCGTTTCTAAATTCATTCTAAATCATTTTGTAACAATTATCTACTTTTAAACTTTTTATCGTGTCCAGAATATGATACATGTGTGGATTTTTCAAAAAAATTGGATTATAAATGGCACTTAAGCATATAAATTACTAATAATGAAACTCTGAGTATCATTTGAGCATTTCAATCATTTATAAATTCATTCTAGGTCATTCCATAACAATAATCTACATTTAAACTCTTTATACTGTCGATATAATATGATTCATGTGTTATTTTTTAAAAAAGATTGGATTATACATCGCAATTACACATATAAAAGTGCAAATAATGCAATTGTGAGTTTTATTTGAACATTTCAATCGTTTCTGCTTTAATTCTAAGTCATTTTAATCACAATAATCTATATTTAAACTCTTTATATTGTCAAAAATATGATTCAAGTATTATTTATTCAAAAACATTGGATTATACATGGCAATTACGCATATAAAGTGCGAATAGTGCAATTTTGAGTATCATTTGAGCATTTCAATCGTTTCTGGATTCATTCTAAGTCATTTTATCACAATAATCTACATTTAAACTTTTTATGCTGTCTAGAATTTGATTCATGTGTTATTTATTCAAAAACATTGGATTATGCATGGTAATGACCAATATAAATGCAATTCTGAGAATAATTTGAGCATTTTTTTTCGTTTCTGAATTCATTCTAAGTTATTTCATCACAATAATCTACATTTAAACTCTTTATACTGTCAAGACTATATTATTCATGTGTTATTTATTCAAAAAGATTAGATTATAAATGGCAATCATGCATATAAATTACAAATAATGCAATTCTGAGTATGATTTGATCATTTAAATCCATTCTTGATTCATTCTTAGTCAATTCATCACAATAATTAATTCTTAAACTCTTTATGCTGTCTATAATTTGGCGCATGTGTTATTTATTCAAAAAGATTGGATTATATATGACAATTACGCATATAAAGTGCAAATAATGCAATTGTGAGAATCATTCGAGCATTTCAATCGTGACTAGAATTTGATTCATGTGCTATTTATTCAAAAAGTATGGATTATACATGGGAATTACGCATATAAATTACAAATAATGCAATTCTGCGTATCATTAGAGCATTTGAATTATTTCTGTATTTATTCTAAGTCATTTCATCACAATAATCTTTATTTAAACTCTTTATACTGTCAAGAATATAATTCATGTGTCATTTGTTAAAAAAAAGATTGGATTATACAGGGCAATTACACATAGAAAGTGGTAATAATGCAATTATGGGTATCAATTGTGCATTTCAATCATTTCTGTATTCATTTTAAGTTATTTCATTGTAATAATCTACATTTAATTGTTTTATAGTGTAGAGAATTTGATTCAAGTGTTATTTATTCAAAAATATTGGATTATACATTGCAATTACTCATATAAAGTGCGAATAATGCAATTCTGAGTATCATTTGAGCATATCAACGTTTCTGGATTCATTCTAAGTCATTTCATCACAATATTCTGCATTTAAACTCTTTATACTGTCTAGAATATGATTCATATCTTATTTATTCAAAAAGATTAGATTATACATAGTAATTACGCATATAAAGCGCAAATAATGCAATTCTGAGTATCATTTGAGAGTTTCGGTGGATTAATTCTAAGTCATTTTATCACAATAATCTATATTTAAACTCTCAATAATGTATAGAATATGATTCATATATTATTTATTCAAAAATATTGGATTATACAGGGCAATTGCGCATTTAAAGTGCAAATAATGCAATTCTGAGTATCATTTGAGCATTTCAATCGTTTCTGGATACATTCTAAGTAATTTCATCATAATAATCTACATTTAAACTCTTTTTAGTGTCAATAATGTGATTCATGTGTTATTTATTCGAAAAGATTGGATTAACATGGCAATTACACATAGAAAGTGCTAATAATGCAGTCCTGAGTATCATTTGTGCATTTCAATCATTTCTTTATTCATTCTAAGTCATTTCATCACAATAATCTACATTTAAACTCTTTATATTGTCTAGAATATGATTCATTTCTTATTTATTCAAAAATATTGGATTATACATTGTAATTACGCCTATAAAGTGCAAATAATGCAATTCTGGGTATCATTGGAGAATTTCTTTCGTTTCTGTTTTTATTCTATGTCAATTCATCACAATAATCTGCATTTAATCTCTTTATATTGTCTATGATATGATTCATATCTTATTTATTCAAAAATATTGGATTATAAACAGTAATTACGCATATAAATTGCTAATAATGCAATTCTGAGTATCATTCGAGCATTTCAATCGTTTCTACATTCACTCTAAGTCATTTCATTGCAATAATCTATATTTAAACTCTTTATACTGTTTAGAATATGATTCATATCTTTTTTTATCCAAAAAGATTGAATTATACAAAGTAATTACGCTTATAAAGCACAAATAATGCAATTCTGAGATCATTGGAGCATTTCAATTGTTTCTGGATACATTCTAAGTGAAAATAATGTAATTCTGAGTATCATTTGAGTATTTTAATCGTTTCTGCGTTAATTTAAAGTCATTTCATCACAGTAATCTACATTTATACTTTTTGTACTGTCTAGAATATGATTAATGTCTTATATATTGAAAAAGATTGGATTATACATAGTAGTTACGCTATAAAGTGCAAATAATGCAATTTTGAGTATCATTTGAATATTTCCATCATTTCTGCATTCGTTCTAAGTCAATTTCGTCACACTAATCTATATTTAAACTTTTTCTGCTGTCTAGAATATGATTCATATCTTATTTATTCTAAAAGATTAGATTATACAAAGTAATTACGTATATAAATTGAAAATATTGCAATTCTGAGTATCATTTGAGCATTTCAATTCTTGATGTATCCATTCTAAGTTATTTCATCATAATAATCTACCTTTAAACCCTTTATACCCTTTTTAAATATGCCTCTATGAAGTAATAAATTTTGAAAACTGTCACTGTAAAATATTAGAATTAGAAATATTTCATCATAAAGTAAAATAATTGATTTTATTTTATGCCATCAACAGGAGAAATTAAAATTTAAAATTTAAAATCAAAATTGGAAAGTTTTTAATTCTAAAGTATAAAATTGAAATATTTTAAATTCATTTTTTTAATTTTAATTTGAAATTCAAAATTTTTAATTATTGAATTTAAAAATTAGAAAATTTTAAAATTTTAAAGTCCAAAATTTGAATATTGAAAATTTGAAAATCTGAAATTTACAAACTTGAAATTTGTCAAAATTTAATTTACGTTAATAAGTTTCATTTTTTATTCCTTAATAAGTGGGTACTTTGAATATTTTTAAAAAGCTAGAGTGGCATATCTCTAATTTTGACCGAAAGTAATGACATAAAACTAATTTTAATCATTCTATGGTGGCATAAAACTGATTGACATATTCAAGAATGACATATTTCTAATTATCATTTTTTTATACTAGATGGGAAAACGCCGCTTCGCCGCGTCTTAGTGGATTTTTTTTATTTCAATTTTAAAAAGCACCGATAATTTATCATCAAGTCTAAATTGTGTGCGACAAGCTTATAATGAAAAGGCAAAATGCCACAACCTATATTTTTACATGAGCTATAAAAAATTAAGTGCATAAGTATCATACAACAACTGTTTTAGCATCCATATACATTGGATTTTAAAAAATAATAAATAAGCAATTGAAGAGACCCAATTAGTAGTGTTCTAAATACGTGTCGTGCCGTGTCGTGTCAAACACGCCTGTGTCCGATCATTTGTTGTGTCGTGTCTAAATATTTCACGTGTCGTGTCGTGCCGTGTCTAAATTCTAAGAAATGGACACGACAAGTCTAAGGACACGGCACGCCTCGTGTCCTCGTGGTGTGTCATGTCGTGTCTTCTTTAAACGTGTCGTACCGTGTCGTGCTTGAACACGATTGAATTTCATAAAATATAATTATATACTTATGCTCATGGGTGAACTAGATATTCAAACTATAAAATTATCCTTAAAAAATAGACAATATAAGAATTTTTCTTATATTTCGTAATATTTACTATTTTGGATCCTAATTATAAACTTGTTATATATCTTGGGTTGTGTCGTGCCGTGTCGTGTCTAGACAATTCGCGTGTCGTGTCGTGTCTATTCCCTCAAAGTTGGACACGACACGCTTAAGTTCTCGTGCCGTGCCGTGTCCGTGTTTTACCGTATCGTACCACCTCCGTACCGTGTCATGTCGTGTCGTACCGTGTTCAGACACGCCGTGTTTTTTTTAGAACACTACCAATTAGGCCATCATACATTTGATTACAAATGTTCAATTTTGGTACTGTTGTTCATATTTTCCCCAATCAAAAGACGTTGCTCATTATGAAAATTTGCATAGGAAACCAAACAAATGATCATATTTAATATATATTGATCACAACTTGCATGAAAGGAATATAATATTCGATTTTATTTTTATTGCAAATGGCCTCAAATTACAAAAGTTAGAATAATGTGTTTTAATCTTTTATTGGCATCACCATAAGATGAATGAATGTGAACATGTGGTATTTCCAATTAAATTCATTCATAACTTGATTAAATTCAACTACATGAGAGCTACAAATTTCAAATGAAGAAGCAAAATTATAACACTCAACTATATAAATATGGTCTAAATATTACCCTAAAAAAAGTATGATATAAACATCAATTAGTAGCTCCATTGGACCTAATATTAACCGAAAGATACAACTGAACAAATTTTAATCCGAGAAGCAAAAAATAATAGCGAAATGATCACCTTGGCTTGTTTTGTCTTGCGACAATATGCAAGGCTGATAAGACAATATTACAATAGTCCCATCTGCCTCCACCAAGGCCTCCGCAACCTCAGGGCTCATGCCTTTCACTACCATGTGCAATGTCGTCAGACCTTTCTTGTCAGATCTATAAGCGAGTTGTGGGTCCTATGCTAGCAAGGCATTCACCATCTCAATAAGGCCCTGGCATGCAACGAAATGTAATGAGTTCTTGCAATTATTCTTTGATAGATGGATTGAGCCATCATCAGACAAATGTAAGAGGTGAACCGTTTCCATGTGACCAAGGGTGGTAGCTGAGATGAGCGGAATCACATTTGATGGGTCTAAAGTATGCTCAAATCCAGCTCATGGTGCAAGAGGGCTCGCAAGATTTTTGTAGAAAGGGAGAATTCATAAAGTTCATTAAGACGAATGAAAATAAATAAATAAAATAAATGCATGTATCCTTGGCTCAGGTGGTAATAAGAGCACTTGGCTCTCTTTTAAGAAGTTCAGGGTTCAAGCCCACATGCTTGCGATAGGCTTGGCGAGCCAGCGTAAAAACTCAGCCATATATACAAAAAATGACCAAAGTCGGGATGTCATTTCTAGCCTACCCAACTTGTTTGGGATAAAAGACTTAGAATTTAGACTTTAAATGCATCTGCATCCTAAAGTTGTCCAAAAAAACATTACCAATACTGATACTGACAACATTTATGCGATCTTGTAATGTTTCTTCATATTACATGGACAGGTAATGTTCTTAATTTGTAATGGTACTGGTCTTAATTTTCAGTAATGCAACATCAACAAAATCTACACATTTTCTTTTCCTTAATTATTCTTTTGTAATTTGATAGGATAAGAAACATGTGTTGCAAATTGCTAGTAATTTAAAAAAACTTAATTTCACGTGAACATATAAAGAGATCTTGACCTCCCAAAACTAATGTTCTTAGCAATATTAATTAGGACAATTGGTTCTTACCATTGACAGTAGTGGTTAATTTCTCTCCACGACATAGTAATTGCCTGAGCAACATTAGTCTTGGAGTTTTTTTAAATAGAAAAAAATAAAACTAATATCTAATTGCAAATATGAATAAATAATGAGGATGAGAACAAACCTCTTTGGAGTTACCAGTTATCTATGGTGCATTCTGTTCTGACTTAATGAGCCTTAGGTAGTGAAGATCAGTTCTAAAAAATTTAAAAGTGATTAAATCAACTAAATAATAGATATTACCGAGCATGATGCTTGAGCCCGATATGCGAGTCCTTTCCCATTGCATATGCAGCCTCAGAACATTTGTGCCATTTGCCTCACACAGTGCTGACATGGCGTTGATGAAGGAGATTCTTTGTGTCAGGAAAGCATTGACTGCAAGCTTACAAAGCATTTATATTATCAAAAATATCAAATCAACTCCAAATTTTATAAAATTTTTATGAAAATGTATCGCTTGTAAAATTGAACAAGATCAACGGTTTATATTTAACATTTGACTTTAAAATTTTTTAAAAAAGCCTTGGCTGGACGGTACAGTCCAAAACCTTGGCGGTAGAGGATGTGAATCCTTGGCGGAGGAGGGCTTGCAGGTGGCAGCCTATTTTGTTTTGGGTGCTGATTCGGACAACAAAATATTTGATCCGAACAACAAAACATTTTATAAATGACTTTATTGCCCTCTCTTATTCGAACAACTTTCCTCCTCGTTTTCTCCAAGCAATCTTTCCTCTTTTGACTGCTAACTTTTTTTTTTTTTAGTACCAAGCAGCAAACTCATCAATCACAGCTGAATCTTCTTTTACTCAACTCTATCTGATGATGAGAATTTTGAAATGAATATTTCAATACCAAACACTTATATTATTTTTTTTTTTGAAGAAACGCCAGTAGGCATATTATTATTATACATGAAATTATGATACAATATGACGACAAGCTCTGTACATTTGTGCAGCATCTCTGTACAGTTCTCCGTATGTATCTATCGTGTAACGTTTGAAAAATTTTCAAACTTATAGCTGCTACAAAGTATTCCAAAAATATTTGCATCATAAAAAATTACTTAATTCAATACTACAAGCACAAAGCAATGGCTCTGTCCTTATCCTAGAGGTAATCGCGGAAAAGAGATAAATTTTATTTCACAGAGTGGACTATACCTTGTAAATAAATGGCCTTATTTTTTTTAAAAAAAAAACAAGCACAAAAGAATGGAAGTATAGCTCTCTAGTCAACATGGCTATGTTTCAATTTAAATGAACCAACCTACAGCAAAATAATTAAACAATAATTTATTTTTCCTCTATTTGTATTTTTATATTATGCACTCGTAGTTCTCTTCTTGTAATTACATACTCCTATTTTTGTTGCTATAATTGTATCATGATTTTGTAATTAAATACTTCTCAAAACCTAAAATATGCACAATATTGAACAACAACAAAAAAAAAAAAAATTTGCAAAATTAACTAAACATAAATTTGGAATATAAATTAGTTATTGTGAAAGGAGATGTTAACCAATGAAAACTTTGTTCAGATGAGTACAAGCCGAAATCAAACAAAAAGCAATGTGAATTTTAGGAGAATTTTAGAATCTGACTTGCTCTCTCTCTTAACGTAAAAAATATAAGAAATATTTAGGAAAGAGTAATTAAAGAAAGTTTTTGAGGTCTACAATTAAAAAAAATTATTAGAGTAATTTAGGTAATGCAATATAACAGAATAATTAGGGGTAATATGATCATGAGATTGTGAAAATGTTGTTCGGATCAAATATTTTGTTGTCCGGATCAGCGACCTTTTGTTTTGGGGAAAGCAAAAGAAAATCGGAGAAGGGAAGGAAAATTCTTATTTGGAGATGGGGCTGAGAGAGGGGCGATGGTTGAGGAAAAAAATAATATCATATTTTAGCGTAAACGAACATATACCGTGTTGCCAGCGAAAACAAAAAAACGAACTGCGACACCAACGGATTTTAATTAATACTATAGATATAGATTAGCATGTACCTATTTATTCCAAAAAAATCGTCGCATATCTGTCAATTAGAGACGAGCCATTGAAATACTACTTCTCAATAATAAATTTATTCCATTCGACTTGATTTGAAAATCAAATACAAATATTTTTATTTTGATTATAAATTTTCATTAGCCATAATTATTCTTCCTTTTATCTGTACAAAATCCCAAATTAAAAAACTTAAACTTAAACACATTCTCATAAAAAAAAATACATGAAACTCCTCAATGAACAGATAAATAAATTCGTTAAAATTTCCCCTACTTCACGGGAATTGCTTTGCTCGAACTCCACTTTGAGATTCATTCCCTAAATGACCAAAATACCCTCACATTTCTCCACTATTCTGCTTTTGAAAAACCGAGGGTATTTTGGTCATTCGGGAAGTGAGCAAATCAGCAAAGCAATTCCCCAGCTTCACCGTTCGGCCTTCCTCCTCCCGCCTTCGCCAGAACCTTCACTTAACTAGGGTTTCTCTTTTCTCAATGGAAGAATCCAGAAAGAGAAGGCAATCCGAATCCGACGAGCCATCCGACGAAGCTCCAGCTGCCTCAGCAAACCCCAAGCGTCAACGACTGTCCGACAAAAATGGTGGCGCGCCGCTCGAGCTAAGCGAACACATCGACCATGCAGTAAACGAAGAGAATGGAGAGGAAGATGATGACGAGGAAGAGGATAGGCAGGTTGTGGCTAGAGGAAACCGCCACGTGGAGATTAGAAGGGATTGCCCATACCTCGACACTGTCAATCGTCAGGTTAGAGTTTGTTCCAATCTTTAATTATGAAATTATATTGACTCTACATTGGTTCCGGAAAGTACAGTTTGGTTAGCAATGAAGCAAATTAGCAGATCTGTCAGGGCTTGTCTGCTTGAATTGTTTTGCAGAACAATTAGCAGATATGATGCATTTGTTTGTTTACTGTTTTGTAGGTTTTGGATTTTGATTTTGAGAAATTTTGCTCTATCTCATTATCAAATCTGAATGTATACGCCTGCTTGGTTTGCGGGAAGTATTTTCAAGGGAGAGGTCTAAAGTCTCATGCCTATACACACAGTCTCGAAGCGGGGCATCATGTGTTTATCAACCTTCAAACAGAGAAGGTCTATTGCCTCCCTGACGGTTATGAAATTAATGACCCCTCTTTGGATGACATCAGACATGTTTTAAACCCAAGGTACCTGGTTTTTATTGTTTGGTATTGGTATACCTATGTGAAATCATTGCAAACTGAGCTGTTTTGCTTTTATAGTGAATTATGTTTGAATTAGTCAAGCGAGGCATCAAATCAATTACTGTTACATCATGTGGCACGTCTCATGTTAATTAAACTCATGTTTTGCAATCAACTGAACCCACTTCACATACTCAACCTTCAATTGTGCAGTTCTGCATTGCTTCTTCTGGTTTGAAATGTTTTTGAGTAACAACAGACCGATATGAAACCAACAAAAAAATGATGCAATTATACCCAGTTCAGCCATTGATTCCTACATTTGTGCAAGCAAGCATGAAACATATGAAATGGAGTACGGACAGGGGATTAAAGACATTGCCAATCTGGTGGAAACACAATAATGGCTATTAGGCGTTAAACTTTGAAAGAATACCTTGTCTGTCACAACAATCTTTGATCTATATTCAACATATTCTAGACATTAACACCCCTATAACATAATTTTTGTAATTTGAAATTTTTATTTGTTTCCACAGGTTTATGAGGGAACAAGTGGCACATCTGGATCAGAACAAGCAATGGTCGAGGGCACTAGATGGATCCAATTATCTCCCGGGAATGGTAAAAGTTTTGCTAAATGCCAATTGAGCAGTTTTCAGCAAAGAAATCTTGTTGATGTTAGTTTTGATATGGTTTTGACTTTCTGATTTAGGAGCACAGGCAAATAACAAGCTATATTACAAATATACCTGACTGAGATACTTATGGTTTAACCCCTGTTTGAGTTTTCTTAGATCTTCTAGTGTCATTTTCTAATTGTTAATGGACCAGACTTTATTGGCTACTTTAGGTTTCTAGCTAGTTATGGTGACTAAGCCTGAATCATCAATATACATGAAACAACCACAAAAAGAATATACACTACCAAACTTAAATCATACTTGATAGTTGATATTGATAGATGGGAACCAAGATGTGAAATATTTAGATATGTTTAAACTAGCCTCCTCCATATTTAAATACTCTCGTCATGCACTTTACAGGTTGGTCTTAATAACATCAAGGAGACAGATTTTGTGAATGTCACAATACAATCACTGATGAGAGTGACACCTTTGAGAAATTTCTTTCTCATTCCGGAGAACTATGAACATAGCAAGTCTCCCCTTGTTCACCGTTTTGGAGAACTGACACGTAAAATCTGGCATGCCAGGAATTTCAAGGGCCAGGTTTTGCCTTTTCACTCATTGATGTTTTGACATAATACTGAATATTGAAGAGGAGATGATATACATGAAGTGGGGTTATAGCAATTCTAAACTTGTATGATTATATAATTGACATAGTGATGTTACTGACTAAAAGTATTATCAAATGAAGGAATGTAATTCCTGGAAAAATTATTCCCTCTAGAGACATTAGGTCCTATGAAATGATCAGGTTGGTAAGGATTCTATCTTTTGCAAGTTATGCAGATAAGTTGTCATTAATATATACATTTTCTTTTCCAGGTTAGTCCACATGAGTTTCTTCAGGCAGTTATGAAGGCCAGCAACAAGCGATTTCAAATCGGTGTGCAGTCTGACCCAGTGGAATTTATGTCCTGGCTTCTAAACACACTGCATTCAAACTTAAAGAGCTCAAAGAGGAAGAACAAGAGCATCATCTATGATTGTTTTCAGGTTCACATTACCTTTACTCAAATTTTTTTTTTCTATACATCTTTCTGCATAAATTATGTTCTATGCATAATTGAAGCACTGTGCCCACCCGCCCACACATCAACACATGCATGCACATGCAAAAGAAAAAAAATTGCCAGCCTTGTGAACTGAATAACGGTAGGTATAGCTAGATTGTGTTGGTAAAGTTTCTATTACCTGTCATGATGGGTTTGTTACTTTTTCAGTTTCATAATCTTTGGTTTCTGCTTCTTTATTATACCTAATAGTTAATTGTGTTATGTCAGGGGGAGCTTGAAGTTGTTAAAGAGATCCCCAGAAGGCATCTTGTAGAAAATAAGGAAAATGGCAGTGAAGAAAACAACAATAGAGCAGCAAATGAAGAGGTTGTGACTGAGACATCTCGAGTTCCATTTCTGATGCTTGGTCTCGACTTGCCGCCTCCACCCCTTTTCAAAGATGCGATGGAGAAAAACATCATTCCTCAGGTATACTTTTTGGGTCTTTATCATAAAGTTCTGAAACAGCTTTGCACTTAATCTGATTCTTTTCTTTTTATAGATTCCTCTTTTTAATATATTGACGAAGTTTGATGGAGAGACAGTGACAGAGGTGGTAAGGCCATGCATTGCTAGAATGAGATATCGCGTCATTCGGCTTCCCAAGTATCTTATCTTACACATGCGCCGCTTCACCAAGAATAACTTCTTCATTGAGAAGAATCCTACAATTGGTACTTAATAAATCCAACTTTTTTCTGCCCCCCATCCCTTCTTAATAGCTATGCCAAACTTAGTAGACAACTTCAAAATATCAATCTTTATTCCCAAGGTACTGGAGTTGAGTTACTACTTTTAATGGAAGATAATTAGTGGCAGACAGTAAATATTAAGCAGAATGTTTTCTTGCTTATTAGTGTTGGACAAATCCCTTTTTGGTCATTGGAAATTTTTGTGGATAGTGTTTAATTCAATATCCCTTCTGCTGGATGTATTTACTGTTATATTGATCTACTTTTATCTAATTTGAAGTTAACTTCCCGGTGAAGAATCTTGAGTTAAAGGATTACATCCCTCTGCCGATGCCAAAGGGAAATGAGAAGTTAAGATCCAAGTATGATTTAATTGCAAATATTGTGCATGATGGAAAACCAGGAGAAGGATGCTATCGAGTTTTTGTACAGCGGAAATCAGAGGAGCAATGGTTAGATTCTTTCTTGTTATCTTCCTCGTCTATTATATGTTATTATTTTTTTAAAAAAGTTCTTGCATCATCGATAAGTTCAAAAGCATACCCACGTAACTACTGATGTCTCGGAGGTTAGGAGCCAATGGTATGTTTTTCTAGTTATTATTTTCTTTCTTGTTGCCTTCAGGTATGAGATGCAAGATCTCCATGTGACAGAGACTCTCCCTCAAATTGTAGCTCTCTCGGAAACTTACATGCAAATCTATGAGCAGCATGAATGATAGAGATGCTAGGTATTATGGATATCAAGGAAAGAGAAAGGAATGATAGATTCTTTTTTCAAAATAGTTAAGACTATTGAGTATCGAGTGATATATTGAAATCCACTGTTTATTGTATATGCTCTATCTCAAGCATATTTGTGTAAAATGGTAACAGTCGAGGCAAGGATTCTGCTCCTAGGGTTTTTTTTTTTTTTTTCTGTAGCCACTGAGTTGGTAAAATTAAAAAATTTTGTTTCCTTTAATTTGCTTTCTTTTTAAAATATTCATTGTGGTTGTTTGTTCTTTGGAGAATTCTATTTTTTTTACCTAGGTAAAGCTCAATATGGCACTTCTATACTTACAAGTTACAAAAGGAAGCAAACTAAAAAATCACAGTTATTGCAACATGCAAGCCAGATAAAGCTAGGTTTGTGTGCATCAACTTTGTATATGTTTCTATGAAAGAAGCTTCTCTTGAATTTCAACGGATGTGTGATGACATATACAAAATATTAAGGTCCAAAATCTCAATGGCCTAATATTGTTATCACAAGCCCTCCAATTTAATGTCATTGTTGGGGATGGGAAGCAAAATAAAATAAAAGCAAGTCATTCACTCTCTATGGATTATATTTGAATTCAACTTCAACTTCCGTTGCTTATCTAAATTATGGTATGCCTATTGTTGCAACAAAAATGCAAAAAATAAAAGAAGTATGGCTTCGTTTGGATTCCATTTGAGAAGAAGGGAAAAAGGAAATGAGGGAATAAATTTATTATAAACAATCCAAATTCTTCAGAAAGTTACACATTTTTCAATACTTCTTCCCACTTCTTCCCACTTCTTCCCTTCTTCCCGCACCTTATTTCCAATTCATAAACAAAATATTGACATAAAACTTGATTATTTAATAAGCTGACATGGATAACTCGTCAATTGCCAGTTTAATTATACTAGATCTATGCGTCGAGAAGCTCGACGATAATAGTATCCATTGTAAATTATATATGAGACATTATGGCATTAATTTTTAAATTAATTTTAAGTATATAGACGATTTTTAATCAATGATTTTAATATAAAATAACTTATTTTTAAAGTATATGTGCTATAAGAAGATAAATTCGATAAATTTATTTGCTCGAGAATGAAAATTAATAAGGATTTAAACATTCCGGTATTAATAAAAATGATTGTATAAAAATTTATCTTACTTCTAGAAGAACAAAATTTATCCCCCATGTATTTTTTGTCTTCGAATTTTTTGTGGGCCAAATTTTCAATATCCGTGCGCGTATCACGTCTAGATTTCTATTTGAAAGTAATGCAATATCTATTATGTTTATCTTTTATTGTAAATGTGAAATGATTGATGAAAACTTAAAAAAGAAATATTATTTATAGATAAAATGTTGGCACCCTTTGGTGGAGGAGACATCTACTCGATTGCATCCTTTGGCTACGCACCTTTTAAATCGCACCTTTTTAGACATCAAATTGATTGCATCCTTTGGCTATGCACCTTTTAAATCATAGTTTTTGAGACATCAAATTGATTGAATCCTTTGAAAAGATATATTTTAAATTATTAATCAAAACCTTATGAAATATATGTTAAAAGGCACATTTTCATTCGCATCCATTCATTGAATAAAACTACATACTCACACCGTTTCATTTGTTAACATTTAATTAACATATTTATAATTTTTTAATAATAATATAAAGTAAAAAATTATACTTTATCATACACAATCACACCATTTCATTTGTTATCATTTAATTAACCTAATTATGATTTCTCAATAATAATTTAAAATAAAAAGGACACTTTATGATATATTATCCCACCATTTCATTTATTAGCATTTAAGTAACCTAATAATGATTTTTTAAATATTTATTTAAATAAAAAGAATACTTTATTATATTTACAACTATATATATGCACTTTAAGAAGGAGATGAAACAATTATCTGGTTAGTGTAAGATATCTTTTGGGACCCATCCATTGAATATCTATGAATGCACCATTTTGTTTGTTAGTATGTAATTAATCTCATTATGATTTATTAATAATAATTTCAAATAAAAATGATAACTATTTATTTTACAAATAAGAATACAATTTTCTTTTAAAGTTTACAAAATTTTTAGATTATTTACAAATAAAAGGCATTACCAAATATTAAAAATTGAATTGAATAAAAAAATTATATTACAAATATCAAAATTAATAAGTAAATTGTAATTAAGAATTATAAATTTTAATTTATATGATTATAGTAATTAAACAATAGGTGTGTCTATAGGCTGTGTAAAGTCAGTAATTTTTGTTCTAATATTTTTAAAAAACTTGAAAATAGACAACACACGAATATGGCAATAAGATTTTATATCAAAATAGTAACATAAGTATTTGCGGACAAATCAATACAAAACTTGTGGGGAACCGTACGATAGCCTCATCTAATATGTTCTACATTGAATCGTACAATCTCACACATAGCATCTTGTGTAAAATCATTTTGGGTCTATTGATAATATCCAATATCAAAATAAAAATTATTCTAATCAGTTGCAAGCCAAATTTTTTGTGACCCATACACGTATCACATCTGGATTTCTATTTAATAGTGATGTCATATCTATTATGTTCATCATTTTGTAAATGTGAAATGGTTAATGAAAATTTGAAAAATAGAGTACTATTTATAGATAAAATATTAGCACCCTTTGGTAGAAGAGACATCCACTCGATTGCATCCTTTGGCGAGATATCTTTTAAATCGCATCTTTTAAGATATTTTCTTGATAGATACCTTTTCGTTCATATTTTTTTGGACCATCTACGTATTTTTATTATATGTAAGATGTAAGATGTCTGGAGGTGTTTTTGTATAGTAATTATATTTTCTTTGTTTAGTTAGTTCTTTACTTTGTATAGGCGTTTGGGGTTTTTTGTCTCTTCTGTTTGTTTTTTCTTTTCTTTTCTTGGCTCTCACTTGTAACCCTTCCTTTTTTTTTTTTTTAATAAAATTTCTGTCCTGACCCTAAAAAAAATTATATGCTGGCATGGATAACTCTGTAACTTCCCTTTTGGTATTCTCTGCCTAGCGTCTCTAAAAAAAAAAAAAAAAAAAAACTCTGTAACTTGCCAATTTAGTTATATGCTGGCATACTACTATTTGATAATACAATGGACCTTTTTTTTTTTATTTGTTTGAGCAATATAATGAATCTTAAATTTATGTGTTGAATTTTTTTTATGTTTGGTAACCGGAAAAATGTGCATCATATCTCATTAGCATTATATAAAGTATAAGCTATACGAAAAATGCTGATTACATTTGCCAAATAAAATTTACATTCACTAATTAGAAACCGATAAGATATCTATGTGATATATGTTGAAACATGTTCAGAGAAAACTCAAAATTTTCATTAATTAATTTTGTTAACGTTACTCATTTGGAGGAATCAAATATTTGATGCCCACTAAATCCTTTTTGTCCCGTTGCATCAGTTACCAAAAATAAGCTCATATCCTTCAATACATTTTTCTCCCACTACATATCAGTTTTTTTTTTTTTTTTGTCCATTAAACCGATTAAAGGAAATTTATTTGCTCCATAATCACAACGGATTGAATGTGGTTGTAACGGACATTAATTTATTTTCTATGGGTGCGTTTGGATAGGTGTGGGAAGAAGGGAAGAAGGGAAGAAGTGGGAAGAAGTATTGGAAAGTGTGTAACTTTGTGAAGAGTTTGGATTGTTTATAATTTTTTTTTTCTTCTTCTTCCTTCTTCTTCTTCTTTCTTCCAACAATCCAAACACGCCCTATATAAACAATCTCAATACATGTTCCGGACATAGAAGCTGAGATAGAAAATTAAAAAGAAACTTGATCATATTTCTATTCTCCATTCTATAGTTCTCACAGTAATTTTCAATTTGATTTGAGTATTATTCTGATTGATTTTGCTAGATATTGTGAAGGCTCTCATCAGTCACTTCTTGCCCTAAGTAGTGACACTAACCGAATTATCTTGGTTGCTGTTCCTCTTACACGTTGAGACGAAATACGCTTAAGACACCGTCTAGAACGATTTGAGTAAAACTGCCTTAATTACTTATTTTATTTTGATGCTATCCGAATTTATTATTTGAAATTTGCACCAACAATATAAAACCTTGTCCCAATCACCTATAAATGTAGCATATATAGCTCTAATATCATAGCAACTACACCAACTAAATATGGTATTGGCTCCAACCTTGCGCGTTCTGATGTAACCTCTCAACAAAAGCTATGCCGAGAGAGATTAAAATAAAATAGTATCGTGTCGTTCTCGGCCTTAAATATTCATTTCTACCACTGGCTCATTTAAAATTCATCCATAGTAGTAGTAAACTTGTAATAGTAACACAAATACACAATAACAATGGTGATGAATTAATGATATATATAATTAACAAATTACGTAGGGTTGGAATAAATAGAGATTTTGTTCACCAATTTTTCCTTTTGAGTTTTGATAATGTATTTATTTATTATTATTATTATTATTATTATTATTATTATTATTTTTTTTGGGGGGGGGGGGGTCTTGTTCAGTGCAGAATCTGTATTGTGGACGACAGACAGCTGTTTGCTTTGTTAAGGAAAATGATACAATAACGAATTATGTAGGGTTGGAATAAATGGAGAATCTGTTCACTCATTCTTCTTTTCTATTAAGCATTCTTTTCCTTTTGTCTTGTTCAGTGGAGAATAAAGATTGGTGTGCGTATGTCATTTTAAATTAGGTGGTCATTGTCGATGATTTCATACCATCATGTCATTTTATAATACGATTCATGAGCATTCCACCCCATGTAACCACATAAAAATAGTTTTGCAACATGACCTCAATATATTAAGGTATTTTTTTTCTTCTCCAATCCCTATTGTCTACTGCAGATTGAGTTAATCCTAAAACATTCCAATATATATATATATATAGAGAGAGAATGGATTCAATCAAAGCGCTTTGACCGGAGTCTCAGTTAAACCCCGTCGGTTCTCAATTTTGAAAGTTCAAACGACCGATCCGAACCGTCAAATATGATCTCCATATTGAAATCTCCTTGCCGACCAAAATTTTCATTTTTTTGAATTTTTAAAGTATTTTTTCGGATTTTCAAAAATCGTTAATCTAATTTGTTCTGAACCCTACAAAAATTGCTGTTTTTAAAAATCCGAAAAAAATACTTAAAAAATTCAAAAAAATGAAAATTTTGGTCGGCAAGGAGATTTCAATATGGAGATCATATTTGACGGTTCGGATCGGTCGTTTGAACTTTCAAAATTGAGAACCGACGGGATTTAACTGAGACTCCGGTCAAAGCGCTTTGATTGAAGGCTTTCTCTCTCTCTCTCTCTCTCTCTTTATATATATATATATATATATATATATATAGTTTAGCTATGGTGAAAGCATCACAAAAAATCTTCCGTGATATGCGATCAAAATTCATGAATATAGTTCAAAATGATCGATCCAAACCGTGCAATATGATCTTGATGTTGAAATCTTCTTGCAGACCAAATTTTATATTTTTTCAATAGAGAGATCTTATTAGATGGTTTGGATCGGTCATTTTAAACCAGATTCATGAGTTTTGATCGCATCTCACGGAAGGTATTTTGTGATGCATCACAAAAATTCTTCCGTAAGATGTGATCAAAACACATAAATCTGGTTCAAAATGACTGATCCAAATCATCTAATATGATATCTCTATCGAAATCTCTATGCAAACTAAATTTTATATTTTTTTAGTATTTTTTATTTTAGAAAATTATTAATCTAATTAGTTCTGAACCAGCATTTTTAAAAATACGAAAAAATACTTAAAATTTCTGAAAAAAATGTAAAATTTGGTCTGCAAGAAGATTTCAATAGCGAGATCATATTGAACGGTTTGGATCGATCATTTTGAACCAAATTTATGAGTTTTGATCGCATCTCACGGAAGGTTTTTTGTGATGCATCTCACCATAGCAAAATTATATATATATATTGGATTTGGATAGGCTAATTTGGGATATAGAGTTGACACCTTGAAATTAAATTTAATAACTGGATTTGGATAGTTCCAAGTTGCAACTCTTTGCAAACAGATTGGGTAAAATATTGTATATTTAGTACTGTTGGGTGTATGTGGTATACTCTGGGGTTTAAAGAAGGTCCTTCGTTCCTCTCGTCTATGCTCACAATTTTTTAATTCCTATAAAATTGTATAAAAAGTTTGTGCTTGTTAAAAATCAGTGCTGAAAATGAGCATAAGAATGATGAATAGTGTTCAATTTCGTGTAACATTTTGGTGGATTTCAAGTAGCATAATTATAATTATTTATTTCACTAGTCACAAATACTAGGCAGGTTACTGGCTCACCATTGATTTCAAGTAACAATTTTCTAATGCTCACCATTTATTTCACTAGTCAGGTTACCATCGCAAAATTGGTGACAGAGAGGATTAAAACTGGTGTAACATTTTGATTCTCACAATTTATTTCTAATGCTTACCACCAGGGCTGTCAAACGTGTGAGATGGAACGGAAATCCATCATTCCGTTTCCATTCCACTTCAAAATACGAAACAGAAAACCATTCCATTTCCGTTCCATTTCGTTAAACGGAACGGAAATTTCACTTCCACATTCATTTTACATTGAAATTTCTCATTTTAACGTTTCATTTCCATTCCGTTTTTGAAAATGATACTACTTTTCCTTCCACTTCTGTTCCATTTCAGACGGAACGAAACGGAAACGTTCGAAATGGCGGTATATTGACAGCCCTACTCACCACGGCAAAATTGTTGGCTTACCATGGTTACTGCCTCACCATGGTAACCAGATTGGTGTTCCAATTGCTGCAGTGACAGAGAGGAACTGAGAAGAGAGGTGTGTCCAGGAAGAAGGAGAGATGTGCGTCTAAGGTTTTGTGAAGGAAAGTTGTGTGTCTAGGGTTTTCGCAAAATTGGTGAAGGATACCGTGCGAGCGATCTCAATTTGTGCTTGGCATTTTGTTCAAACGGGAGTAGAAGAAATCAACGAAGGAGTCGAGGAAAGGAATTAACAGGCACTAGACGGAGGACAAAGGCGCTAAACGGAAAAAAATAAAGAAAAACGGAGCCCTCAGCACCACAATCCGATCCACTCATTTTAATCTGGTGTACGATTTTTAAAGCGATCCAAAGACACATAAATTCAGTATATGAAGGCTCAATACTCCAGAGTGTAGTATATCATTTCTCTCTCTCTATATATAAATACACACACACAAAGGCACATAAGATACATGACATAGAAACCGATTTTATTGAATACTGACCTAAAATGATCCGAGTTCCCAACTGAAATAAGAACCTGAATTCACCTCATAGGTTAAAACTTACATGTCATTTAATCCGAATATTACAACAATAGTAAATCCTGCAAGTGGCTTGAATATAATACTTACGGCTCCGTTTGGATGCGTTGAAAATAAGGTAGGAAGAAGGAAGAAGGGAAGAAATTTATTGGGAAGTGTGTAACTTTTGTGAAGAGTTTGGATGGTTAGAAATAAATTTATTGGTAAAAAGTGGTTATTCCTTATTCCAGGAAGAAGCCATCCAAACGGAGCCTTACAATTTAAACAAAAATTTTGGATGTAAGCGTTTCTCACTTTAAAAGGTTTCAAGAAATAATCGTTTGAATTATTAATGTTTGATTTTCTATGCATTATTCTAGATTTTTTTTTACTGAGACAAGTAATACCTAAATTAACAAAATAGTCAATGAGATACGTTTAACTTATGAATATCATTTGCATTTATAAACAGCGAATTATAAAATTTATATATTTTCGACCGAAATATTAGAGTGAGAATATTGTTATTACGACAAGACTACGACAAAGTGTTTTTCATAAATCAATTTTTTGTGGGGTTGTGGTGGTTATCGATATGCACTTATCACCATGTTAGTTCGATACAATCATCATGAACTAGCCCGTGCAAAATTAATGTCGACAGGAACTTTCTAATCAAACAAGTTTAGTTATAAAACGCTCCCATCTGAATCATTAAACAATCACATAATTTTTTTAAATTTCCTTTTTAATAGCACTTATTCTCATAATTATGAGTTAAAAGATGTATAATTTAGTCTGTTAACAATCGAAGAAATAAGTTGGTCCTGGACCCGTCTAACTGATAATTATTGTCTAGTTTTCTATTTATGTTATTATAAGCATAAAAAAAAGCTTCGCTGAAGTATTTATTGCCCTTCACATTTATATATAATTGAGGTTGTACAACCTCAATTATCTCATATCTAACCATAATCTATTACAATAATACTCTAACAACACAACAAGCAGGGCTATGAGATTAACCAGAACTATTTCTTGCCACCCCTAATTAAACGCCAAATCACAGTATTCTTTACTGACAAATTGACAATGAAAATAATTTCATTCATCAATCGGTGTGCACCATATTCATAAAATAAGAGTATCCAAAAAATCAGTTGGCATCTTCAAAAATAATAATTAATTAAAAAGAAAGGCAATCCACAAAATACATTCCATATAATAAAAGTTCAGAAGTATTGGTTCCAAAAGCTGTCTCGAGCAAACATGTAAAGTAAAAAAAAAGAGTACGAAGATATAGTACTTTTTAAATTTTTAACTGCCAAAGACATTCCACTATTTTTTTAATGAGGGGAATCAAAAGCCCCATGTTTTAGCTCCTAATGGATTTTTCTTATATTCTGGTATTTTGTATTTCAAAATGCAATAATAAATGACAAGAAATTAAGCTGCCGCAAGATGTACAAGTCTTTGAGGTTCTCTCACATCAGAACAAGATCCCAAAGTAAAATTCACTCTATCAGAAAGTTAAGATTTATTTTCTGGAAATCTGCAAAAAAAAATATATAAAATAAAATTATTGTTAGATAACTATATCTTGTCTTGTTGTGCTTTCGGATCTTCTATGTGCCAAGGCAGCGTCGCCAAACTTTATTTGTATGCTCTATGTAGAGCTGCAAGCGAAAAAAAAAAATGAAATGTGATTTGAAATTAGCTAAGGTTAAATTATTAGATGTTTTTTTGGTAGCAATTCGGGGTTTGAGTACGTATGACCTCAATAACATTTTAGCTAGTCGTTTCAACTCAAGTCGAAATAGCTCAAATTAAGTAATTTTATTTGGAGTGCCTAACCATTCATCATTAAAATTAAAAAAATATATCATTTGTTATACAATCAACACTCTTTAAATTTAAAGTATTGTTTAAATTATGGACTATTGATTTGTGTAATTTGATTTGATCAGTGATTTAGATCAAGGTTAGACTTTTTTTTAAAAAAAATTAAGTTACTACAAAATTAGCTATTTATTTAAAAGGAAAGACTAAATTATTGATTTTACCATATCTTTATTGCCTAACATGTAACATTTTATATATAACAAAAAATAATATCAACATTTTATTTTTTTTATTTGCCCGTATTGAGGGCATCTTTTGCTAGTTGATTAATAAAAAACTTACATTAAATTTTATCATTTTTTATATATATGACATATGCAGAATATAGATCATGATCTAGAAGTCGGATTTAAAAACAAATATATCTTTTACCATTGTCTAGATTATCAAAATAATTTAATGTTCCTCCCCACTCTTCAGCACAATATGCTAAATTTTTTTAGTTGTAATGAATTCTTTCAATTTTTATTATAAAATTAACACATATTGATAAGCAAATATATATATAAATATAAATAATCGATCTCATGTAGTAGAACCTAACATTGAATTGATCCAAGCTCGATAACTCGATTAAAATTCAACTCAAATCTGAGACGATTTGACTTATACTTAAATCAAACAAAATTTAGAATCAGTTCCCTCGAACTTAGATTCGTCAACAAGTATATATTTTAGCATTGATTCGTCAACAAAGTTCAGCTCTATTGAAACTCGATCAACAGTGCAGTACAAAAACATGAGATATTATATAACACAATAATATTCTTGGGTGAATCTTTATCGGTGTGGGTAAAAGCGAGCTTGTCAAATCCATTAATTGTTTGCCTTTTGGAATGGATCACAGATCACTTCACATTAGATCTGGTCTTCATTACTGCTCGTTCAAATCATTTAACAAAGGAAAACACGGACTCCCTGTTAAATGGATAAGTATGTACGTAGTTACGAACAGTAATTTAATCATTAATGTTATTAAAATTCGACCAAAGAGTGATTAATTCCTCCTCTGATTCTCTTAATTCCTTCTTCAATGCAGGTGTGAGAATTTTTTTTGTTCATACATTAAAGTGAAATTCTGTCCCAAAATTTATTAAATCCGGACAATTGATTTAAAGTTTTCGGATATGATTCGTGGTTGTCCATTTTTTCCAACAAAATGCACAAATTGAGATCTCTCATATTATTGATGGGGCGTCGGGAATAAAATCATTCCGAATTAATTATCGAGAATCCTACTTTGATATATTTTAACAAGGAAGGATTATTTTAGATTTGAACTCGGATCTAAAAAAAATGAGATGTAATTACTTAATCCTATTGAAGTAATTCAGTAGAAATTGAGTTAAGCGGTAATTTAAGGATATAGCTTCGAGGACCCCAGTTTGGCGAAGAAATTCATCTTTTCTCAAATATATCTTGCATTCTTGCCCCATGCCATGCCTTCAACCATTTAATTTCTTTTTTTTTTAAATAAATTAGAGGTCTAAGCCATCCAACTTATTTTTTAATTAAATATCTATGAAAGACCCTCTAGCCGGATTTCGAACCTGCAACCTTTCACAACCATTTAATTTCTTGTCCTACGTATGAATTGATTGAATTATATGGCTGATTAGAAGTTTTCTCTTGTTACGCAACATCCTTTTATTGTCTCCATACTGAAAAGATAAATAATTAGAATTACAATGTTTTTTTTTATTATTTTTTTTAGAGAGTGCTAGATAGTGGTTATCTAGTTACATGCAAGAAACTAAATAAGCAGCTAAACAGGAAGAATAAACTACAAGCTTTACCGCTTAAATCAATTTAAGAATTACAATGTTATGGATCCTCAAATAATAAAGTTTTCCAATTTGAATTTTTATTTTTTACTTAGATTTCAATATGAAAATCAAACTGTGAGGTTTGAATCGGCTGTTTAAAACTCGAAAATTGAGATCAAATGCAGCTAAAGAACCACATCGGTCACTCGTGACTAAAATATCTTTTGAAAATTAATCTGAACATTTAATGTGATATCCATGTTAAAATCTTTTAAGAAACCACATTTTATATTTTTTTATTATTTTTCAAATTTCTTTTGAAAATCAATTGATATAAGTATAACAAAACAAACGCTTTGTGACCAAAATTTAAAACTTCACTTGTAAATTTTAAATTATTAAGTGCGTATTTATGATATTTTAACAACGGATTCTGTACGATTAATTGCAAGTCAGATATCTTACATATGGAAATTAATTGCATGCACGAACTAGATAAGGAGGGAAAGAGAGAGAGAGAGAGAGAGAGCCGTGTACAACTACAAACTACAGATTAAGACTACTCGAATCGAAAACAAACAACCAATTAGTAGAAATTATAAAAGGATGGAGAAATTAATCAAACGAGAATATTTAAGTTGTTGCGTGGATGAGGGGTAGATATCAAATGTTAGTCATACAGCTCACACCCAAACGTCTATATAATTTGTGACCTTGACGCCTCTACAAACAAAAGCCCCAACAATCTATATAACAAGAGAGAAAGAGAGAGAGACCTACACTGTGTTGATTATATATCAGTGTATCACTATACAAGGGACAAATTAAAGGCATAAACTTGTTATATATATATACACAAATATCATGGGTTTTGTTCTTAGTTGGCGTTGGTTATGCCTCATGGCACCATTCGTGTTGAGCCTCCTCACGTGTGGTGAAAGTGCAATGATGAGTTCAGATTCTAGCAAAGGATTTGACGAGAACTATGTGGTCACTTGGGGTGGCTACCACGTGGTCAATCTCAATGGGGGTAGTGAAGTTAAACTCTCCATGGACCAAAGTTCAGGTATTAGAGTTAATCCCTTTGTTTTGTTTTTTTCTTTTTGTTATATTTGCTCTGTTTGTAAATGTCTAACATGAGTTGACTTTGGATCTTAACTCGTTTGGTGGCCGGCTAATACATTTTGGAACTTCGGGTTTGTTCTATCGACTTTAATTAGTGCGTATGTCTGTGTGCATACTTTAGTTAAAAATCCGAAGAAATTAAATTTTGTTGATCTGTGTACCTAGCTATGCTCAAGTTAAAGCTAATTGCTATGCAAGAAACATTTTCAAGAGATTTAACATATATCAAAGTGTCAAACTTAAATTTGTATTGAAAGATGTTGCAATCGAAGTGACGGCACATGCACTGCTATATAATTTGAAATCTGATTTTTTTTTTCCAAGAACATTTGAAATATGATTAAATTGCATCATATGTGGGAGGTATATGCAATATATATTATATTTTATTTACAGCTTATTTTAAGGAGGTTTTGTTTCATGCATTTTGTTTCCATTCCCAAAAATGAATTGTAATCGTAAGGGCCACGGATATGCAAGTTTTATGCGTGTAAGTATCGAACAAGAAAATGAATAAATATCGATCCGCTTTAATATGCGTGAGTTGTATATATAAATAATTTATCTGCCCATAACGACTGATCCGCAGATACTAGTTTTGAAAATAATGTTCATATAATTAATGTACCAGTTTGTCAAACAAGCCAGAATGCCTCAAGTACCACCAGTTCACCAAATTCAAAACTAGGATACAAACTAATTAACTAAGTCATGTTTGGATTGATGAAACAATTATTCTAATTGATATCAAATTGGATATCATTACATACAGAAATATTATGTTCTTCCTATTCTCAGGCGCAGGATTCAGCTCGAGGTATTCATACGACTCGGGGTTCTTCCACATGAAAATCAAGCTGCCCAATAAAAACTCTGCTGGAATTGTCACTGCCTATTATGTAAGGTTTTTCATATTTTAATTAATATTGTTACTCTGTTTCAATAAGCTTCGATAAATCGATCATCGACTCTGTTGTTAACGGTAATAATGAATATTTGTGTTCTCAGTTATCGTCGACTGGAAATAACCATGATGAAGTAGACTTTGAGTTCTTGGGGAACAAAGAAGGGAAGCCCATCACTCTGCAGACCAACATCTACATGAACGGCCAAGGTGGTCGAGAGCAGAGGCTCGATCTCTGGTTCGACCCCACTGCCGACTTCCATGATTACAAATTCCTTTGGAACCCCTACCATCTTGTGTGAGTGCAAGCACAAGCTTTCTCCACTCAGTATATCAATATGCAACAACAATGAAATCAAATCTTAAACTATTAATGCAAAATAATTAATGCTGAAGCTTAATAATATTATTTTTTTTATGTTTTCTATCATGGTAGGTTTTGGGTGGATGAGACACCCATTAGAGTTCTGAAGAACTTGACACGCCAAGGGGCTGAATTCCCATCTCAACCCATGAAAATTGTTGCGAGTTTATGGAATGGAGATAGTTGGGCAACAGATGGAGGCCTAACCAAGACAGATTGGTCTCAGGCCCCCTTTACGGCCCAATTTCAAGGCTTCGACGTAGCCGGTTGTGTCGCATCCACAGGAAGTTCGTGTGCTTCTCCCAGCCACTGGTGGAATGGAGCACAATATCAAGCACTTAAGCCAAATCAAAGTACAGCTTATGAGAATGCAAAGAAAAATTACATAACCTATGACTACTGTGCTGACAGAGCAAGATATCCTACCCAGCCACCAGAATGTGTTTTGGGGGAGTAAAAGTTGTACTTCTTTAATTTGTACAAAAACAATTCATATATATATGTACAAAAAAATTGGGTACAAAGAAATTGCACATGTACAAAAACAATTCATATATATATATATATAACTGAAACTAGAAGCAGTATCCTGTACTCTTTCAAAACCACTAGTGTTGCAAGAAAACGTGCTACAGAAATTGGGGACAGCACAATATTGTAATCAAAGTATTCAATGAGAATACAAATAGCATCTTCCAGCAAATTTTTAACACCTCTCACGAGCAGCACAAGACAACTAAGGCAGTTCACAAAAGAAGAGGATTTACAGAAATTAGACATCAAAAAGTATTTCACTATTAAATTATAAAGGCAGGCGTCAACTAGACACAGTAAAGCTAAGTAAGCAGTTATTATTAACACCAACATCCTGATCTACTAACTCCACAAAGCAAAGTGCAATTAGAGAGGAGAAATTACAACTCTAGCTACGCAAACTTGTGTCATCACTCGTCACTCATCTTCATCTCCCTTGGCAAACTTGTTTATGCATGGAACCTGAAAGGGCTTTTTATCAATCTCACCCTTCTTTTGATTTAATTCAATTCAATTCATTTCATTTCATAGAGAATAATGACAAACTAAAGCAGAATCCATGGCAAGCTACAATAAGGTGCGTTACAATCTTACAGAGATAAGTTACTTCTAGCCTCCTGTAGCTAGCAATTGCTTTTCCTCTCTTCCACAGTAAGGGCAGAGTGCACGTAAACCCCGTTGTAAGAGTTCGATTTTTCTTTTTACATATGCTGTTCCAGCTGGTACACCTCCATTTTATGGATAATGTAAGTTGCAGTTTCGCAGTAAATAAAGATTCCATGACAATTACAATATAATTCAATACGGGTTTTTCACTATTCTTCATGTATTTGTGGAATTAACTCTAATTTTGCGACATATGTATTAATATTTCTCCTCTTGCAAGATAAAATAAAAAAACATCGGATTATTGATATTCAATATGATATAGCTCAGTTTAATTTTTCAAAAGTAAACTATTCCAAGCAATGAAATAGGAAAAAAATGGGGAAAACCAATATTGCAATAAAGGTATGAAATGAGAACACAACTAACACTTTTCTAGCAATTTGTCAACGCCTCTCGCCATGCTCTCTCTCCCACAGACACACAAGCAGCAGAAGACATCTCACTAGGCCACAGACAGAAGTTCACAAACAAAAGGGACTTCACAGAAATTAGACAAGACCACAAGTAATTTACTACTTTCTAAAGGCAGGCAGCAACTAGATATAGTTATTAGTAACAGCAACATCCTGATCAGCTAACAGCAACATCAGATCACAAGCTAAGTTGCAGTTATATTAACAGCAACATCCTGATCGCTAACTTCACACAAAAAAGTTCCATAAGAAAGGAGGAAACTAAATAGCTTTAGCTACACATGAAACAGAGCAAAGGATGTCAAGGAAGGTTAATCAAGTGCCCTTCTTCCTCTTGAGGGTCTTCCACTGCTTGAGGATGTACTGGACGACTTCCTTGAGAGTAGCCTTGCGTTCCTCCTTGTAGTTCCACAGCTCCGCGATGGTGTACCCGCCGCTCGCATTGTACTCGTTCAGCTCCAGCAGAGCAGTCTTCACAGCCTCGTACACATTCTCCCCGAGCTCTGACCTCAAAGCCATCAGCTTCCCATCGTCCTCTTGAATCACCTCCTACAAGTCAAAAATGATACTTCGTACCAGTTCTGCATGCCTACTTGTTTGCCTGCTTACGACTACAAATTTCAAGAACTATTTTGGGTTGATTATTTACCTGTGATTTGTCACCTTCGCTGATGATCTTAAATGGGTGCCAATTGGGGTTCTTGATCTCATTCTGCCATTTGGTGCTTAACAAGGCAGCTTGGTACTCGGCATCTCCCTTGCCAAACTTCTGCCTGCATGCAACCTTAAAGGGCTTTTCATTGATCTCACCCATCCTTTTAATGCCTATAAATACCTGACCAGCCCGACCAGTCTGCAGGCTGGTCAATCCCTGCATCAGAAAACTTTCTATTATAAAAGAATTCAACTCAATTCAATTCATAGATAATAATAATAACTAATTAAAGCAGCATCTATCACAAGCTACAATAAAGTGCATTACAGGGATAAGCTCCTTTCTGGCCTCCTGTAGCTCATCGTTGCTTTTCCTCTCTTTAACGACAAGCGTCTGGTTCAGGGCATCTATGTTTTCCATCTCTTCTATCTTCTCCTTCAGCTCCTCAGTCAGCTCCTCCATTTTCTGCTGCATTGTTGAATCTTCTTCGCCTCCCATGTGCTGCATGACTTGGAGCTGCCCCTTCAGCTGCTGGATCTCTAGTTCCAACTTTTGCTTTGCATCCAGCTGCTTCTCCAGCTGAAGAATCTTCCCAAGTGCCTTCTCCTTCTCCTTCTGCAATTCAATCCCCTAAATTGTTAATGTACTTCTCACAATTCACAGCTTTACTGTACCTATAGTGCCCCCCCCCCCCCCAAAAAAAAAAAAAAAAAAAAAAAAAACACAAGTAGGACTTAATTGTTAAGTGCCATATAGGTAGATTATGGCTGGTTGCAATTTTCCAAGGCTTAGTTATTGTTACTAATCTAAAACACACAACATAATTTGACAAGCTTTTTACGTACTAAGATACCTTATGCCCCTCAATCAGCTTGAGCACATTTTCATCGGCTTTCTTCTGCTCTTTCTCTGCCAACTCAAGGGAATTGTTTTTAACCACATTCTACAAAAGAAACAATAACAATAATGAGATACATCTACAAATATTATTGTTAACCAATGCATATGAACAACTTTGTAGTTTGTACATAACCACTCAAAATTTGGCAAAGATAATGCTAGGTACCAGTTTGTCAACTTAAAAGGAAAGAAAGGGGGGGGGGGATAAGGAATTTTATAAAAAAAAAAGTTTTCAACTAGAGGTCCATAATTCACAAAAATAATGGGTCGGCTCAAATACCAACATGGTTCACTACAGCTGAAATAAGCAGGCGTTTAATTTGTAGAAATGTCATTGGGTATCATCATACTCTCTGTTTCTCTTCCTCTAGCCTTCTACTGTCAATGTTTTTTTGGTGGGTCATTCTATTGAGATGCTGAGACCTCTCATCTAACTCCTTCCTCTTGTGTTCCAGCTCAGTCCTCAAGCTCTGGTTCTCCTCAATTATTCTCCCCGAATGGTCCCGATTCCGCTGCTGCATCTTCTTTATCTCTGCACATGGCAAATAAGATTATGCAACACAATCATAAGAAAAAAAAACAATACACACACACACACACATTACTCGACACTTCTAAAGAAAGAACCCACCAATACCCGATTTTGACTACACTACAAAGTGAAACAAGCACCCAAATGCAAGTTCGAAGGGATGGAAAAAAGAGTTACTTTCATTATAAAACACAAATAGCTGCTCCCTCTCTGCCATCTTATCATTGATGGACAATGTGGTCTCATTGTACTTGCACTCCAACTCCTGCATGTGCCGTTCCTTCGCCTCGATCTCGTTCGCCAGGTTGGCAACCAGCTTCTCAGTTTTGCGGGACTCCTCAAATGTTAGATCATTGACCGTCTTCAGATCACCATACTTCCTCAAGTGATCAGCAATGGGGCCAAAACCATTGTAATCATCGTCCCTTGCTATCCATGCATAAAGCTCATAGGTCTTGGCCTTCCTCTCTTGCCAGTCTCTCTTTCCGAGCCCCTCCGACTCAAAATGGCTCTCAAAGGACATGGCATCCTTGAAACCATTCCAGTCCTTTGAGAACTCAACAATGCAGTTCCCAGTATGCCCTTTATTATTCCAAAGAGGATGAACCCTGAGAGGTTTAAACCTGGAAAGCTGCTCCTTGAGCCGGTTTCCACTCTCACCGACATGACTGCCATCTTTAAATTCGGTTGGCACATTTACCACAATGCCCTTCCACGGCCAGACAAATTTCTTGTCTTCATCTCTTGAAGGACGAGCAGGGGGAGATTGAAACACAGCCAGCTGCAGAGAGGGGGAGGGGCCTGCCAGGTCATTTGTAAAGAAAAAGGGAAGTGAAGAAATGAAGATAGCAGAGCCAGGAAATCAGTGGGGGGGCAAATTTGTTATTCACATTAAATTGAGGGGCAAATGATAAGATTTTTTTAATTTTTAAAATACACATATGAAATTTGAGCACTTTATGGAGTAGGGGGCAATGCCCAGGCTAGCCACCCCTGTGGCTCCGACCGAAGAACACATATGACGCGTATATACTACAGTGGTATAATTAGCTTTTTAGGTTTTCCTTGCCCAAAAAATTAGGCTAATACAAAACAAATATGTTAATCGTAATTCTGACGTATTGGAGGTTGAGTTTTGTGAAAAACATGAGGCCATATTTCTCATGATTTCAAAAGGCTGGAAATTAATAGTTTTCAAGGAACTAATTGAAAATACCTCAAAAAACTTAAAATAAGGTCGCATTTTGTAAATTTGTTTCTGTACAAATGACTGGAAAATTTTTTTTTTTTTGGGCACAAAAATAAGGATTCAGCCCTTATCTTTTCATTAAAACAAATGACTGGAATTGTGTTTTGTCCATGTTAATTTTAAATAACAAACAATTAATATGCAGAAGAACTTTCAAACAAACTATTCAAACCCCGCATGCACTTTTAATTTCATAAAAAGTTCAATGGAAAAGACCTACCTCTTTCTTCAAAAAAAAAAAAAAAAATCAAACAAACTACAATTACAGCCCTATGGATTTCTTTTGTAAACAAACAAAAAGAAAAGTTACGACTGCAGCCCCCTGCCATAATTTCATGGGTATATAGGCAAATTCATCGTTTTTCAGGATATTAACTTTCTATTTGCACTAATAGATGAAGTATTTACCAAATTTGAGTCACACAATCAACTTAAACTAACTTCTATGTTTGGCAAAAGGTGTGAACTAGAACAAGGCCTGTTCTAGTTCTAGTTCCATGGACCATGATTTTGGTAGAACTAGAACGAGGAGAACTAGGCCTTGTTCGTTGCCAAACATAGCAGTCTACCTGAACGATTAAGAAAACAAAGTACACTGCACCTCAGAAACCTGAAGAAACTTTGCAAAAATCAAAATAAAAGTCTTACATTTAGGATGAGAGGTGTCGTCCATCGATTTCTCAGAGATATCCATCAGATCGATTTTACCAAAGCACCCAACAAAAACTCCGATTCTCGATTGTTTCCTCACACTTTACAGGGTTGCTTGAGGAAATATTACAATATCTTAGGGTTCAAGGGAACGAGGGGTTTTTGCTTCTCCAAAGGAAGCTGTACGATGAGACTTATGAGTCAATGAGAGAGACAGAGAGAAACAGTGGTAAACTGCACTCAGTCAGTCGTCACAAATCAGTCCCGTCGTAAGAGCTTCATTGTTTTTTTCTTGGGAAAATTTTTTCTGTACCCCTCAGAATTGAGGAAATACTGGATTTGCCCCCCGAAAGTTCAATCTCCTGATTATGCCCCCTCGAACTTGAGACGTCTTCTGTATTTGCCCCTCTACCATATTTTCTAATATAAATAAGATTAAAATAATAAAATTAAAAATTCTTGACCCTTTTGCCCTTAATCGAATTTGAACTCATTCGAAGAGCATACCCAGTCGATCGGATCGATTCGCTTTTCTTCAACTCGTTTCTCTCTCGCCGACTGAAACCAGACCGTAGATGCTGATCTATCTCCTCTCACCACCCATCTCATTTGTTCTCTCTCGCCGACTGAGACCAGACCCGAACATCTCTTCTCTGTCTTCATCTCATCTCTTCTCTCGCCGACTGGGACCAGACCCAGACCGCCCTCCGTCAGCTTGCCTCTCTCTGCAATGAATCGTCGTTCGAATATCAGAGTCATCGCATTCAGTGTCGTCGGGCGTCGCACCCCAGCCAAGCCGAAGGGAAGAGTTGCCTCTTGTGCCAGGCCCTTACTGTGGTGTTGCTGTTAAGTGGTTTGAGAGCAGAACTGAACACAATCCAGGGAGAATATTCTATAAAAGTGTAAACAAGGTAATCCAGTGAACTCCTGATTCTGTTTGTTTATAGGTTGTTAATCTCGTAGAGGCTCCTCTTCCCATTGATGTTTCATTTTTGGAGCTCGAAAAACAATTGAATTCTGACTACTGTATGTGAGATTTTATTATCTTCAATGTGAAAAAATTTGGATTTTGATGTAACTGTTAGGATTAATTCAGTAGTGCTTTGATGAATTCAGTAGTGTTTGTAGCCTTTCCATGGATTTTGTTTCTGATCTCTGAATGTATGTGCCGAATTATGCTATTTCAGCATGAGAATAAGAGCACAGGAGATGGGTAAATGAGAATTATACTGCTCTTTTTAGTTGACAATAACAGCACAGGTGATTAGTGTGCTACTTGTCAGGTCTCTGTGCATGAAGAGTTTCTTGTAAAAATACAAAAACTAATATGTCAGTTGATTAGTTGATGTCTGTTGATTAGTCTCTCTTTTCTATTTGATGTCTGTTGATTAGTCTTATTGATATATTGTTCACTGTTTAGGATCCAAGTGTACTGAGAATTTCAGCTCTATACGAAAGGTTCTTGTTTGACTAATATGCTTATTTTAAAATTACAACATCTCGTAATCATACGATTTCAATATTCATGGTCTCAAACGATTAGATGATGTTGCTACCGTTTATTTTAGAGAAAATTGAACTCTTGTTTCATCATATATAGAGCACGTTTTAATTTTGAGATTTAGCTCTCTCAGCAAACTTATAAAACCTAAAATGTACTGATCCCGCATATGCAACAAAACCAAAACAAGAGAAACATAAATTAAAGTTAAATATCATATATCGAAATGGAGCACTTTCAGCACGATAGTAAAAATAGAACAGTATTTCTAATTGAAATGCCAATATTCCAGGATAAACAGTATAGTACAGAAAATAGCATTACAAGCATCCATCAAATGTATTTGCATCTCTGGACATACTACAATTAATAGCTAAGCATTACAACAACCATCAATTGTATTTGCTTCTCTCAAATTAGACCCTAATAGCGTTACACAAAAATGATGCTTCTCTCAAATCAACCCTGCTAGCATTACACAAAATGATGCCTCTCTCAAATCAACCCTGCTTCTCAGATGGACCACATACTACTTTTTTAAATGCCATTCTCTTTCTGCAAAAACATGGTTTAAATTATAGAGTTATTAGTATTACAGATCAGATATTTTATTTAGAGTTATTACAGAGCAGATATTTCAATTATACTTATATAAAATATCTTTTTCTAGTTCTATTCCCTTCTTGGAGTTATATTTCGATAATACTTAGAGTTATTACAGTACCAAAACAGTAACAACACAGTAAGCACCTTAAAATTTCCCTTTAATTTTTTATGCAGCCTGACAGCACAAACGTAATACCATTGGTAAGGTAATAATTGAACAATGTTGAAATTCTTATGTGTAACTCTAATATGTCCATTTACAGATGTGAAAAAAGGCATTACGGGACCAGGCTAGAAATCTAGAATCCTATGTAGCATTACAGCCTTACAGGTGGTAAAAGTAAAAATTGAACAGTGTTGATAATTTAATTTTTCTTTCTGCGTTCTACATGGCATAGAGGGAAGCAAGCAATTCGTGCGAGAGAGAAAAAGACCAGCGAAAAATACAATCAAGCAATTCATGCCAGAGACGGATTCCATGCGAGGGATGAATATAAGCAAGCTATTGATCAAAGACGAACCTGTTTTGTGCGATGGAGACGGATTCCATGCGAGGGAGGAGTACCAATTCGTGCGAGAGATAGAGAAAGACCAGTGATTCGTGCCGGAGAGAAGGATGGAATAACGGAGAGAAGCGAATCGTGCCAGAGAGCGGAGGTTTGTGCAGGATTTAGGGAGAGGAGAGGAGAGGAAAGGAAGGATTGTGTTTGTGTTTTGGTCAGCAAGAAGGGTTCACGATTGAAGCTTTTCTCCCTGGTGGTTTGATCGAGAGGAGAGGAGAGACAGAAGAACTAGGGTTCTGGCGCGTGAGAGAGAGCGAATGGGTTTAGTCCGGATCGAATGAGTTCAAATTCGATCAAGGATAAAAAGGTCCAAAATTTTTAATTTTATTATTTTAATCTTATTTATATTAGAAAATATGGCAGAGGGGCAAATACAGAAGGCGTCCTAAATTCGGAGGGGCATAATAAGGAGTTTGAACTTTCGGGGGGCAAATTATGTATTTCTTCAGTTCTGAGGGGTATAGAAAAAATTTTCCCTTTTTTCTTTATAGCTGGTACACCTCCATAGCTTCTGACTAGTGGGTCCAAATATGTTTGATGAACGCGGCATATAAATATGACTTGTGGGGCCGTTTGGTTGTTGTAGGAATTTGGAGAATTTACAATTTTTGGCATAAATTTATTGGGAAGTGTGTAACTTTGTGAAGAATTTGAATTATTTATAATAAATTTAGCATATGAAATTCCGAAAATTTACAATTCCCTCTCATTCCAATCCCGTCCAAACGCCCCTGTGTTCATTAATAAGTTTCCGACTTCCGTCTCAACGAATTCCGGACTCATTCAAAAAAAAAAAAAAAAAATTCCCGGACATAATAGTTCATTGAACATTGTGCCCTCCGTTTTGAGAGTAATGGAGACAGCAATTAGGCGGTAAATATTGTTTCTATTGTATAATTTTTGGTCATTATATGATTCCATTGTAAATTTGCAATAGGAAGACGTTGTGGTACCACAATTACTAAATAATAATGAAATAATTACTTCGCTTACGCATGTTAAATAGTGAAATTGTGGAATTAACAAAGGAGATTCTAATTTCGTGACAGATGTTACATATTTCTTCTTTTGCAAGGTGCAGACAGGAACATAAAGATTTGTTAGAGATACGTTGTAGAAGACAATTATATTTGGCTATTTCTGTAGTTTATGTTATTGATAATATTTAATAATTTGTTCCTTGATTAGGTTGAGGATCTAAATTATGGATCTCTGTAGATCATTCTTTAGAATGACAGTAATAAATCTAAATTGTCCATAATCTTGATAATTAACAAGGAACATTAATTATCATATAAGATTAGTATGCAAGTTAAATGACGATTAAGTTCTACAAATCATAGGTAAAGAGTTACCAACTGAATTGCATATGTGTATGTTATATAATATAGTACAAGACTTGACCCATCGAAATAAATATATGGATTGTGTTATGTTTCATTATTTATTTTGTTATGATTTTGATTCTAAATTTGAGATATTTATCTTTTCCACATAAGGATAGGTTCTATAAATATCGTCTACTGCTGATTCCTGATAAGGGCTGCTATACGGACTTTATTTATAGTCTCTTGAATTGTGCGGGGAAAAGTTAATCATCAAGAAAACCGTATGTCCTTCATTAATTTACTTAAGTGAGTGATGATATATGTTTGGTCCCCTTGTGGAGATAGATTGTTTGCTAGCAACTTGATATAATTATCTCTAGATCAAGAAACGTATAATCTGCAAGAATGATACATTCCTATTTTGAATTGTACGATGATATCATGTGACATAAGAATCAAAATAGGAAAAATATTTTTATTCTCTTATGCAGAATTGAAATATTGTACCAGTACAATATTTATGTGAATTGGGAGTCATAACGTTTTGCTAGATACCGCTTATGATTATTGCAAATAAATAGCGATTTATTTTAATGTCCAACATAGCATAAATTCTCAAAGGGTCACATAAATAGAGTTATAACCAGTGTTTTAAAAATCGTACCGGATACCGGAAACTTTCGGTAATACCGGGAGCCGGAATGGTGACCGAAACAGCGGTATCCGGTATTGTGAGAGGAAAAATCGGAAAATTTCAGAAAATACCAGGAAATACCGGATTTCGATCCTCTGGCCGGTAAGGGTGCCGGTACGGTTTTAAAAACACTGGTTATAACCACACATTGCATTAATTGTTTATTCACAGCAGTAAGTTCTGTGAAAATATGATGAGTTGATTAATTAATTATATACCGTTATGAACCATTATAATTAGTTAAATCAAAAGGATCATATAGAAATAATTTAGTGCATTTGCTAATCACTAAATAATTATTAATTAGTTAATAATTATTTGTTCAACACGTTTTAATTATAAGATTTTAATTTAAATGTTAAATTAAAGGTCCAATAGGAAACTAATTTGAGAGCAACAAGAGATGTCTATTTAATAGTTGATTATATGGACTTATAGGCATAACACACCGAAATTTTAAAAAATAGTATTAAATTAATATAATATATTAAAAATAATATCAATATAATAAGTTTAATATAAATAGTATCACGAGATCGGAATCCTGGATTTCGAACGTTAGATCGGAATCCAGGATTCCGATCTAAGCTTTGATCGGATTCTGAGTTTCCGATCTAAGCTTAGATCGGAATCCGAGATTCCGATCTTAGCTTTTTAATTTTTTTTATATATTATTTATTTATTTATTTAATTTATTAATTAGTTAAATAATTAGAAAAATAGATAATATATTGTAAAAATATTGAAAAAATATGGAAAAAATCAGTAATAATTAAACTAAATTTTATATGTAATTTATTATTTTTTTGGGAAAATTAAAATTTTTTTCCTTTTATTAGTTTATTAATTAGTTAATTAATTAGAAAAATAAATAATATATTCTAAAAATATTGAAAAAATATAAAAAAAATCAGGAATAATTAAAAAAATTTTATATGCAATTTAGTATTTTTTTTGGAAAATTAAATTTATTTTCCTTTTAATTAATTTATTTAATTAAATATAAATTTAATTTATTTATTTAATTAAAAAATGAATAATTAAGTATAAATTTTTAATTAATCTAAACAACCATTTGATATGCGTCCCGGATGTCGTCCTCTGTATATATTATTTTCATATTATATATTAAACAATCATATCGAGTCTCATGATCAAGGAAGCACTTTTTGGATTGCGTTAGAAAGGAATCACACGAGATTGATGTTTTACTGAGACGGAGAAGAAAGACTAAATTCACTTGATTTACTGCATTTCTCTTTTTAATGATTAATTTATGATTTTAAAAACATTTTTAGTAGTTTAGAGTGGTTTTTAGGTTTGCAAACTTTCAAAGTGGATTTTGGAGGTCCAGAGAGCGTTTTTTGGCCTCGAAAATGGTCGTTACGGGGTTCTAGTAAAATGCGTAGATCTCGTCGCCAGCTTTCCGGAATGTCCTCGATCGCCCCAAACGGACCTTCCTATCAAAAGTTAAGCCTGTTTAAAGTTTTAATGTTCAAATTATGCCTTTGTATCCCTGCAAATGCAGAAAGAATTAATAAAACTTTGAACATTCTGAAAGGATTATGCCTTTGTATCCCTGCAAATTCTGAAAATTTATAATCCTTTTTAAATGGTACAATTCATTTAATTAAATAAGTTATAAAAATTTATATATTAATTAAATAAATTAATTAAAATAAAAATAAATTTAATTTCCCCAAAAAATACTAAATTACATATAAAATTTAATTTAATTATTCCTGATTTTTTCCATATTTTTTCAATATTTTTACAATATATTATCTATTTTTCTAATTATTTAACTAATTAATAAATTAAATAAATAAATAAATAATATATAAAAAAATTAAAAAGCTAAGATCGGAATCTCGGATTCCCATCTAAGCTTAGATCGGAAACTCAGAATCCGATCAAAGCTTAGATCGGAATCCTGAATTCCGATCTAACGTTCGGAATCCAGGATTCCGATCTCGTGATACTATTTATATTAAACTTATTATATTGATATTATTTTTAATATATTATATTAATTTAATACTATTTTTTAAAATTTCGGCATAACACATCACATAAAGCCCAAGAGGGCCCATGTGTGGCCAGCCAAGGAGGTAGGTAAGGGTGGCATTTTGATAAATAGATGGTTGATGGTAGATAGGATTTGAATGCTCTCTCTCCATATTGCTTATGTGTTGAGTCATTTATCCTACACTTAAATTGGTTAATTGAAGAAGAGAGAAAGTTAGGTGATTAGTTTTGATCTCCAAGTTACTAGCATAGCTTATTAAGGTATTTTTTATTTTAAAAAATCTTTATTTTAGGTTTTTCACTTGAGTTCAATCAATTATGCAGTCCCCAATTTTTTGGGAACAAAGAAATGAAATCTTCTAATATCGTAAAAGTAGAATGATTTCTCAAAATTTTATTGATTTTTATGTTGTATGAATAAGTTTTAACTTTCAAAAAAAAAAAAAAACTCACAAAGCTCGCTTATATTTATATATAACCGATAGTTTTGTAATGAATAAAGCAGTAAAAAAAAATACTTTAATAGACTGTTTTTAATTGAGCTCATGTCAATCAATCATTTGATACTTAATTATTTGAGATATAAATATCTTTAAAAAATAGTTGAGATATAAAAACCGTAATATATCATGCCTTTATTCGTAACACGATTTCAATATAGAAATCTGGTTGGGATCATTTGTAACATTTAATTTTGAAATAAGTCAGAGGACACGATGAAAGCCATTTGGCGAACAAAGTAAAAATATTTTATGTTGAGAAATTGGAGATGCGGGGTATCGATCCCCGTACCTCTCGCATGCTAAGCGAGCGCTCTACCATCTGAGCTACATCCCCTCCGATGATATTGTGTCGAAAAGTATTTAATTAAACATACAAAGCAAATTCCATTAAATTAGTGCATCCTGGATTGCTGGCCTCATTCACAAATGAGGCGCAACAACAATTGAAGTTGAGTGCGTATTTATAGCGTGGTTTTCATTTTAATTTAATGAAAATGTTTTCCTTGAATTGTTTAAAATATACAAACTCTCACTAATCACAGACTTTATAATATTTATTATATTTCATAGTCAGGGGCGGAGCCAGAATTTTAGCATAGGGGCGAAGAGGTCTCTCGTATTAAAATTTTTGGATTTATATGGAAAAAATATATAATGAGTTAAATATAATAATATATAATTAGACACTATGAAAGGGCCAGTTTGAGGAAGGGGTTAAGCCCCTTTGTAAATGGTTTCCAATTGTGCATTGAGAAGGCTATACAGACGCTTGATGCATGTATGAATAACACACCAATTAAGATTGATCTTGTTTTGTAATGATTCATTTTAGTACTATGTTGATATGTTGGGTTAGATCAACATATAATTAAATGATCTCCGATTTATCTTACATAAAAAATTTGAGATTTTAGATGATCAATAGCTTGATAGTGGTATATGGAGCGGTCGTGAATATAAGTAGGGATGTCTAACGTGGTTAACGACCATGGTATGGTTTTCTACTGTTATTGTGCCACTTGAAAAAGGGTATGAAATCAGCATGTCATTTACCGTTCTGTTTATTAAACGAAATAGATTTGTGTGCCATCAACTGTTCCATTGCAGAAATTACACATAAAACGATTTGAAATGAGGTTGAAACGGTCGATACGGCATAACTAACTGTGCCATCAACTATTCCACTTAAAAAACGGTATAATTTTCTATGTCACAAACCGTTCCATTTAATTTAAATAAAACGACATAACGATAAATGATCACCGTTGATAGCCCTAAATGTAAGAATAGGAATCGTAAAATTTTAGAGTGTGACATTCTAAGGTCCTATTTGAAAAATGTGCATGCTTATCCATTTGAAAATATATATTTGATCTTATCCATATTTTTAGTAGCTAAGTAATCAGTATTTATATAAATAGTTTTAATAATTAATATTTTCATAAATAGGCTCCAATATTTTTATAAATAATATTAATATGTTCAGAAACAGTAGCTAAGTAATTCTTTTTGCTTACTTAGCCATTAAGTAATATAAAATATTTACCATTTTAACCAAACTTCCACTATAAATAAACTCTAGTCTCATCTCATTTCATTTCATTTCATTTCGTATATCATTTTCCTTTCTCTCTGTCCTTAGTCAACTTTAAATGTCGTCTTGGTTTTGGATAGTTGTTCATTTGGAATTTGAGTTCTACGTCGAAGTAATGTTGGATAGTCATCCCGATTTGTTTGTGCTCCCAGATCGTTCAATCAAGTAACCAAACTTCTCTATATTTAGTTTCATGTTGCCTGATTTGGTTATCGCTTGGCTTTGATTACATTTGTCTGCTCGTATATGATATGTTTTGCGGGATATTGAGTTTAGAAACTGGATCCCGAGCTCAGCTGTCCGAAAACGGACGGGGTTGGATTCTGAATTGTTCATGCCTGTGGATTTAAGCCTTGATCCCCATGGTAGGGATGGGTTGGTTATGATCCCCGCGGCATGGAAGAGGTTGGTTTTGATCCCCACGGTAGGGGAGGAACCTCATGTTTGACTGATATGATTAATCTAGATTCGATCATCACTGTGAAATGTATGATTTTTTATGTGGAGTAATCCAGTCGTGTTTAATTTACTTTATTAACTAATATAGAGAAGTTGTGTCGTTAAATAACCGGTTACTGAATTTTGTAGCCGACATTCGTTTTGTTTCTTTTTAGCTTGCGACATAGGTTAACAAACCGACGGATAAATACAAAAGATACTGTCCCACTGTCGCGCCTCGTGTGTCAGCGCGGAGTGTGACATAGAGATAGCCCAGAGAGAACTCTCTGATTTTTAACTTTCAATATAAATGTTTTCTTTTAATTAATAGAAACAGGCCAACAACCTCCTATTAGAAAAAGAAAATTAGTTACATCAAACGGGCTGTTACTAGAGTTGTGTCATGTGTGACAGGGCTGAGCTTTTACTTGGCAAGTGTGAAGGAGGCAAATTTGCTAAATTAATTATTAATACAAAAAAATTAAGAGAAAATTTTCGCTACCAACATTTTAGTTGTCCTAAAATATCAATATTTTACTATTTAGTTAATTTTTTAAATTTTAAAATTCAAACGTTAAATTCAAACTGTTGATCTTATTTAATTTAATGAGTGATGTGTTTTCATATAAGTTTTAAAAATTTTAGAGTTTACTTTATATTCGATCAAAGGCTAAAATATGAACGTACTAGAACGGGTCTATCACAATTAACAAGGTTCGTTCGTTTTACTATCTCTTGATCGAGTATCAAATAAATTTCAAAATTTACAAAACTTATATAAAAGCACATTGCTCGTTAAATTAAATAAGATCAAAGATTTGAATTTAACATTTGAATTTTAATTTTTTTTAAAATAACTTAATAGCAAAATATTGATATTTGTGGACAATCAAAATGTTAGTAGTGAAACCTTCCTCAAAACTTAATGCATCTCACAAAAAATGCAAAAGAGAGAGGGGCAATGCTCATATTGGCACCCCTACTGCCTCCGCCCCTGTCAATCATAACTTCAACTTATTTTGCGTATGAATCTTAGAAAACAATGGAAAAAATTAGATGGCAAATATATGATTTGAATATTAGCTTGACAATTACTGCTAAGGACTAAGGTTACGAAATATATATATATACGCATTGATAAATGAAGTCAAATAATTCGGTTACAATAAACTGGATTTTGTGTTTGATCAAACTGAATATAAAATATTAAATTTACTATTCAATGATTTTGATCGGTTCACAAATCACAACGAACCAAACCGATGAATTACGGTTTACGGATCATCCAACCCGTATCCTACAAAAACCAACAAAAACCGCCCATAGAAATGTCAGATGAGATATTCATTTTATTTGTAAAAAGAATACAATAATACGACCCCAGTTGGGCCGGCAGTATCCTCTCCCCATTCTGAATCAATCGGCGCGACGAACTAGACGTGTCTAGAACTCTAGATGGCTGCTCCGGTCTCCAAATCCCCTCTCTTCTCCGCCTTCCGCTCTTCCTCTTCCTCTTCGCTTCCCCATATCTCACGCCGCAACTACCATGTTGAACTCGCCGCTCGCGAGAAGGCGGTTCGTCTGTTCTTCTCTTTCTTTGTTTCTTTATTTCTTTTTTAATACAATACAATTGGGGGTTGACCAATAGGCTTTGATCTTCTAGACATTTGGTGGGTCTTCTCTCTTTGGTTAAATTAATCTAGACATTATCAGTTGTATGGATACCTCATTTGCTTTGACCTAAAGTGTGCTGATACTCATATCAGATGATGCTGATTATTTTATCATTTTTTCTGATGGTTTTGGCTTATTTTGGGTATTCTAATTAATGGGTTTGTGCCTTTCTGACAGCTTCTGGAAGAGGATCCAGCTCTGAAGAAGTTCAGATCATATAAGAAAGGTGTCAAGTTGACATCCAAAATAGGGACTGTACTGACTGGTGTTGCTGTTGCCGGTAAACATTTTCTTCCCACTCTCTTTGTCTTTTACTTCTGTTAACAATTGCATGTGATTCGACTGATAGGAACGATTTTATGTATTCTAAACATTTCTGGAGTAAGTTAACTAAGATTACTTGTCGGGATACAATCTCAAACATATCTTAAAAGTTTCAGTGTTCAATATTGCTGTCCATAACTTCGTACTATCTGAACTTGATAGTGCTTCTAAAACGAAGCATACTTTTTACTCTTGGTCTCATTTAACCATAGAATTATCTGTTGTTTAATTGTTTTAGTTAGTATTTGGTATCTGATGAGCAGGTGTTTGTTTTTTTAGTTGAATTGTCATCTCATTGTTAGCTACCTTTGTCTAAAAGTTTGTTAACTTAAGGTTCACTGTACCAACTAGAAGTTTTACATCATAACAGTAATATGCTGTTTTTTTTCCCCTTTTCTTTTTAACTTTTTATGTTTCTGCCGAAACTTGCGGTGAATGCTTAATTGAGATCCAAGACAGTTAAGAATCACAAATGGCATAAAGTGGTGCCAAATATAAGTAATATTGATGTACTGGTACAGGTCTTGTGTTGTACTGTATCAGCATCCACTATGGAGCCTTGTTAATGGATATACTGAAGATTTTTTGCTTTGATCTCAATTGAGCATTTGATATAGCAATATTCTTCAAAAGTATTTGTAAAAGAAAAGGTAGGAAGTTATAAGAGCATGATGCAGTTATGAATGTAGTAAGAAATAACAACAGCATCCTTAGGGTCAGTCTGTTATGACTTCGGTCATAGTCTTCTAAACTTAACCTGGAATTTTAAACTCTCGGCCTTTTCTTGATTTGCATATTTTAATATTCTTTTTACTATAGTGCAAGGCTTGACCATTTTTCTAATTTATTCAATTGCCTCTCTTTCAGCTTGCAGCTACCAATTAGTTGTCAAGGCAATGACTTAAAAAACTGATAAAGAGGAATCATGAATCTGATATGCTGGGTACACCAAAGAAATAAATGTATCAAAATTTGCTGCCATTTTTCTGTTTCATTTTCTTGGAAAAAGGTTTGAATTTTTTGTTTCTTGGCATGTAAACGGGGGAAAACGTTAGTATGGAAATTGCTTTACATTTTGTTGTTCTGCTATGAGAAACTTGCTAATTTTGAACTTGATAATAAAAATAATGGAGCTTGCCTTTTGTTTTATCTTATGCTATCACTAAATAATTTTGTTTTGGCAAATTCTACTGTGAACATAATTTTGTAACTATACTAGATTAAATCTAGATCGTTCATTTAAAATTATAAATGATCATGACGATTTAAACTTGATTTAAAATTTTGTGTCCACCATAGAATTACCTTTTTGTTTATTATTTAGATCACATTGTTATTTCATCTATACTGTTTCAAATCTGGGATTGGGACTGGGACGCCATTTGTTCGTCTCAAGCAGCTACGTGGTATTTAAAAAAAAAAAACAAAAAAACAAAGTTTCGTCTTCCAACTGGACAAGTTGAAACTGCAAGGAGACAAAAGATTTAGGTCTTTACATGGTTCTTCCACTCAAAACAAAACTACCTAACTGGTAGCTAATTTCATTCTCAAAAACGAAGCTCTCATATTATACATGTTACAGAAACTCCAAACAACTTCACTGATTACTGAACCAATTAGAGATCAATCCGCGGGCACTGCAGCTTGCTCCTCAGTCGCCACAGTAGCATCATCCTTCGCCTTTCCATACTCATGCACCATTGCACCGCCAAGTGTAGCTCAGCAGCCGCAATCAAGAAATGAACGGCTTGGAAGAATTCCAGTTTCCCCACAATGCCCTTTATTGTATCAATCCTCAGTTGATCTGCTTGTTGAAGTACACTAAAGGCACACTCTCTCTTCTTCTCCATCTCTCCTTCCATCCCCTCTCCAGCCGCCCCGGCTACCTCCACCATTTCTTTCGCTGCCAACTCCTTCTGTACCACAGCCAACTTCTCTGATATCGCTCTCTCGGTGTTAATAGTACTTCTATGCAGGTCATACACCGCCTGCAACTGCACTGCTGAGAGATTGCTTAGATCAGCTGTGCGCAAGCCTTTCAGTATCTCATCCTGTTGCGCCTCTAGTTGGATGCTGGATTTGGAGTACAACAAGTGAAAGGCAGTAGAGGGGCGCCACCCGCCGGTCCACATGAACAGGTTTTCGGTCGAACTGGTCCAAGTAGGGGAGAACATTAGGGTGACGTCACGCTGGGAACACAGAGACTTGGTCATGTAATAGTTTTCGTAGTGAGCCACGACTCGCTCTACTAGTTTTTGAAGGACAGTTGCAGGTGGCTGAGGATGGGCTGTGGCAGCAGCACGGAGGTCAGCGAGGTGGCGTGACTGCTCAGCCATGAAATGCTCGAAGAAACTGTCAAATTGTTCGCGGTTTGCGCTCATGGTGTTGCTGTCTGCAGCTGCAGTTTCACTCTCTGCTTCGGCCACGACGACCAAAGGGGTTACTCGCGGGTCTTGCTTTGACAGTAGGAGGAGGAGAAGAAGGTGGTTGCCAGCTATCCTTGGCCTTGGGTTGGATTAGATATATGCACTGAATGGAATGGAAAAGTTCAAATTTTTGCTCGGTGCAGATGCTGTGTGCTCGGCCGATTTTTTGTTCCTTTTCTGAAAATTGAGATTGCTATAAGTGAAATAAATGAGCATCTTGTGTGTGCTCGGCCGATTTTTGTACTGCCAAAATAAAATAAATTGCAAGCAAACGGAAATATGGATTTATCCTACAAAATTTCTAACAAGAGGTGCAAGTTGAAAAAAAAAAACTTTCATCAAAAAAAGGGAAAAAAATGTTTAACATTACTTTACACAACTTTTCTAGTAAAAGTAAAATCAAAACCACCTAATTTTTTTTTTGTGCTAACAAATTTGAACTATTGATTTTTTTTTTTTACGAAAAACCAATTTACTACTCATACCATTTTTTATTAGGCCATGCACAGATTTAAACAAATTTATATCGTACCACATTGAAATGAAGCTTTAGTTGATTAAAATTGTCAATGGATTCTAAAATTATTCTGGAAAAGCACTCCAGAAATTTGAACTGCGAAAATAATCTGATGTATATATTATACAGATTTTCGAATAAGTGAATCTTTTGATCCTTAGTTTTGGCGATAAGTGAATCTTTTGATCCTTAGTTGATTAAAACTGAACATTTGATCTCGTACTGAATCATAGTAGGAGAGTACATGTCAGTTTTCAAAATTCACGAATTAAGATGATAACACAAATTGATTAAACGATAATTCCATAATCAAATGCGTTCTAAGAACATTCCAGAAGATTTGAATGAATTATCATTTATCAGAGATCTGTAATTGGCTAATTCCAACAAATGAACATTTAAGTTAATTAGTTAATATATTGGATTACATTAGAATGTTACATGTCACTTGTTAAAAATTTATAACTTGAAATGAAACATAAATTGACAAAAAATTTATCAACAAATGCTTGAATCTTGAAATGCGTTGTAAAAGCATTCCAACAAATTTTCATGCTAAAATTTAAATGCATACTTCAACAATTTGAACAGATAAACATTTTTATCTCACAGTTGCATTAAAATTTTTATGGCTTAATGGTGCTGACATCTAGACAAACCATGAAGCAAATAGAAATTATAGAACAGCCAAGCAAGAAAATAGAAAGCAGAATAGAAGAACTTGAGCATTCCTTAAAACAATGAAAAACAAAGAAAGGATCATCAGCTGCAACTTTTGTCATAAAAAATGGCAGCCTAGAAATACCATTGAAGAAAGCTTCTAAATTTCGGCGAAATAACGGCGAAATAATAGAAATAGCGGTATTCTGTGTCAAACCGCATGAACGTTATAGTTTTAATTGAGAAAATGACGTAACGCGTTATTTCAGTTATTTCGACGATATAACGCGTTATTTCAGTTATTTCGACGAAATAACAAGCTGTTATTGCTACTATTGTTAAATTGTGTATTCCATATTGAACTATTGTTAAATTGGTACAAGTTGCTACTGCTACTCAATATTGGTACACTGCAGTATATTGAATTTGGTATGGCCGTATGCTATTTGTATGGAGTATCGGAGATGTATAAACATATAAATTGATAGTTATAGAATTGATGTGTGTCAAACTTTAAAAAAAACACTACACCGTTATATCATCGTTATAACATCGAAATAATATGGGGACCTGGACCGTCATACCGAAAAAATCGAAATTTAAAAGCTTGCATTGAAGACATAGTCATCACGTTCCCTCCAGATAAAAAGAGCAGTAACCAGGTAAGTAGCACCTGATCTTCGTGTAACCAGAGGGCAGAGGCGTTACACAAATAGTTTGGAAGAAAACTTTCATTAAACAAATACCAGGCATTAAACGTTTGTATTGTCTTTGTCAAACGCTATTGCCCCAATAAATTGTATGGCATCATGTACCATAAAGGTCTCTTAACTATTTTGTCTCAAATTTTTATTTATCAGATGAGCTAAGAAAAAATAAAAAGCCTAAAGCTCGTTATATATAGTTAGGCATTCTTCTCCTTCAACTTTGCCTCTGCGCTCTCAAGCTCTTGTAAAGCACTCCAAAGCTTGGGGTCTGAATAGTCTTTGATAAGACAAGTGGCCCCTGCTTCCAGTAGTGAATTCTCAGGATTTCTTGTTGCCAGTCCAATTACTGGGATCCCAGCTGCCACCCCGGCTCTTATACCTGCTGGAGAATCCTGAAGCAATGGTTTATGCATAAGGCGCTTTAGTTTGTGAAGGCACAAAAGAGTTTGATTTGTACTAAACAAATGGCTTGAAAGGATGAGGGAAAAGAAAAAAAAAAGAATCAAAGTAAGCTTACCTCAGGCATGCTGTCAATACGTTTTACTGATAGGGTCTAACGGGTACAAAAAGAAATTAAGTCTAAAGAACTTTTACATTTTACCAATTTTCTTCAACAAGAAACTCCGCAAACTATGTTATAAAGTAATATAATTTGATACAGACATTAAGTCCTATTTCATTGAAAGAGACTCTCAATTATAAACAACACTTAATGGAAGAAATATATGCTAACAAAATGTAAACAATAATAATTGCACTATAATTATAAAGAGACGAGCATAAAATGTGATGAGAGAGAGAGAGCGAGAGATAGAGAGAACCTCAAAAATAAAGGTGTGATCAGGGGATACATTCAATTCCTTAAGAGCCTTCAGGTAAGGGTCAGGAGAGGGTTTCGACCTTTCACACTCCGATCCAATAATTACTGCTTGAAAAAAATCTGAAAGGCCCAGCTTTGAAATCATCAACTCAGCATTGATTCTAGGTGCATTAGTCACTGCAGCCCTCTTCAGGCCTCGCTCACGAACCCACTGAATAACATCATAAAGCCCCTTCACTGGCTCCAAAATCTGTGCTGCCAGACTGTTCTATGGAAAAAAACAAGAAAGAGCAAAGTTATCAGGGCAAAAATTTACTTTTATAAAAAAAAAAAGAGAGATGAGTCTGGTTTGACTGGTATAAATTTAACACGGGGCATCCAACTATGCAAATGCATAATTGCAGTTGACCTAATCGGCCAGTGCTTAAAACTGATACTGAACATAGCAGTGAAAGTACAAAAGTCTTATGCTTTTCTTTTGCTTTCTTTCCTTTTTCTCATCCCGAAATTATCACGCTTAAGAGATCCAGTTTATGAAGTTAAAAAAAAACAAAAAAACTGATGGCAATTAGATCTTATAGATGCCAAATTAATATAGTCTATACAGGTATCAAACCAGTAGGGACTATTTAGTACATGCCAGAACAGGATACAATGTGTTATCAAGGATTTAGATTGGTATTGTTGGAAATTTGCGTACACACGATAGCGGACGTCCTTTTGGTGGATGACCTCCAGACCTTTTTCTAGCTCCCAGTCAGGAAACAAGTTCTTAGCAGCTTCCTCATCACTCCTTCCAGCTATATTCTTGATGAAAAACTCTTCATCTATTGTCACACCGTTGTTATATCCAATCTGAAACATTTGTATCATTGTCTTTGTCAAACAATTCCATCAAAATGAAAAAAGATAGATCTTCAAACCACCTCCCCCAGACACACACACATTTACACAAAAGGGTAAATACACTACCAATTTCAACAACAAAAAGTACATAATACATACATTTAACTCTGTGCTTGATTTAAATTGCAGGACTAATGACTTTCCTGGTTCCACAATGGGAAGGAAATTCAAATGGCCTCTATTGGTAAAGAACAATAGCCATTGACGCTCCATGAAAAGTTGAAGAGTTTATTTGATAATAATCTGGGTACCTCTTTAAGCACATCCTGATAGGCTATATGATGCAGAGGATCTGAATCACAAAGTGTGCCATCTATGTCAAAGAAAACTGCCTCAGCAGGTACGATCTTAGTAAGAGATCTGCAGTAAGAAAATAAAAGAAAAAAAAAAGCTGAGTCACTCAGTTCCTATGATTTTCATTATTAAGAAAGAAGCCCCGCCCTAAGAGTTCTGATTGTTCACTCAGTACCCCCACCCAATCTCAGTTTAGAGTCATTTTAATTAGTTAATTAACTGATTGTTATGTTTTTGCAGTTTTTTATTTCTCTTGTTTTATTGTCATGATGCTTTTTAGTTGTACTGCTTGATTTAAATATTGTTTAGGTACCTTAAGTTTTATTAGGAGGGTGGAGTTAGACTTAGGCAGTCGTGATTTTTTTTTTAGTTAAGGCCATGCCTATGGGCAATTCATCAGAATATACATATATTAAGAAAGAAACACAAAGCTTGCATGTACCAGAAATGACCTATAAGCTGTGCACATTTCCTTAATTTAGTGACATGTGTGTGAACATGTAAGGCTAAATGTTCAAAATATTGAAATGTATTATAAGCGATATGACTTACGCAGTTGCGCTTCCTGTAAAATGGCACTAACACTGGATTGAAAACTTCTAAGTGCAAGTTGTGGCAAACAATCTTAATTCATAAAAAATAAATATAAGAATATTGTCCAAATGGTACCAAACAAGTAACAAAAAAGTCTAATGATCAACTGGTTTTGGAATTTCGGATAACTTCCATGCAGATCTGAATCCAAGTGCATTAAAAATCCAAAAAACTCAATTGCTAATCCAACTTCTAGTACCAGGATTGAATTTCATATCCATACCCACTTCCTTAGCCAATTTTAGATCAAATTTGGAACTAACTACGAAGTGATGAATAATTGAATATAACACTAACACATGCATGCACCGCATCACATCAATTTCTGAATATTACATACAAGCAAAACACAAGCCAGCAATTTCTTCTATTTTAGACTGTGTTCTGAAAATACATAAACATCATACCTATCAGGGTCCCCTGGTATTTTCAGGTTTGGTTTACAAGATCTGTTTGCATGCAATTACAACAGACTTTTAACCGTTGACACCATAATAACAATTCTTCTATACAAAATTCCAACAAGGAAACAACTACCAATGGGTGTTGCATCACCATGTTTAATACAAGGCAAAAGCATTTTTAACAACACTAGAGACCAGACTGATCATTTAACGACGTGATTATCTCTAATCTCTCATAAGAAATGGATTAATTAATTATCAAATCACTTCTGAGAAACTAAATTTCAGATTCGGTCCTGTTCTACCCGACTAATCAATTCTCAGACAATTATGCAAACAGTAACAGATCACGAAACGTGAAATATTCGAGAAATCATACGATACGGAGCTCCTGTACCTATAAATTGTCAATTCGACACAAATTGAGCAAAAAATCGAAATAATTTGGAGTGCATTGCGTACCTTTCGGGTGCTTGATCGTTCGCCATTGTTCAAAGTGTTTATTCACTTCGTTTTCTCTTCTCTCTCTCTCTCTCTCTTACACACGACTCCTATGAAATAGGTGACCTTTTCACATTTTCGACCCCACAACAACAATTATTAATAACACCTGGAATGCAAGAACATACCAGAGAGGCCTTTATCTTGTTTCACTGACAGGTTGGGTCAAATTATGAAAATTGCTAAGGTGTACAAATTTAAGACATGTTCCAAGTGCAGTAAAGAAAATGCCTCGATTTCTAGCGAATATTCTCTAAGGATCTCCTGTGGCAACCGTATGAGTGTTTTTGTATATGGGCACAGCTCTTAGATCGGATAAACGTACGATATGAATCGGACGGTGTTGGATTGGCCAAGAGTCACCATCACAGACAAAGGCGGTCATCTGGCTTTTAATAGAGCCGGGACCACACCGGCGGCGTCGACGATTCGTTTGTTCTCTCTTCTCTGGCTAGTTCTGCTTCTACTAAAACAAAAAAAAAGGAAAAAGAAATGTCTCAGAAACAGGGTTAGAAACTTGCAATACCATAGTTTTTAACGCTGCAAAATACCAAAACTTAGATTTTTATTTTTATTTTATATTTTAGAATTTAAATGTCGAATCTAAATCATTACTATTGTGTAATTTGACAACAAACACAATATCATAAAATTTTATTTTTTGGTTTATTTTCAAATATGGGTGTAGTAGAATTTAATTAATTTATGATAATTAACAAGATTCATTTAGTTTCTTTCTTTTACTCTTGATTGAATATCAAATTAACTAAATAAATTATAAAATTTTATGATAGTAAATTTCTTGTGAAATTGAACAATATTTTTGGTTTGGATTCCACGTTTAAATTTTAAATTCTGAAATATAAATAAATGCAAGGTTGTGATATTTGATATTTTGATAGCATAAAATACAATACCGTTAGAATCTTTCTGAATTAATAGGAGACGTTTGGTACGAATGTGGTTAGTAAACTAACCTGCATCAATGTCACAGAGAACGTGGTAACTGGGTACAATTATGATTTGCCATTTACCATCCATCGAAAATGGTTAGAACATAACTAGGGAAACAATTTAGAGATGGTTGTGTATTTTTCATAGATATATTGTTACACTTATATCATTAATTCAATTCAACATAAATTCAAAGGGCCAATGTTTGCTGGAACAAATGAACACTTATAAATCTTTTCAATAATTGTTAGATATGCTTCTTCAAGCAAATCTTTTTAATAAACGATAATGATTTGAAACGCTGAACTTATAATTTAGAGATTGAATAGTAGAAGATACACTCAACCAGGGAATATTTCGTCTTAAATTATAAAAAAAAATTTAATATATGATTAAAATTAATAAAAAAATATTAATTCTGAGAACTAGCTCTTGGTCTAGTGGCAAAGAGCAATGCTCCTTGACTCTTTGAGTGAAAGGTCGCAGGTTTAATTTAAAAATAAGTTGGGTGGCTTAGACCTCCAATTTATCTTAAAAAAAAATATTAATTCTCAAGGAATTAGAAGGATTTGTATTCGAATTAAAAATTTTGAAGGATTTATTGTTGGATGGAGAAAAATTGAGGAGTTGTATCTGATTTTTCCTTAATTTTTTAAAAAAAGAGGGAGGTCTTTGCCATCCAACAAAACGTGATTCTTACCAGTGAACTACTAGACCACATGCTGATTTTTCCTTAATTATATTGTTATTACAAAACGTGATTCTTAATTACATTTCTTTCTCTACTTTACAATTCCAATCCGGATTCGCTGTTGCGCGACACGCGGTGTAGCGCACTGCGAGCCGTCTGATCTTGATCGGACGGTTCACTTTTTACGGGCCTACCAATCTAGGTTACATGCACGGGGCTCCCTTGTCCTTTGGATCTTAATCAAACGGCCAGAATACCGCGCGACACGCTGTGTCGCGCGGCAGCGGATCTCAATTTTTTACAATTCCAGCCACCTACTCTCACCTTCCGCCTCCGCCTAAATCCGCTGATTCCATGTACCGCTCGTGATTTTCGTACACACCAAACTTTTCTATTAATTCTTGAGGCTTTATTATGTGTAAATAATCAGCTGCCCGTATGAAAATCAACACGAATACATAATATAAGTTGGTACAGAAAATCTGAGCTCATGGCATTAGGTAGTACCATATAATAGTGTTACTCACTACTTTTCGTTCCTGTTTTCCTTTTTTGACGAATAAATAAATACTTAGAATTCCTTGCAAATAAATAGTTCGATTCAGTGTAGAGAGAAACCATGGAAAACGAGATTATGGAGAGGTAGCTTCTTTTTCACCAGAATTGCATTTCCTTCTAATTTGAATTTACTAGCAATTTTTGTTTTCTTTGGGTATTGACTTAGAATAGCATGCATTTACAGGGAATTGTCAAAAGTAGCCCCCCTTGAGGCAGTATTGTTTGACATTGATGGAACCTTGGGCATTTCTGATCCTTTTCATCACAAAGCTTGGAGTGAAGTGCTTCAGAAGGTACTGATCTCTAAATTTCTGAATTTGAATTCTAATATAACTTTTTTCTGTTATTGGGTTATAGCAAGCTTTTAAAAAATTGAACTGTTTGGTCTGAATTCTAGAATTTTGGGTCTTGAATTACAAAGTATGCAAATGACAGGGGTTTTTGGATGTACTTAAACCTGCTATGTTTAAAAAAAAAATTTGTTTTAATGGAGAAAAATCTCATCAACAGGTAGGATTTAATGGCGGTGTACCAATAACAGTGGAATTTGGTATGAAAAACATGGCGGGGAGGACAAACAAACATGGTCAGTTCCTGTTCCCTGATTGGGATCAAGACCAACTCAACAAATTAGTTCAAGAGAAGGAAGCTTTGTTTGAAAAGTAAAATCAATCATTTATATTTTTACCAATTAATAATCAGTTGATATTATAAGCACAGAGGAGGTCTGAAATCATAATTTAGGTCAAAACATACTTTATGTTTGATTAAAGTTGCTTGGTTCAACTATAGGAGATGTATACTGATTAATTTTGGCTACTGATTAGCAGTATATGACGTTCTGAATTTATGATTAGTACGGTACTCATTCTACATACCTATCCAGGCGGCCAGGCCTGTTCTGATTAGTCCAGTATCTCACTGTACATTCCTACCCCAAGCTTAATCAATATACATTATGACTTATAGACTTATAGTACTTTGTTGAATTGAGAACAGTTCGGCAAGACAGTATATTAAGGAAATAAACGGACCACACAAATTTTGCAAGTGGATCGAAGAAGAAGGCCTAAAGCGAGCTGCGGTTACAAATGCACCGAGATACAATGCTGAACTGATGATTTCCATTTTGGGCCTCTCTGAGTTTTTCCCATTCATTGTGACTGGAGAAGAATGTGGGAGGGCAAAACCATTTCCCGACCCGTATTTGGAAGGTCTTAGAAAACTGAATGCATCTCCAGATCATACACTTGTTTTTGAGGTTGGTTTCTTTGCTAGGTTTTCCTAATTTGTTTCATTTATATTGGGATATCAATGTTTGCTGCCTCTGTTTGGCATGCTTAAACAAGAACATGGCACAATGTCCAATTGCTAAGGTATTTTATTCTTGACAAAATATGCCTTCTTTAATGTGACGTATGCTTTGGAACTAATATACTGGTAATCTTTTCTGGGACTAATTGAGCACTTCTGGTGATGAATCTGGCAGTTGTCTTCAGGCTTTTTAATAATTTTTGTTCTTTAGGACTCGCTGACTGGAGTCAAGGCAGGAGTGGCAGCTGGAATGCAAGTAATTGGAGTTGCAGCAATAGGCCAAGAGAAGTCCCTCGCTGAAGCAGGAGCTACACTTTGCATAAGAGATTATGAGGATGAAAACCTTTGGTCGGCACTAGAAAAACTAAATGCTTGTTAAAAGTCGATAAGATATTGGATATTTATGAACATGTTTTAAATTTGTTCTGTTTTGTTATTCTTGTTAGTTGGAAAAACTGGAAACATATTGGTTATCTTTTCAAATTCTTATATAAACATTGTATAGTGCACAAACATAATGTTAAGACGCTCCAGGATAAAAAGAGTTAGCTAGATAAATTCTTATTAATCAGAATAAATCAATTGATAGTGTCAACTCAGATGTTTCCAAATTATGATACTGGAAATGTGGTCAATTTGCCAGTAATGTACGGTGCCGTCTTTCTGTTACCAGTTTGAATCAATTAGCATTTCAACGATTATGCGACTTTCTGGTAACCCCAGTTCATACCAAATCCCAGATCTAACTGGTATGATGCTCCAGCTCTTGCTTTCTTTCTCTCTTCATATATAGGCACACACGCACACAAATTATAAAATGAAAAAGATTGGCAATGAAGCAGGAAGAAACTAAATGGGCTCGACAAGTTTTGCAATTGGACAACATAAAGAGGCCTAAAGCCTGCAGCAATGTTTGCAAGAAGATATAATTTTGAACTGATGGTTACATCCATTGTTGTGGGCCTATTTGTTCTTTTTTTTCTATTGATTGGTACTGGAGAAGAACGAGGGACAGCTGAACAATTTCCTGACCTTATTCAGAGCTGTTACAGGACTCTTAACATGTATCCAGATCATACAGTTGATTTATAGGTTGGTTTCTTTGTGAAAGTTCTCCATTTAAGGTTGAATTTGGTGTGAAAAATTAGTTGTTTGGATTTTGTTAAGAGTATCTAAGCATCAAAATTGTCCCCACTTTCTTTGCTTGATGACCTTTTTTTTGGTTTAGTATACCTGTTTGTATCGTACGCTGGTTCTCCTTGGCTTTTCATTGTTCATTTCCATCGAATATTCCAGTGGATGTTACCTGGCCTGCCTCTTTTGATTTTGTAAATAAAATACTGACTGGTACGAATTAAGCTAGATTGGTCTCGTTGAAGCCTATGAAGACAGAATGTTTATTGGTTGGTACTGACAGTATGGAAAATAGATGCTACAAGATATTAGAAAACAACGACCATTTTTTTTTCTCATTTGTAATTGACTTAGATCGTTTACTAGTACAAGATAAAAAAAAAAACATTTTGGATACTAATTTTCTATTCATTTTATGCATTGTGGAACCCACAAACATAATATGAAATTATGAAGTCCACACTTGCAGGAAAATATGGGTTTTTTTTGATCTTTCAAAAAGGTCATGAAACATGTTGAGTACACTATACTTGTCTTGTAGCAATCATATTATCCCAAAAGGACAAAAAAATTAGGATTAAAAGATATCATGCGGTCCCATTTGTGCTTGGTCCTTTATAAGGATTTAGGGGTGGTGTAAATAACTAACAACAAAATAAAAAGAGAGAAAAAAAAAAGGTGGGTAATAAGCACGCAAGGAATTGTCGATTTGTCATGCATGAATGGTCCAGTCATGAACAACTAAAGAGAGCATGGCCCAATTTGTTCCGGCCCTTGTGCCATTTTAATTTGTACCAGAGATATTTCTCTGTAGATCTTTATTAATTCCACCAACTGCATTCTTGCGCTTTCCCAGTGATGACTTGAGAGGAGATATAACTATATGATATGAGGAAGTAGGGATAGGGACATAGGTTTAGGTATCCTTGATGAGAATTGAAATATTTTCAATTTTGCATTATTCCATCATATTTTTACTTTTAAATTTTTGTAATAATGCAAAATTTTAAACTCAAAGAAAGAAAACATAACGGCGTGATAACTTTTTAATCCATCGCCTTTAACTTGTATGACTATCACCATAACAAATAAAAACATGTTGCTTAATTGATTATGATCTAAAAATATATAGACATCGATCCCTTTATGTAAGTATACTTATACTTGCATAACGTCTAAAACGGTAACGAAATTTAACTGACTGCCAATTTCGTTAACCGTCTCATTTTGAATGAAACGATTGAAATCACGAAAATACATATGGACGAAACCGTTTTATTGTTTCGTTAACCGTTTCGTTTTTTAAACGTAACTGAAATCTTTAACCATTTCGTTTCGTTTTGGATGAAACGAAACTAAATAATGATTAAAACAGTCGTCATTTTCACCCTAAGTATACTCATCATCAAAATGTCACAAACAATAGAAAGAAAATGTCCAAATTCATCCTAATTTTATCTTTAGGATCAGATTAACTTGACTTAATTTCACCAAATAACAACTCCATGAGTAGAGGGAATGCATCAGCTGAGTCGGTGTCAGAACCGATAATTGTCCCAATAAGAAGATAAGAAATGGCTTGTTAGAAGGGGGACAACCCTCATGCGTCATTTAAGACGCGCCATTTTCTCTGAAATAATCCAAGACACCAAGAGAAATCTCTTGGGACCATCTTTAGCGACGCTTAACAGGGACACCCAATCAATTCCCTGTGCTCGCTACACGACAAGAGCTCAGACAAAGAATAGAGCAACCCACCTAAGAATTTTCGGTAGACTTGTTCTAAAATTGAAGATGTATCATTTTCATTTCTGACCCATGCACATGCAAAAAAAATATTTTAAAATTTTTTATGAAAATAAATAAATAAAAAATGACTTTAATGAATAAAATTTACCAAAATTTGTGAACTTGACTTCTTTTTTCTAAACATGAGCTACATTTACGTAGATAAATCCATTCTAACTATTTAATTTTTTTAGTATATCATATTACAATCATGAAAAAAAATAGATATGAAAATGACGATCAAAGTGAAATGTTAAGAAAATTCAAAAGCCACACAATATTATATTAAATCAAAGTGAAATGTTAAGAAAATTCAAAAGTCAAACAACAAATGAATAAAACTCTCCCTATCCTCTTTTCATTTGCCCACAATAGAAAAAATAATCCAATCTTCAAAAAAGTTCTTAAAGTTCATTCATACTATCCAAGGAAGAACCTAGACATGGGCAAGCCTAGGTCCATGCACAGGCTTTTCAAAAACAGTTACAATGTTATTTTTTATTTTTTCAATAAAATTAAAGATAAAAAATATTTTTGTGTCAAGTGCCAAGATTTCTGACAGAAATTAAGAAAATTTTCATTAAATAAATAATAGAATTTTTGTATCTACGTGTCTTAAAAGATCTAAATATGCCTCGGATATTATTTGATAGTTTACATTAGTCATTGTGTCTAATGTATTCTTATAAGTTACAAGTTATAAAAACAAAAATCATTAAGCATTGAAAATTTAAGAGAGAAGGTTCATATCAGTTAATTCCAAATTTATGAAATATTACAACAAAAAGGGGGGAAAATGGTCATTAAGGTGGCCTAATTAGCATGATATTTGGTTCCTAAGCTAGGTCTAAGAAAAGTAGAAAACAATTGGTTAGTCTTGCCCATATCACGTGGACCCAGTGTTTTGCAAGCTATAGCCTTGCATTCTCCACGTACCTCCGGCATATCACACCGACCCTTGTCCCACCCCTCTCTATCTTTCTCTATCCTTCTCATCATTTGTATTGATTTCTACATGAAATTCAATGAATTCAATGATGGTTGCATGATATTCTTAATTATTGCAATTTTAAATTATTTTTTTATCGTTGTATTTTGTTATAACTGTGTTTAATTTTGAGGAAAATGCTTTATTGTTTTTATATAATTGCATCTTATTATTTGTTTAAATTAATTTTGTGAAATTAGCCGATTAATCTTATTTTCTGAATATAATGATGTGGAGCATATTAGTGTGTAAATTTGTGGTGATTTGAAATTACTGCAGTATTGACACATGAATCATTAATAATAATGCACAATGCTGACTTCAAATGTTAATAATTAGAAAATAGTGAGTGATTAAGGCTTGAGACGTGTGGCAAATTCTATTTTTAAGTTATTGATTATTTCCATTGCACATGATTGCTGATTTTGTATGTGGATGAACATTATATGATACAGCAAAGTCAATCAAAATTTTAAGTCCACAGTAATTTTCAAAACTACTTCCTTAAAAACTTATACTAGAACAATATCAGTTTCGAATGAAGAGAAGAGTTTCAAATTCTATTTTCCAAAAACTTATTCAGTCATATTTATCGACTTTAATAACTTGATTCTTCGACAAAATTTATATTCATTTTAAAAAGATATAATTTATATATTTTTCTCTATACACAGTACAAAAATTTTACAACGTTAGGATTTGCTTTAACTAAACCGAGAGCTTAATTATTAAAATGCATTAATGTAAATAATTTCTAGACATTATTTTTGTTAACTTTTTATTACTTAATATTACATGCTTATATAAAAATAAATAAATATTGATCAAGTCAACGAAATTATTTTTTCTCTGAGCTAAACATGTTTTATCTATGGAAAATAAAAAAAGTGAAATTGTAACGCAGACAAAAAAATAAAGATATTTGAACCCATAAAATTTAAATCGTTTGGTGCACATTAATGGAGCTTCAAAGTATAATAACGCTGCACCATCTCAAATACTGTATTAGAAATTGATTTATTTGACAGAGTCTCCTTAAGAATGCTCCACGAATCAACTACTAGGACACAGAATTGATTTTTGATTTTATTGTCTGCCAAAACAAATACAAAACGTACGTTTTTAAAGTGCACACAGTGGAGTTGATATTAAATCATATCAACACCTGATTCTGACATTGAGAGCTCTTTGTTTCGGAGCTATTTGCCAGTCCATATATATTTTTTATTTTTTTTCTTTTCATTTGTTTTCTGTTATATATTTTTCCTACAACAACCGACTCATTAACTAAAAGTACTGGCACACGCCAGCAAAATGTACCGCTGCATAATAATTTCCCAACTTCCAAGTCTACCAATTTATTTAAGATGAATTCACAAGCTCTCAACAAATGATCGGTGAATAGTTAGTAACATGCCATGTTTTCTTAAATAAGTTGGGTGAAAACGGGGCGGATACGGTCCGTATCTATATATTTTTTCGGATCGGATATGTTTGAATACGGATACGGTGCAGATGTTAAACGGATACGAATACGATTCGGATATTGTCGGATATGGATACGAAAATAGATATATTTTATCAGATACGAATAATATTTTATTAATTTATTTTATTAAACAAAAGAAAATATTTGATGGAGGCTGGACCTCAGGTTCACTTGATGTTGCCGGTTGACTCGATGATCGTATAAACTTGGAAATTATAATCTTAAAGAATCAATTAAAATTATCGGTTTTACAAAAGGTAAGTAGTGTGCTTTAAACTTTCAAAATTAAAAATGAGGTAAGTAGTGGGCTGTGGGGACCCATAAGTAGAATAACAATTTCAATACTAGTTCATAGAAAAATATAGCACAAAAATCAAATCAAGTAGCAAATACCTACAATTTGACTTTCATGGTTATCAGCTTATTTTGTAAAAAAATTATCTATCTCGTGACTAAAAAAAGGAAGTATTATTATAAAAAAAAGGCCTGAGAATACTTTATGCATCCGCTACAGAAATACGGATATCTGTTTTTATAGCAAACACACAATTGTTAGCACTAAAAAAAAATATATAGCACAAAAATGTGGATATCCGTTTTGTATAAAAATACGAATACCGATAAATATCCACATCCGCATCTATATCCGCTCTAATATTGTTTTTCATATCCGTATCTATATCCGTTTAAAAATATTCTAATCCGCATCCGTATCCATTCGGATATGGATAGTATTATCCGAATATGCTATTTTGCGGATATGGATATGGTTCGGAGCGAAAATTATCCACTCCGTTTTCACCCCTACTAGCAACACATGCAGGAGCCGGGCTTCTACAATATTGCATGTTTTCTTCTGTTCTTAATGGTTTTAAAACATTCTTTTATTAAAAAGGAAAATTAGATCATTTGAGAATTGAGAAGTCCTTGTTCTAGACTTCTAGTATAAAGTTCTTAAATTTACATGCATCTCACGAACTATCTTTTCTTTAATTAAAGTTTGAATTAAACTTTTGCGAATTTTGGTAATGAATTATTGAAATTTTCTTACGATAGAAAATTTAGTCCGTGCTACTGACAACTAAAAAAGTTATCTGCATAATAAATTAATAATCCTTATAATTCTGGTAAGCAAAAAAAAAAAAAACATAAAGCCGAAAGGAATTACATGACCAATTGATAAATTAACTTTTTATTTTTCCTTGTGGTCTTCATGGAAATTTACTAATTCAGATTCAAACACTAGATACATCTGCTATCATATAATTACGATGGTAGGACGAGTGTACAACTATAGTAGACAATCTCAACCTTATATTCAAAATAATTTTATATTTATTTGAAAAAAAATTCAAAAATGTTACATTATTTGTGAGGGTTCAATTCAGATAAAAAAACTGACATTAACATGCTATATATAGTTGGCCCTCAAAAAACATGCTATATATAGTTGCGCTGTCTTTTTTGTTTTTGTTAAGTCCCTTAAAGCTAAACAAATACTTTTTTATTAAACAAAAAAAAGTTTTACTAAGCCGTTGCAAAAGAAACAAGGAAAATTCAAAATACAATAATGTGCAATATCATTATAACTAAAAATGGAAATCTCCAAACACTCCAACTTGGAGGCTCGTGATGTGCACAATTTTCATCAGTGTAAAGGGCATGGCTGTCAGAGCATCTTCCATAGGTCTCAGATTTCTAATTAAAGAATCTGACAACACAATTCTCACACACAATACATGCTGATGAGAATCATGTAGACTAGGGGGACCGAATCCTCTACTGTATATCACTATAAGCTCATGTAATCATGTTATACTTTTCAGATATTTATATACGCTTTTGTTCAAACAAAAAAAAAAGATATTTATGGGGCTGTTTGGATTCCTAAGGAATTTGGGGAATTTCATCTTCCTATCATAAATTTATTATAAACAATCCAAACTCTTCACAAAATTACACACTTTTCAATAAATTTATTCCTAAGAATTGCAACTTTCTCAAATTCTCCAAATTCCTAAGCGATCCAAACGGCCCCTATATAGGCTAGGGCCTAGGCTAGCATGCTGTGCTTCTGAAGGGATACGTTGAGATTTTTTTTTTTTTTTTTTTGATATCAATACGTTGAGAATCATTTGATCAAATTGAATGTAATTTTTTGAAAGAACATTTACTTATTGTTGAAGTGCGACTAAATTTAAACCGTTAATTTTTTAATCTGTCAAATGGAATACCAATGAATTTTCAAATCACATCTACAAATGCAACTTATCTAAATTATAAAGAAATTAGAAATTTTACCTTTGTTATTTTAAAAAAATTGTCATTAGTTGTTGCTGTTATAAAATAAGATTGTTGTCAAAATAATCTGCGTTTCAGAGGTTATAAAACAAAGGCGCAATCTCAGGTATGACATTAATTGTCTTGTTTTTCCCTTATATATATATAAACAATATATTTTTCTTTGAGGAAAACATGGAAATCAGGTCTCCATCTTTTTATTGAAAAAAAAGCGTTAATTACAGCAATTAGCCAGCGGCTAATTAAAAGCAAAAAATATAAACGATATATTAAACCTGTCCGCTCGTAATTTGTGCTTTTCCGTTTTCTCTCAACACACCGTACAAACCAAAAAGAGAAAAAGAAAAAAAGAGGCAGAAGAAGAGAGTAAACTTGACGTCTATAGTGAATTTAGTGGAGTGTGTGTAAACTTTTAAGTTGTTTAGCATGAATTTTAAACCTAATTCAGTTTTATAATCATCTTTTATTCATAATCAAACCGTATGAGATTGTATAATTATCTAATTTATATCATAAATTACTCCGAAGGGTACATTACACTCTGTCGATATTAAAAGCTTGTGCAGATTTGAGATTTCTCCTGAATTCTCACATTTATAGATCTAACCTGAATTCTGACATGCATCTAATAAGCTAACATGGCCTGTATTCTTAAAACATAATAATATAGGAACAAAAAAATAATAAATGGTCAGTGTTCTTTTTTCGTTCATTTTTTGTGCGCAGAAATGCCCATGGGCAGGAGCCAACATGTACAGCTAGTGCCATGCTGCTAGGAGATCGAGCCTCTTGCTGGAGCTGTCAAATAAAACCTGTTTATTCTATTGTATCGTATTGCAGGTATAAAATTTTACATACATATATGTATATATAATAATGTTATTGACATACTTCGTAAGATATGTTATTAGTTTTGATCTTCATCATAATTTGTTTATGTTGATGAAAAAAGTTAATTTGCATTCTATTATATTATAATTTATAATTAGTTATATAGATTTTTTGAATGTTAATTGACATGAGAATAAATTTTATAATTTTTATTATATCTAAAGTATTATTCAAATATTGTACTTTATCTATATATTTATTTGATGTTATTTATTTAAATCATTACATATTTTTATTGAATTATTATTATTATTATTATTATTATCCATTATGTACTATTAATTTTTAACGGATACAGATATGATACGAGTAAAGAAAATTTTAACAGAAAATTTCTCTACCGTATACATTGAAAGCCACACTTCTTGCTTCCTTTTTTTTTTTTTTTTTGTTCTTGAAGAAAGACATATTGCATGCGGACACGTGGTTATTAAAAAGGACAGGACCTAGGAGTCGAACACTTAGGTAATTATCATGGCATGCTGGCGATTTACCTCTCCATTACTACAAGGAAAATTCTAATCCAGACTTTAATTTAATTGCAGCCATTCGTAATTTATAATGAATTAATTTTTTTTAAAAAATCGACTGAGATTAAAATTCGGTTCAAAATTTATATCCACGGAAGAATTACTCTAATTATAATTGCTGATTTTTTTGTTAGTGATTCTCAATAAATCGTGAAGATCTCCCAAATATCTCCCAAATTTTTTTTTAGCCAATTATGCACTCTGTAATGCAATCAAAGTGCAGGATTTTACTTACCCCTTTTTAATTTTCTAGGATGTTGTTAGTTTCATGTACCGGTAAAGTAGTCAGGGGAGGGTTTTTTCTTTCTTTCTTTGCGCTGTAACTTATACTTTTTCTAATTAAAGTTTGCCTAAGGGCCTTCGTACCAAAAAAAAAAAAAAAAAAGATCTCCCAAATAATATTCCCCTTTGGATTATACGAGGCTTTTAATATGGAAAATAAAATTGAAAATAATCATATATCAGGTATTGAGTGTCCAATTTTTCTAAATGGGCTTAGATATTCTAGTTTTTATTTTTTAAATATTTTAATAATAAAATTAAACGTTAGTTTTGTTTATATTACCTCTTGTATACAAAGATTAAATAATTTCATATTTTTCCTTTGTTTTAGGTTTTAGCGAAACCAATGGTTGTGAAATTCAACGTCCATATGTTGAAATATTTCTGTATTTATATGTAAATAAATGAAAACAAAGTGAAATATCGTAGTTCTTTATATAATGGAAGATTTGATATTTGAATTTTAGGAATAGAGTTAATAAAGTTATAAATAGAAAGATGTAATGTGGACATCAAAATCGAAAAAAAGTTAGGATTAATTATTCAAAGTATAAATTTGTATTCTTAAATGATTGATATAAGTTTTTTTTTCTGGATTAAGAGTATTTGTTTTAAGTGGTCCTGAATCTAAAATAGATTTTTAACCTTGGAGTAAAAATTTATTCGAGATTAAGGATCACTTAGAAATAACAATATTAATCTAAAAAAAAATATTCTTAACCATCTATAAATAAAACGTTTTATTCTGAATAACTAATTTTAACTTTATTTTAAAGTGATCATATGGCACCCTTAGAAGCCTAAATGTGAATAATATTACCTTAACTATCAATGACTCACATTTAATATTATATTTTTATTTCAATTCCGTAGGATTATTGAATATAAAATTGTACATATTTAAAATAGATTAAGTGATTTAAAAATTAATAGTTTTTTTGTGATTTAATTGGTATGTTTTTATTTTATCCTCCGATTTTATAATAGAAGCATATATCTTGTGTGTTTAAAAATGCATCATTTCTTATACAGTTTGAATTATGATCAGTTCTTTATATAACACTAGACATGACAGTCGCAACTTCGCTGAGCTATACTTTTAAGATTGAAGAATAATGTAATCTATTTTTGTTAAACTTGCTAAAATTTCTGATGTAAAATAGAAAAAAAAATCTACCTAAAAAACTTGCCAAAATTTTAGACAGAAATTTGTAAGTTTAAAAATTAGTAATTTCTGTCATAGAAAATCGCTATATAAACATGACATAATTTTTTTTGCAAAAAAAAGTTTGCTAAAAGTAACTTTTGGTATGAATTTAGATCGATTCATCAATGAATATTAGAGGGCTCAGATGAATGTCAGGGATAAATCTTTAATGATTGTAATTATAAAATTGGCATAAATTAGGCATGAACAACTTTAAATTTCCAAATATATATGTCTTAGATTTTCAAATATATTTAATTTTAATGATTGGTACGATTATTTTTAATTTATTTTAAAAAACTATTTTTAATTAAAAGCCAATAGCGGTCACAACTTTTAATTAGTAATATAGATATAGATTAGTGACAGTTTAGTAATGTAATATACAAAATATATTATGTTTAGATAGTGTTTACCACTTATCCGACGGGTTAGTCACGACCCGAGATAAAACCGATCCTTTTTCTGGATCGATCCGGACCGTGCATGGACTGATGGGTGGTTCGGATCGGGTTTATCAAGGATTTAGGCCGCACTTTCTAGTATAGACTCGTGTTAACCCGTCCTGTCTTAATCCATGGACCGGACCGGACCGGACCGACCCTTAATCACGTCCTAAATCCGTAAAAACCCGTGATAAACCCTTAAAGCTGTCTAAACCCAATCGACCAACCCCTAAATATAATATTAAAATAGAATAAATTCAAAATAGACTACAAACTTATACTTAATTATTTGATCTATAAATATAATATAGTTTAACGAATTTTTATATATTTATTTTACAAATTTTAGAGATGAAAACAATGAAAAAAAAATTAAAATATGGAAAAAAACCGTCCTTGGACCTGAACGGCCCGCCTTAACCCGCCCGGTTCACCTAGGGTCGGGTCTATCAAGGGTTTGGGCCAAGGTTTGGGAGGTGGCCCGTGATAACCCGTCCCATCTTAACCGTGAACCCGTACTAGACCGGCCCGAGATAACCCGTGGACCGTGGGAATTTGGACCGGCCTGGACCAGACCGGACTGTTTGATTAACACTATGTTTAGAACAAAATCGTACTAACAAAAACATCGGAGCTGATAACTATAATCAGAGTTTCAGGCAATCACGCAATCAAAATCCATTTTTGGTAAGTATGCTATCCAGTTCCATCCGATAGTTTCCATTTTCGCTTCACCCTCTCACCCTCAATCTTTGTTCCCTTTGTTCACGCGGGTTTCCCTTCGCACATCGCCTCATGTCCCGCACAAAGCCTCCTTTCGCGCGTATAGCTTCTCTCCCCTCGCACCCCTCCCGTCACATCGCCTGCCATCGCCGTCGCGCAGCCCTACTGTCGCCGTCGCCTTGCCCTGCCGTCGCAGCCCTCCAATCTCCCAGTCTAACCCTGCCGTTATCAGAATCAGAAATGAATATTATTTACTCCCTCACTTGTATTAAATACTCCTTTACTATTAATTATTTACTCCCTTATAGGTATTTAAATACTCCCAAACAACAGTAAAATCAGTTCTGAATATTATTTACTCCCTTATACATATTAGATACTCCTTTTGTACTAGTTATTTACTCCCTTATAGCTATTTAATTAATCCCAAACAACAGCAAAATCAGATTTGAATATTTATTTCTCCCTCACTTGTATTAAAATTATTTAGTTACTTCCAAATAATAGAATCAGTTTTGAATGTTATTTACTCCGTTATATATATTAGATACTCCTTTTATACTAGTTATTTACTCCCTTATAGCTATTTAGTTACTCCCAAACAACTTCAGAATCAGATATGAATATTATTTATTCTCTTGTACTGATCAATTTTCTCCCTTATATTAATTAATTTTCTCCCTTATAGTAATTTTTTTACTCCAAAAAAATAACAGAATCAGATATGAATGTTATTTACTCCCTTATATATATTAGATACTCTCTATGCTGATTAATTTCATCCCTTATAGTAATTTAGTTACTCTCAAATTGTAACAGAACTAGATCTAAATCTTTTTTCTCTTCTTATCCTTCTCGATTTCTACTTCGTTTTTCCTCAACCAGATCTGATCAGTATAGGAGAGAGAGAAGTGAGGGGAGGCGGAGGTGGAGGTGAGGCGAAGGAGAGGAGAGGCGGAGGAGAGACCGAGGTGAGATGGAGGCGGATGTGAGACAAAGGAGAGGAGAGGCGGAAAAAAGAGGCTGAGGTGAGGCGAAGGCAGATGCGAGGCAGAGGAGAGGAGATGCGAAGGAGAGGCTGAGATGAGCCGGAGACGGAGGTAAGGCAGAGGAGAGGAGAGACGACTACGAACGTGGGAGAGGGACGACGACTACGAAAGAAGAGAGGGTACTTTCGGATCTGATTGCACAGAGGGATGCATAGGGAGAGAGGCAAGGGAATCAAATTCGCGCAGGGTGAAGACGAAAGTGAGAATGAGAGTGAAAGCGATAGCGCTCTGATTGTTTGATTGCACAGAATGTTGATTACAGTAAGTAATTCCCCAAAAACATTACGTTTACTAAAGTATCCAACTTGATCCTATAATTTAATTCCGAAAACTTCACCTATCATTGTAATTTTACTGCTTCTCCAAACATCCATGTATCACCAAAATATACGGTACGGATTCCTACGTACATCCAACGTGATATTTGCGCTTCTTTTGTTTTAAGCACACAATCTTGATTGTAAATTTGCGCAATATAAATATATAATAAAAGAATCTCCTAGAGGACTAATTAATCTGACCAAAATCACAAGGGCATCTAGTTATGCCGCTTTGTTCACACCTAATTTGTCTTGTCCCAAATAAACAAATGCGGCTGGTCTCCTGATGCCTAGCAAATGGAGGCAATTAGTGGAGGTTTGAATTAAAAAAAAATATATGTTAGTGCATATAATTACATATTATTCTTATACAGTTCCTGTTTTAGAGTAGTCTGCGTCTTCTAAGGTTTCGATTGAAAACTATATATAACTAAAGTTATAAATTAACCTCACTCTTATAAAATAATTTTATCTTGTAATATTTCTAATTTAATCTCTTTTCAAATATGATAAAAAAGCCTTATGCAGGGAAAATAGATCTTTCTTAGAGAGGCATGATCCGGTATTTTATAATCATTTTATTATTGTTGTTGCCGCTGCTGCTGCACCCTATGATGTTTCAACCAATCCATAATTTCATGTAAACGGTAATTACAAAGAAATGGAAAGTAAAAATGAAAAAGAATGAGAAAGGACTAGATAAGTTTGTCAGCTAGTAATTAGTTAGGTGTAGCCCTATAGTTTTTTTTTTCTTTCTAAATTTCCGTTATCTTAATAATTTTATTTAAAAAAAATCGGTCTTTCTTTGTTAAAAGATAAAATTATTAAAATGCCTTAGTGGATGAGCCAAGAACATTTGGGACAATATAACGAGTGCTCATCATTAATCGAGAGATGCAAACCATTTTCTTTTTCTTTAATTAATCCTTGACAATGAAACATACTTACATACATCTAGCTTTCAGGGTACAGTATCAAACAATAAAAGGGAAAAAAATGAGAACAAAAAATTGCGAAGGAGGAAATGCCGCAAAACACATGACACAAAAAAAATCACATTATGCCTTTTAAAAAGATGTTGCCACTAATTTCCACTAACCATATTTTGCTAATTAAGCTCTCTGTACTAAAAAATAATTGTATACCAAATCAACACTCTCTACTGCGCAATTAAACAACAAAAATCTCAAAGAGACACATAACAAAATACGTGTGTGGAATGTTAGATATCAAAACACCGAAAATATGAGCAACTTTTGATGTCACTACTTAAGTGGGGTTAGAAAAATTGTCGGTACAACTTGTTTGCGTTTGGATCTATGGCTTTGTACAGTCACATGGCATCTCTTCCTTTTGCCCCTTAATTCCTTGGCAAAAGTTAGATACAAACTTGGCTCTTACTGCTAATTAATCTATTATCAAATGACTATACACCTGTGACATATTAGATGCCATTGTCTGTATTAAGATAGTCACAAACAAACAACAAACAATGATGCATTTCCATGAAGAAATCACAAGTTGCAAAGCAAAGCCTAATGAAGCCAGCTGTGCCTAATTTTATATGACAATTGTTAAGTAGCATGCTGGAAATGTACATGGGAGTTAAGTGGGACATAAACGAAAATAACAGTACTACTTAAGATTTAATAATTTTTAGGACAGTTAAAGTGGGAGACAAATTCTAATTTTATATTTTTTTAACAACCACCTATAACATTTTTATCTAAGAATGTGCTACAAATAAGAACGATAGAGAAGCATACCAAAAGCAACTTTCAAATTTTTAATTACTTTGGCATAGCTATTGGTCCGTGAAGACTATCTTGACCGTACTCTTAGACTAATATATAATTTTAGACTTGGAATTTACGAAATTGTGTTTAAATTTTCTGTAAATCATATAACCTTGAGCAAATTGCTGTTTTAGTAGGATGGTTGAATTGCTGGTGTCAGTACGTGTACCGGTGTGTGGTGCTAAGGGTCTGATCCATAAAAAACGACCACTGGACGTTTTTTTATCCGGACCGTCAGATTTAATCTCAACGGTTAACTTTTTTTCGAACCTATCAATTCTGATATTGTTTACGGGATATTTTTAACTGTTGAGATTAAATTAGACAGTCCAGATCTAAAATGACCAGAAGATATCTCTGATCGGTCCGACCAGAGGATCTCGTTCCGTAGTGCTAAAGGGTAGGTGGATTGTTAGCAACATAGCATGGGTTCCTGCTTTTTGGGATAACTGATCACTTGTTTGTCAGAGAGGGTAGAGAGGAGCTCTTTTGATTCTTTGATGTATTTAATTTTGTTTTTTTGGGGACGAACTTTTTATGAAATTCATGAATGGATCTGGTGCATCATATATTAAATGAAGTGCTGTCAAAAGTTTACTGAAACTTTAAACCAACTTTGTTCCTTGCCATTCTTTCCCCATTATTTTATGGCGCACTTGGATTGCATTTGCATCTACATTTGCTATCCTAAATTAGGAAAGGAAACGGATTAAGGTCTTCTAATCCCAATCAAAAGGTATTGAATAGAAATCAGCAACTCAGGTGGCTCTTTTCTTGAGTAAAAAATGTGGGTCTTGCCCTCATCTTTATTAAATTATATAAGTTAATGATGAAAATCGGTGGCTACTTTTTTTAATATGTTTTTTTTAAATTTCTTACTCGAGATATGCAAATTTGAAAAATAATTTTAGCTGAGGTTTATGAAAAGGAAGGACTAAACCGTTTCTTCACTAAAATAAAAATCTTTTTGATGTGCCGATAGATATTTAAATATTATTTGCCAAATCCCAATTTTTTGTTTGTTTTATACGCCGGAATTATATTTAAATTCTTTTTATCAAATGAACCTTTGAGTTTATATAATTTCAAGTATTTGATAAAATAAATAACATCTAGACAATTACTACTAGGGCAATTCTATGCTGGTAGAAAAATACAAATCAGATTTGAATTCTGATTATTCATCTTATTTATAATTTTAAAAGTACGATCTAGATTGGAATCTAATTATAAAATTAAACATATAGGACGTCCAACACGATCCGAAAAGTCAACTGTTAAAATTTCAAACGGCCAGTCCGAACCGCTCAATATGATCTCTATATTAAAATATCCTTAAAAAAAAATCAAAATTTTTATAATTTTTTTTTCAAATTTTCTAAATATTTTTTTTTCGAATTTTCAAAATTGGAGGATTTCATAACTTTTTATATTGGACATTTTAAAAAATTAGAAAAAAGTTAAAAAATTCGAAAAAATATAAAATTTGGTCCCAACGGAGATTTTACCATGGAGAACAATTTGAACGGTTCGGATCGGTCATTTTAATCTTAAAAATTGAAATTTTATCATATTAGACGAATGTTTGTACGCAACATGTTGAACACTAACCATTCCCATAAACTTTGTCTAACAGTTAATATAAAATTTGTTTTGGAAGTAATTTGTTTACTTTATTGAGTTTTGAAAAAAAAAATATTTAGGAGGATCTCACAAGACGCGTTCCACATGGAAGAGAAAATGAAATCTGTCCAAGTTGTCACACTCCACCATGTCTGAAACAAAAAACGGATGCAATATCAATATGACAATATGGGGTGCCACATGCGCATTATTGAAAATGTCTAGAGACATCAGTCCAGTCCATAGTCCCATAGACCATAACCACCCTACAAAATTGACACTCCCTCAATCAAGCCATCTCTCTCTCCATCTCTTGCCCCCTTATATTTCCACCTCCTTCCCCAACCCCTCTAACCCATAACTTAACCACCAGCCCTTTCTCTTATCTTCTCTTCTTATATAAATAAACACGCCTAAACCCCATCTCTCTCTCTCTCAACTCTAGCAAGTAGCAACAATGGGGTTTCCTGTGGGATACTCAGAGCTTCCCAAGCTATTGCTCCACCTCCTCATCCTGCTCTCCCACCTCCGTCGTCTCGCCACGTGGATCCTCTCCATCCTCGGCCTCGAACCTTCCACTCCGCTCTACTACCCCGAGTACGTACCCTATTCCTTCCCTCTCGAATCCGACGCTTCCGATTTCGCGACCAACAATCCCGATTCCCTCTCCTCTTTCTCGCTCGATCTACTCAACGAGCGATTGCCCGTTGTCACTTTTGCTGAGCTGGCGAGGGAGCTCGGAGGTGGTGGGGTCCACCTGCCAGAGGGATGCGCCGTTTGTCTACACGAGTTTGAAGGGCCAGCGGAGGTCAGGCGACCAATCGGGTGCCGCCACGTGTTCCACCGTGGGTGTCTCGACCGATGGGCCGCTCACGGCCGCCGCACGTGCCCCTTGTGTAGAGCTTCACTCGTTCCGGATGAATGCCACGTGGCGTGATGCTTTTTTCGATGGTGCTTTGGAGTTTGGACTCGTTTCTTTTGTTTACTGACTTAGTGATGGAGTAATTTTCTAATTTGGTCCTGAAATTTGTTGAAAATGCGAAAATTCAGCCTTAGGAGGTTGACGTTCATCGTTCACAATTTCACACCAGTCCAGCTCAAATGAGTAGTCATGTGTTGGAGGGCTTTACTAACAAAACGACTATATCGGCTGATACGATTTAAAACACCGCCTACTAAAATTTGGGCTGGATTGAAACTGTCTTTTCTGACAGTTTGTGGTGGAATTGCAAAGAATCAGCATGGCGTGGTTTGTAATATCCACAAATAAAGGGTTGGAAGTGTAACTTGCAAGATTTATGAGATCCCCAAGGGTTTGGGAGGAAAGGGAAAAAAAAAGCAAGGGGACCACTTGGATTTGTGCTCTTTCTTGCTCAAATTTTGGATTGGTGCATGGATTGGGTATGTTTGATTTGGAGGAAATGCAGCTCGAAGGGCAGGCTCTCCAACTTTTAGTTTGAAATTAGCAATAGGAAAAAGGGTTGATTTGTAATGTAGAGGAGTATATACAAAAAGGTTTAGTTTTATGGGTTGGGTTTGTTTTGGTTTTTACTTTTGTTTTTTTTTTTCTTTCACCTTTTTTCACCTCCCTTTTTTTGAATTGTTCATATTAGCTGGTGCTAAATAGAATCTGAAAATCTAGTGGGGTATTCATGATGTTTTGTAATAATTTTGAGCCGTGGAGGCTGGTGATTTCAGGTACATTTTTTTTTTGTGTATTTTTTTTCTCCCTTTCTCCCAAAGTATGATAATATCTGACTGACAGAGAAATATAAAAAAAAAAAATGCAGATATCTCCTGAAAGGATTTCCAACAACTTGTTCTTAAATTCAGATAAAGAAATCAGACGCACAAATAAGGAATACGAATCTTTCGCACTTTATACACTGACGTGAAACAACTTGTTCTAGACTAGGCAAACCTGGGAATTGCTTCCTAACAGCTACACTCCTCATTTTTAGAGATTCACTTTCTTTGGACGAAAATGCCCATCACATTTTTAACTGGATGTGAATAGAGGGACGTAAATTGAAGGAATTCGAAGGGCATTTTGGTCCAAAAGAGAGTGAAACTAAAAAAACCGGGGAGTGTAGGAAGCAATTCCCGGCAAACCTGAACCACATATATAGCATTTTACTGTTCCTACTTTTAACTTGGAAGATGCACCTCTACACAAAACAAACACAAAACAACAATCTGACATTCTCCACATTGTAACCGTGGACTTTATAAACTGTATATGTCACATCTGTTATTTCATATATAAATTTTTTAGCACTATGCTTCAATAGTTCCATGACAAATATTCATTCATTTATGATGATATACATTCATTACAAAAACAAAGATGACTAAACAAATAATTTCATTTCAGGAAAGAAAATCTAAACAATAAAACAGGTCTATAACCATGGCCCAAACCAGACCAGGCCCAAGAATGTACCCAAAGTTGACGGCCTCGTAATAGCCACGTGGCCCACTTGAGATCTGGCGGGTGGCACCAGTTCACTCGTCTGCCCTTCCTCTTACAGTCTTACCTAGCTAAGTTTGTCTCGGTGCATTTTCGTTCACAAATCTATCACCTCCAAAAGCGAACAAAATTGACATAGAAGAATTTTCACCTTCCTCCCACCTCACTGTTCCTACCTAGCCTTATGCAGTATAACATGAATGTATCCTAAGAAAAGGGAAAAAGGAAAAAAACAAAGATACAAAATGGTTTGTTTATCTCCAGTGGGTCCAGCTAGAGGTAGGATCCGGTGCTGTGAGGACACGCTGGGTCGGCACCATACACGCAGGTGGAATCCCACGTCCCCTGATCTCCAATTCCCTGAATTACTACTTCGCGCTTCCATGCCCCTGCCCCCGCCCCGGCCTCGCCGCATTATTCTGGTAATTGGCAACCATTAGAGACAATGGTTAGCAAATTTATTGTTTTCATTGATCTTGGACTGCCAAAGTTGTATGTTTTTTCAATGTTCCAGTCTAGCCATGGCCACCATAACTGCTTAGGTTAGTAATACATGTGCCACTATGTTCAACAGAAAAAGAAATAAAAAAGAGAGAGAGAGAATTGTGGGAGGACCACTAGGAATTTAATAATGTTTAATTCTAACCCATATAAATCCTTATCCTTTTGCTACATAGTAGATGAATATAATTAAAGATGTTTCATATTGTTAGTTTGGTCTGAAGGATTGTACAATAATCAAGTCTTATGATGCGGTATACAGTGCTATTTTGGGATCACCCCCATCACTGGCTTCCAAATTCTGTGCAGTAGGTGTCATTCATTCTCTGGTCTCCACATGTCATTCGTTGGTATTTAATCTTAATCGATTGGTGTTGCAGGTACGGCACGGCCAGAGTGAGGGCAATGTGGATGAGGGAGCTTACACTCGTGTGCCAGACCCTCGAATAGGTCTCACAAGCAGAGGATGGGAGGAGGCCGAGGCTTGTGGCCGCCGCATCCGCAAGCTGGTCTCGACCGGATGTGACGATTGGAAAGTCTATTTTTATGTGTCCCCGTACCGAAGAACACTTGAGACTCTCAGAGGTCTTGGAAAGGCGTTTGAACCAGAGAGGATTGCTGGCGTAAGAGAGGAACCTCGTATTAGGGAGCAAGATTTTGGTGGGAGAATTTGGTTTCTGAAATCAGAAGATCTTTTTTTTTCTGTACAATTATAATGATACATCTTGTTTCCTTTTTTTTTTTTTCCTGATTACTGTTGTGTATATCATAATAGGAAATTTTCAGGACAGGGAGAAAATGAGAGTAGAGAAAGAGATTCGGCGTCGGTACGGCCGGTTTTTCTACCGTTTCCCAAATGGAGAATCAGCTGCTGATGTATATGATCGTATTACAGGTTCACTTTTAGTCACCTTTGCATTGAAATTGTATGGTAAACCAAGGTCATATTTCCCTTTTCTGTTTCCTCAGGACAACCTTAAAGGTAAACAAAGAATAATTTTTGTATGAACGCTGGAGGCATATTTGAAAATGTATCGAACACCCTTAAATGTATTTGTTTATTCATGCAGTGTTACTATACAGGCTTCAGGGAAACTCTAAGAGCTGACATCGACATAGGCCAGTTCCAGCCGCCTGGCCTTAGAAGTCCAAACATGAATATCGTTTTGGTTTCTCATGGACTGACTCTTCGCGTCTTTTTGATGCGCTGGTACAAATGGACTGTTGAGCAATTCGAAGGCCTTAACAATTTTGACAACGGAGGGATGCTTGTAATGCAAACTGGCAGTGGTGGGAGGTACAAAATACCTTTTTTGAGTTAGTTTTATGCTTTCTATGTACAAATTAACATTTTATTTAATTGGATTTTATTTTGTTTGGAAAATAGGTATAGCCTACTTGTGCATCATACAGATGAGGAGCTTCAAATGTTTGGTCTGACCGAAGATATGCTCAAAGATCAGTTGTGGTTTGTTTTCATGAGATCTCATCACTTTATTATACAATAAATAAACCTTTTATGGGACTATCAGGTTAAAATTATTACAAGTTCTTCAAGAATGACTCCCAAAGTTTCTGAATTTTTGCTGGCAATATTTCAGGCAAAAGACAGCAAAGCCAGGGGAGCTGAACTACAATTTCATGAGAAATGGACAATCCTTCTTTACACACTTTTCGTAGAAACATGTGTATATGTAGCTTGCATAAGTTTTATGCACTAATATTGTATAGTAGTTGCATGACTAGAATGTTGGTGCTTTTTTTGTTGGTATTATTCGACCTATTGCTTCAAGCATCTCATTTTGCTTTCGGGAAAAACAGGATAAGATAGTGAACTGGGTATGACTGTATGAGATTGCTCTGATAGGCTGTCGCAGGCCCAAATCCTATCATACATATTTTGGGCCGATTTACACCCAAAATTACTGAGTTAATTCGGCGAGTAACTTACAAGAGTTTGAGTGCTAAAGTAAAATACGAAATACATGCGCGATCGAGATCAAATTGTCGAGCACTGTTGCTTTCATGACATAAAAATAGATGCTGTAAATTAAAATATACTCTTCAATAACAAGTGTTAATTTTAGTTAATTGAATCACAATGATGCTATCCGTATAAATTAATACATCATGAGGGACAGAGAGAACATGTCTTTTATGCCAAGTCATGAAGCAACTGATCAGCATCTATCAAGTTTCTGTAAGGTAGACCATCAACCTCTCCTAGAATAGTGAAATGACCTTCTTGTCCTTCATCAATGTTGTCATCTCTAGAGAGAAGAGGACTTTCTCGGTGGGGCGATTGCGGCATTGCAAAAGATGTCAGCCCACCATTCTGCTGTAAACCAAGTGTAAGTGAAACCTTGCCTCTATCACCTGCTTTGTGGACCCCAGTACCGACATTGATAGGTGATGAGCCTTGTGTTTGCTTCTGGTCAACAGCATAGTTAGGTTCTCGTTCTTTATCATCTCGATTCTTAATTTCTTCATTGTACATCTCCTCTATCATTGGCTTCCAAAGCCTAACTCTTGCATTTATGAACCAATTAGAAACCTGTAACATGTAATGATTGTTTTTTTATGCTTCTATTTGCAGCACTAATTAAACATGCATGCTCTAAACATTCTTCTCTTATTTAAAAATTGAATAATAGAGCAACTGGTCCTTAAAACTTCTTAGCAACAAAAGTTAATAAACTTTTTAGGTCAGTGTAAAATGTTTAAGTCTGTACTATCTTTTTTAGCAAAAAAACCGATAATTAGGTTAGAATATATATAATATTGTTTCTGTACTCTCTATCTCTGTCACACACACACACACAAACCTGGCTTCTTGAAAGTCCGGTTTGCCTGGCGAGTATATGCTTATCCACATCATTGGGATACCTAATGAAAGCAACAAAATAAATAAGCAAATTTTTTCCCTTACAGAAAATATCAGGATAAGTGTTAACTAATGTGGTCAGATATGCAAAATTGCAAATTAAGCTCTCCTCTACAAATTAAACTCGAAGAAAATGATTGGTATTTTTTTGAGGGAAAAAATGCTTGGCTTTTTATAGTTTTATGCTTTGTATGATATGATGAACAAGAAATCTAGTTTTTTCCTGTTTCCAGCTGTTAATTTCATATACATTAATAGTTATTGCTGATCAGTAGTTGGTACATTTTAAACACTGACATGTTCACTAGGCTTCTTTTTCTCCCTTTATTTTCTTTTGTTTTGTTGGACTAACAGTACTGCTTGTTCAAACTGACCAAAGGTAAAGAAGAGTCTGACAATAAAGATTATGTAAATATTTTTTAAAATAAAATGTAATTACACCCTTTGAGTTGATACTTTCATGGGGCTTTTTTCTTATATATTGTTAGGTTTTAGTTATTCACACTCACAGAAAAGTTCCAATGCATGCATATATGAAAGAAACTTCAAGGATTAACATAGTGCATTTGCATGAAGAAATCTAGAGATTATTATTTCTATATATGAATGATATTTACGGAAAAACTGAGTGTAAAATGCTGTTTTGGTTCATTGCGGTTAGATATATAATTAGTTGTGCATAAAAGCTGAAACCAAATGACACTTTGATGCTTTATATTGACAAAGAGTATGAGAAAGAGCTCTAACGGATTAAGGAAGTGCTCGAAAAGCCATGCTCTAAGTATTGAAACTGCTTTCTCCGGGAGACCTCTCTGTGGTCGCCAGGGATTGCTATCTAACAGGGCTCCATGCTGAAACAAATTTTGTTGTCTCAGCCTCCGGTCAAGCAATTTTAGCCTAGGCGTCTCGCCTTTTGTTGCACCAGATGCTGTAGGGTGTGCATTATCCTCCCCCAATGCCTTTTGAGTTGCATGGAGTTGAGTTATGATGGCATCTTTTAGATGACGAAAGTGCCTTGACATTGCCTCTGATGCAAGTTTTGTGTATATTTCTGCTGTACCTTCATCGGTTATGGACTCGAATGAAGAGGTTATGGCGTTCATTTGTTCACAGTACCTTCGATATCTCCTATTAACCTGGATGATCCAACAAAATTTAGGGAGTTTGTTGTGCTACTTTATGGGAGAAAACTAGCAATCCTATCCATTTCATTCATATGTGAAATAATAACATAAAATTTCAAATTTAAAAAACCTAGAAAGGCACTTTTATCTGATGGTCTGATCTTGGATCTGGACCAAATCTGATCTGAAGCAAGTAAAAAATGACTGGGTGTAGGTTTAAATGGCATACTACGTTAAGTTATTATTATTGTTAGAATTTATATTTTATATATGTCCGAATAAAATCTATATATGGAACGCTACAACAAGTAGGGTTGTAGTGTTAATTTACCTACCTAATTCAGGTTTCTTAATTATGTTGTTATCAAAATTGCTTGGGCTCCTTTGAACTATGTATCTTAGTTTAGGTTATTTAGTTGCATAAAATAATAGTATAAAATTGCAGACTCTCGTAAATTAGACAAGAGAGAATAATATATACAGTTTATTTCACTGATGATTGTTTCTCCTTTGTCTCTCTTCTTTTGTTTTCCTCTCTCAAACCCTAGCTGGTATGAACGGAAACCCTAACAAAATTTGTACCTGTTCTGCTACCCATACTGTTACCCACTGTAGTATGTAGACATAAATATTATAATTATCATTAAAAAAAAATATTCTAAAGAAAATTAAAAGTATTATATTATCGTGTTATAGAAATGTCTCTCATATCACTTAATCTTTTGTGAGTTTGTATATCTTTCTTTATTTTGGTCTCATAATTAAGTTTGTTTCTTCTATTTAGTTTGCTCAGAGATATTTGGAATAACAGGAAAAAATTACTCTAAAATTGTCTATCTCTGTTCCTCTGTTTTACTCCATGAAAACACTAACCCTTTCATAACATTTATAAATACATCAGAAAACAAATTTTTAAATAGTAGGACGAAATTACTTTAATCAACCAAATATAAAAGATCTCCTTGAGCTATGACATTTTATACTCACAGCTTAGCAAATTAGTACTACATCCTGGCTTCAGAAAGAAATGCCAAAAATAACCCAAATGCGCATCATACATAGGCCTGTCAATATTAACATATGTTCCGTTGTTCCGTTCCGTCGAAACGGAACGTTAAATGAAAGCTGAAATGGGTTTCGTTTTCAGAAACGGAACGGAAACGGAACCGAAATTTATTAACGTAAATGGAACGGAACACGGAAATGGGCAGAAATCAATAGGAAATGTGAGGCGGAACGTTAAACGGAATAGAAATTTATTACGTTTGGCGAAACGGAACGGAAATGAAACAGTCATTTTGTTCCGTTACCGAAACGGAACATAAATGGAAATGGTTGTTCCGTTTCCACCTCTAACGTTTGACAGGTCTAATCATACATGTTATAGTCAGAAAATCAATTGCAATCTGAAAACAACACCTGCTGCTTAATTAATATACGACCTATCCTTTGCTTTTGGAGTTTGATGGACCAACATGTATATAGCGGCCATACAGTAGTATGCAAGACTTACAAATTACCTATATATAAGCACAAAGGCCTTTTATGAGAATTAATAGCCTGACTTTGGTTTAATGTAAAACTTCAGCTGACTTTCGTTTTATGTAATTTTAATGTAAAAAAAGAAAACCCAAAAATACAGAAATGCGAATTAATATTAGTACTTAGAACTTCATAGATGATTTATATGAAGTTTTTGAACAATGTTTAGTGCATAATTTAGGTAAACAGTCATTCTCTTTCATTACATTAATTTGTTGTGGGTCATAAAATGAACATTTTGTTTTGTATCAATTCGAGACAGGGACCATAGAAAACTTCTTATCTATTTAATTTGTTGCAGGATGCTCTTGGCTGTGAGCTTTTGGATTCTTATATTTGAATAGTTAGGGTTTACTCACTGCGTCTCAATGTTCTCATAATTAAATAGCTCTCGTTATATATATAAAGTAATGAGTATTGTTAGAATCAAACATATAGGACGTCAAACACGATCCAAATGTTGATCATTAAAATTTCAAACGGCCGATCCAAACCGCTCAATATGATCTCTATATTAAAATATCATTGAAAATCAAATTTTATATTTTTTTTTTCAAATTTTCTAACTATTTTTTTTTCGAATTTTCAAAATTAGAGGGTTCATAACTTTTTAGATTTAGCATATTCAAAAATTCCAAAAAAAAACAATAGTAAAAAAATTTGAAAAAAAATATAAAATTTGGTCTCCATAAAGATTTTATAACGTAGAACGATTGGAGCGGTTTGGATTGTCCATTCTAATCTTACAAATTAAAATTTTATCGTGTTAGACCAGTGTATGTGTTCTATATGTTTGACACTAGCAACTCCCTAAATTAATACACGCATGATTAGCGTTCTTACCAAAGAAAATGAATATATGTTGGACATAACCTATGTAAATACATATTGCTTATTCATAACAATTTACAAAAACTTAAGTTACATATGTTAATTTCTAACAATATAAAAATTTGCGAAATTACAACATTATTATTATTAATTATTTATTTATTCTTATTATTATTAATTTTTTTTTTGGGGGTCTCCTTGGTTGGAAGGCGGCTTCCTTCCTACCCCTGATAGGAAATCTCTCCCATTCACGCTGCAATTCCTAACTAAGCTAGTCAAGAAGCCGACTATTGGGGGGGGGGGGGTACGCTCAAATAAAACTTAAACAACTTACATTCTGTTTTTGAACTGCAATTGTGTTTTCATATGTTGTAGAGCATGAGCTACAAAAGACGAGTACAAGATTGAAAATGTTCCATTAGTTTTAGTTCAATTTGTTATCAAGTGTCTAGCTAGGTAAAATGTTATTATGGGTAGCAAGTTATTATCAACTTGATGGGTTTACGACCTCGTCGATCACTATTTGCCATGAAGTAATATGTATGATATTGAAATTTTCCTTTTGCCTCTATAATTGGCTTTCTAAAATTTTGTCCCGAAGTCTGCAATAGATGAATGAACCTAAATCATGCATACCTCTTCTAGAAGGGAGAGCAGTTTGGTTTTCCTACTATGGAGCTCCAAGGGATCCATGGAAGAAAGATGTTGATTGGTCCATGAGGCTGGATCCCCGTCTTCTCTTTTACCTCCTGGTGGCTTTCTTCTTTGTACCATCTTCCCTTGTGGATTGCAAAACTCGCTTAAGAGTTCTCCACAAGGCTTCAGATATCTGCAGCTTCTGAGTTGCAAGGGTCGTTGCATGTAGTCTTGGGAATGGGATATCATTCTCTGATTTGTATTGTAGAGAGACATAACAAATGATTTTTCCCTATTAGTGTGTCCTTTGTTTAGGGTTTCATCTTCAGCGAAGAATCCTCTCCATGAGTTGTTGGTGGGAAGTTGTTGATCATAATGACTTGTTTGGAGATTGAAAATGTCATAATTCACTGTAGCCGGATAGAAGAGCTGAGAAAGATTAGACTCATGCGCCATCCCAACAACTTTGTAGATCTAGCGGTTTACATAATCAAGCTCTAGGATATGATGATTTGAGACATATATAGTTGATCGTCTGCTTAATTCTAATGTAGAAGTACTGTTCCTGCATTATAAGAAATGGTTATCAAGGAAACTAAGGCTAATTAAACATAGATGATGTTGTAAGGTTCAATTCTACTGTATTGGTAAAAGGAAATGAAAGAAGGGGATATATATTGTGTCAATGTCTTTCTGAAATACGTTTTCCTTTCCTATATAGAAGTACTACTGATTTCATTGGAACCCAATCAATGGTCAATATAAATTCATTCTGTAGCTTGACTTAATTTCTATGCATCTAACTTAAAAACAATCTGACCTTAGAATTTAATTTGTTTCCACTAACCAAATACATTACCATCTTTACCTCCTATATCAGAAGCTATATATAGCTTTTGATAACTCACAAGTCTTGCTTTCCTAGCAAAGCTTCATCTTAGTGATTTGTACCTCTTTCTTCTTTTCCAGTTCTTGGGTCTCTTCTTCTTTTCTTCTACTTGAAAGAGGATAGACAGCGCCTCATGATGGATTTCAAAATGCTGATTTACCTAAATTGATACTAAGGAAATATAATACAAAGAAGAAGAACCGGAAGTGAAGCACTTAGGAGGGGATGAGAAACTGTTTTCCCCAACTAATCCCTATTAATAAAGGGACAATTTATTGAGTGCATCGTTTGGCTTTAATATTTGGAAAGCAACTGCTAGAAATTTTGGTGAAAAAGTTTACATTTTAGTTAATTTTATTGTTAGATTTATTTCTATTTCTTGTTAAAGAAACACGCATAACTTTTTGGTACGTTATAAAGTTGTTAATAGAAAATTAGCGTAAAATCAAAATCTTAAACTCAATTACCGAAATGCCCAAACAAACAAACATACAGCTAATTTTACTGTACCTTTCTCTCCCCATAGTACCTCTTCTATTTTTGTGTCCAATAATATCCCTGTTTGAAGCAAATTTCGATATTAATTAATTAGGAGTATCAGAATTTTCTGTTTCTTATGTGACATGTCATCCTAAGTTTAGACAAAAATATTCCATTGAGCATGAATTTTACAGTTAGAAGAGCTTTATTTGCCGTAGACTTGGATATTGACATATAAGCTTGCCTTGTCCATATGGTTAGAAAACGTGCCACACTACATATAATATATGAATTTCATATCAACACGTTGATATTGTACACATGTATGAAGTTTCCTATTACATGGTTTAATTTTACTCTGAAACCTATTGGAGAAAAAAGCAATTACATTTACTGTGCTTAAAATATCCAAAATATCCGAAGGTACTAGAGAACGAAAATAATACAGCTTATCTACCTTGTATGAAGCACAATTATTGGTTGATACGGAGGCCCCACTCTGTTTAGAAAATATGGCCCTTACTTTCCTTTGGTGTGTATCACCAAGAAAATTAAAGGCAATCTAAAATTTCCCCTTAAATATAGGTTGTCGACTCTGTTGTCAATGACACATCATAGCAATGTAACATTTGTGCACTATGCATCAGTATTATAAATAAAAAGGCGTGGGAGTCGTCGTTCAATTTTTAAATAACCCATCGACACGGCGTATTGTTTTCTTAGGTGATGATATTTTTTAATGCATAATACTATGTATCAGATTATGTTGCCGGGTAATAGGCCAATAATTGACCCGTTTAATAAAGTGGGGTACAATTGGCAACGCAATCGATGTATACAATCCATCCCTTATTGTTTTTTGGTTTTGTATTGTTCGCCGAAAGATAACCTGCGCACACCCTAATCTCTTCCTCTTTTCTAATTCCTCTAAAAAAAAAAGACGATCTCAATGATTCCTTCCAACTCCCCTTCATCTCCGTTCACCTGCGCTTATCTCTAATCCAGTTCCCAACCCACTTTCGGTCAAACCCAGGCTCTCCGCCTCCTCCGCTGCCAATCGCTCCTCTTCCCCAATACCTATTATGCATGGCCGCCGCCTTTGACAACTGTGCCCCGCCCAAGCGTTATCCGGTCCGTTATGGACCGTCTGTATCGTCTCTTCTCCCTCTCAATGTCCGTTTCCAGTCTATTAGTTGTTATTTCCTTCTGTCTCTCTTGCTTCTCACCTCCTTTTGCAACACAGGTAGGACCTTATCCCCACCATTTTTGTCCTTTAAGAGTTTTAATTAAGGCATACAAAAAAAATAATAAAATAAAGAGTTTTAATTCCTCAATACAAAGTTTATTAGAACGGAAATAATTAAGGAAACCTAGGATTACTGAAAAAATTATTAAATTTTAATTTTGAATAAGATTTTCTTAAAATCAATATATTTGACGATGGCAACAATGCATATCAATTATCAAAACTTAAAATTGGAAAAAGGACAATTGGTAGTTGTATTCTTCAAATAATTTTCACACTATATCAATATTTTTTGCACAGGAATCTAAATTGTGGTGATGGAAGAAGACATATATATATTTTTAATTTTGAAGAACTTTCATGTGGTTATGATGGTTATCAAATAAACCAGGTGGCAACGTAACCATTCCATTTGCTTCATGGGAAATTTTTTGAATCATCAATTGTAGATGATAAGGATTATGCTTCAAAGAATGTTCAAAAGCAAGTTGAAAGGACGAAAGAGAAGTCAGTTCAAAATGAGGTACCTACAAGTTTTTAATAATTTCTTATAGAGTTAAGCATATGCGATTTTACAAGAAGTCTAGCTAAATACACCTTTATTTCTTACATGTATCAAAGCTCACTATTGTATTGATTTTTGACAGGAATTTAGAGGAAATGGTACAACGATATGATGACGTTCCTTCCAAACAAAGATATGAAAGGTGCATACATAATTTCTACTAATTTAATTTATTTTCTACAAATATTTATTCCAAAATAGAAATGATAGTTTCACCTTATGCTTGAACAACAAAGTCAGTGCTTTTGAAGTAAGTCAATTTTCTTCTATTTCCTATCGGTCATACACTAATTAAATTTTGTAATGTAAATTTAAAATATTTGCATAATACTAAATAAATAATTTTCCCTGTGAAATTGTTCAAAATAAGCATGGGTTCCTAATGTTGAAATAAATATTTATTATATTAGTGTTTTGTACTAATATAGCATATATCCTTAAGAATTTGTTTATTTTGGTATTTATTTGGGAAGGGTGGAATATCAGGATGTCATTTGGTTTGGGTCATTTGGTAAGGATAATATGATGGTAATTAAATTAAATGACCAGGTTGTAGCATTTAATGATGAAAGAAATGAAAATTCTAAAAAAAAATTGTAATGAGTGGGCCTCATTTAGAGGGGTTATTTGTGTATAACCAGGCTCCTTATTTGTCTAACCTAAAAAAATGTTATTTATTTTTATTAATATTAATGATTTGACAGAAATTTATGTATAATAGATTAGTGAATTAATTTTGGTGAGCTGTGATTTACAGTTTTTGCACGCCCTAAGGGCATTAATTTTTTTAATTACTGCATAATGAATGCATTTATTTTGAATGCAATTATTTCATCTTCAGTTATTATTTCTTCTCTATATAAGCTGGTATGTGAGAAAATTTTATTTGTCCCTTTCCAATTGAGCCATTCTTAGCAACATTCTTTATTGTCAAAGGTATTCGTGCTTCTGTTTTTGTAATGCAAAAAATTATAATAAAAATTAAGATGGTTGAGCTAAACTTTTTTTTTATATTTATCTATAGGTTCCAATATCTACTGTAATCCCGATATCGTAAATTACAAACATGATTCATGGAGTTTTGAATTGTGGTACTGTTATAAAAATGTGGGATGATGTTGATTTAAAGACGGTAACATATGGGGGAAGAATTTTGTACTGACTGACGGAGAGGTATATTAAATTGATAATATATAGTTCGTTTATCCAACTGTTACTTTGTATTATACCAAATTTAACTATTGGAATTTTTCAAAATAGGGAGGTGCAATCCAGGGATTGTCCATGTTAATATATATCGGCCTATCGAAGGCGATTTTAAGAAAGGGTTTGTCTGTGAAATCGGAAGGTTCACAACTGAACACATAAGAGATAATGGTTTCTTGACTATACCACATGATTTTACAATGTCATTGTCGAGACAAATATGTGTAACGCAGCTATTTGCCACTTCATCACTTCAGTATTGTTGAGTCAAAGGTTCATTTTTTATTTTGCACTTAATGAAATAATAATCTTTCTTTTTGGTTGCTCTTTGGTTGATCTGATGGTTTGTAAAAAATTGTCAGTCGTTCAATTTTTTAAAATCCTCAATTTTGCCCTTTATGTATTTATTAGGTTGTCAGCATGTCTTCTTTTTTATTCAATTATTCTTTATTTAAGTTCACACAACAACAAATGAGTTCAGGTACACAAAGCATGATAAAATATGCTGAGATGCAAATCTAGAAGGATAAAAATCATGCAATCCTAAAACTTTAGCGTGTTCTGTAAGTATTGATGAATCTTTTGCCTCCTGGAAACTATCTCTCTATTGAAATCTCCATGCAGACCAAATTTTATATTTTTTCGAAATTTTTAAGTATTTTTTTGAAATTTTAGAAAATCATTAATCTAATTAGTTCTGAACCGTTCAAAAATAGCAGTTTTTAAAAATATGAAATAAATACTTAAAAATTTTCAAAAAATATAAAATTTGGTCTGCATGGAGATTTCAATAGGGAGATCATATTAGACGGTTTGGATCGGTTATTTTGAATTAAATTTTAGAATTTTGAGCGCGACTCACGGAGGCTTTGGTGAGTTGCAACTCACCATAGCAAAACTCTATATATACACACAAACACACACACACACACACACACACACACACACACACACACAACATGTATATTGATTCCCATCATAAATACAACAATTTTGAACTTTATCAGTTACAAATTTTAAATCAATAATATTTTTTTTTAAATTATTAGAAAGTCAAATATCGAGCGAAGCTCGATTAACCCCTCTAGTAGCTATAAATCTGTGTGTTTCCGTGTGGGTACCTCAGATTAATTTATTATGTAACAGTCATTAGTTCAAACTTTCGAGTCATTTTTTCTCATAGAGAAAACGATGTAATAATAGCCTGAATCGTAGTAATCAAACGTGTCAAAATCCTCTCTTTAGGTACTGCATGGCGTGAATATGTACCGGGTCAATGACACGACCCACAACTGATTACTTTCAAAGGAGAATTGGTTGCTGGACCCACTAATCGGCGATTGTGTTGCCACAGTCGAAACCGAGTATAAGAAGCAGCTTGATTGTAAGGTGACATTGGTAAGGATGGAGACCTCTATATTGTCCTTGTCATGGATAAATTTGAGTGGTTTTAATCAAACCACGTTTAGACCTAAGCAAAAAGCTAATCCTCACCGTCAGTTCCTTAACGCAAAGGACAAATCAACTTTTTTTTAAGTCCCATGTAAAAGGGCCCCGTGATTAGTGCACTGATGTTGAAGGTGTACCTACTATACCTAGTTAATTCAACTCCATAGTTTAGCTAGCCTTGACTACAACTAATCGTCCAGTAATTACTAATTACCCAATTATCATTGGTGACATCAGCTCTGCAACTGATAGAGTTCATGGTATTGAAAATTTCTATTTCAAGGACCGTATATGTAAAATTAATATGTACGCATAATCCAAACTTATTTCGAGGGTTATTAATTTAATTTATATAATGGTGTGTTAAATTTAATGCCATAATTTGATAAATTAATTAGTCTGCGCGCACTATCGGATTTTCACTCTTAAGATGCTGTTAAACAAACATTGTGACTTTATGAAAAGTTACATTTTTTTTGTCTGAAGAAGAAAAAGGAAGACACGAGTGATTTGTTGATTAATTACGAGAATAAAGAGTGTAGGTTAGGAGTCCTTGTCTAAAAAAAATCTAGGATGTTGCCAGCCTATGATGATATTTCCTTAATTTACCGTAATGGATAAATTACATGATAAAAATGAGAGCTACGCGTGTCGTGACTAAAGAGAAATACATATAGATGGTCCTCCTAGAGGCGTTATAGGGTCCATGTTATAGTTAAATTATTAGAAAATGTAAGGTCAAATTTTTTGTTTTGATTTCATGTCATCTAGGTCCCTTGTGATATTAATTGTAGAAAGAATAGAAACAGTACTATTCGACACATAGGTTGCATGAGCTGAATTATGGATCCGTATAGGTCCCATCTCTCAATATGATCCGTCCGATCGAAATAGACGGTCGGATTTCGAGCCGAGCCATTTCTTCTCCAAAAAAAAAAAAAAATCCGGAATGTTAAGCGCCAAGACGAATTGGATTTCATTTCTTCGCTAGCTGGCTCGCGTGGAAACAAGTCCAGATCGATCCGTTAACGATTCAAGCTATCGCAGAGCCTGAGGGTAGACTCTATAGCTTTATGAGGCCGAAAGGAAGACGGCCATTGCTCTGGTTTGGGGTGCATCTCCTTAGTTTGATGAAATTGTTTCCATTTACTGATAAAATCCACACATTGACAGATTTTCAACTAGAATGGTAACCACAAAATGCTAATCAGTTAGAGAGATCAAGCCTTAACAATGCGTACATGAGATCAAGCCTTAACAATAATGTATACGATCATCTTGATTTATGCGTGTATACAGTACCATACATGCATATAACTTACCTATGGCATCATAGGTAATGTTCTAAATCTGGAAACAAGCAAACCAAGCAAATCATAGGTAACATAAGCAAACTTTGCAAATTGTTAGCATTTAAGTACATATCATTTTATGCAATTAAGCTCTTGATTTTTACACAATAGCACAATTCACTTCTTTTAACACTATACTACTATTATTTCTTTTCTACACAATATTGCCAACAAAAAATAATTATTCCCCTTGTATACTCTTCTCTACAAAATGTGGTCATTTTGATCCACAACAACTTGTTACTATTGTGTAATTTTCAGATTGCTGCAAAAAAAATAAATAAAAAAAAAATAGTATAAGCCTTTTGCATAGCAAACTTGAGATATTTTAATGTCCTTACTATGAGTCTTCAAGGTCATCATAGCATCCAAAATTAGTACTCGACCTATAATTAAAACATATCGGCTTTACGGTTCCTAACATTCAACATAGGATCTTCAATCACTATTCTTCCCTCTATATCCACAACGGTATCATCTTTTATCGTTTTAACCCAACGGTTGAGAACATACCTTATTTAATAGCTTGAGTTGGGATTGTAAGTGAATATGCATTATAGATAATTTTTTTTTGTGTGTGGCAAAGCACCGCACCAAGAAATTTTATTAATAATAAAAATATTTACAAAAAGAAAAAAAAGAAAGAAAGAAAGGAAAAGAAAAAAACTAAAACTAAAAAGCTAAACTAAACAGCTATGCATGTTTTCTCCAAAATACTACATTGGCTGAAATTTCCTTGAGCACCAATTCCGGAGGAGTACTACAATTTGAGAAGACACGTCAGTTACGTGATTTCCAAATGTTCCAAGTTGTGGAAGCCCAGATGGTGTCCCATAAAATCATTCCCGTTTGTCTTTGAGAGAGCCAGAATTCACTAATGCCGAGGGTGAAATTGAGGATAGGGAGTCTGAAACGAAGTTGCATACTGACAATGTAAGAAGAGATGATCAGTGGTTTCCATGAGACTGGTATTGGAACAGGGACAAGGAGGAGAAGGCCAACCGTGCATGACAAGATTTTGTTGTGTCAATAGTCTGTCCTGTAGTTGAATCCAAAGAAAGACTTTAACTCTGGGCGGTCATTTAACTTTCCAAAGGATAGGGTGGAACATGGAAATCAAGCCAATATTGGTAAGAACGCCATAGGGCACTGGAGGAAGAAAAGATTCCGTTAGCAGTCCATTCCCATGTAGTGATTGGATTTCCATCTATAAAGGAAATGTTGAAGAAAGGACCTTGCTGTAAAATATCAGCTAATCCGTAAGACACCGATCGAACAAGAGATCAGTTGATTGATATCCAAAGTAGCATGAAGTAGTTGTACTGTGGATGGCCAAACAGAAGCCTGGTTTTGAGTAATAGATAATTAACAGCTTGAGATGCTGAAAGAAGAACCAAATGCTCTCGGTTCCATCTATGGTCAATTGAATTGTGTCAAAAATGTACATATTCAAATATAAGGATACCGAAACTGAAATTTGCAATTGTATCTCAGTGTGATAATAATAGGTCATGCTATCAGGCTTTCAAAAGGTAATATGAGAGACAATTTAATTTCCTTACTAGTTTTCAAAAGTTTTTACCAGCTGTCATGACTGATGAATGCTTGACAATTTAATTCCTTATAAAGATACTGGTGAACACATATGCGATACTGGTAATAGAATTTAGTATATAGACAGAAAGAGATAACAGCTTGTAGAATTAGAAAAAGGAAAATAACAAATAAACATTCATCTTCTCCATCTCGTCTCTCTCTCTTATCTTATGTGATCTTAGTTTTGTACAATTACTCTTTTCGCTAGTCCCTTTCACCAACCGCTGAAAGAATGCAATTTTAATCAATTTCATATCGTCCTAAGGAATTTCATGGAATTTTAAACAATTTGATTCCCTTTCATTAGTTCCTTTCACCAACCTTTCGTCATTTTAAACAATTTAATTCCCTTAAACAATTTCATTGAATTTCAATGTAGAGTGTTGTCCTTTACCTCTAGTGGCGATTCTGACGAGCGAGACCTTTCCTAGCAATAGCAGCTCAAACCTTCGTCGCGCTCATGATCGTCTTGCGCGCGGGTTGAAAGAAAGGTTTGCGCGCAGGAGGTGATTCATATTTCTTTTAGCGGAATTTCTTTTATTTTTGGTTTTAGGGCTAAATGCTCTGCTCGAAATTTGACCGTCTATTTCGATATTGAGAAATGAGCACTCTAGACATCTTAATTATAGTTATGTTTGGGAGATGCTTCAATAAAGCTGTTCGCGAACAATATTGTTTGCGTGAAATCAAACAAAGTGGTAACAACACGAACTGCTAGTTCGTCCCTAATTCCTTATCCCTCCAAAATGTCGGAACTACCGAACTACGCTCACGAACAATGAAATTATTTTTTTAATGCATGCTCCCAAGTTCTGGGTTCGCAAACATCCTCTTCTACTAAGGTGCCAAACATACCGAGAGGCGTACAAAGTTTATTTTTTTTCCTCTTCGATAATTGGACATTTTGTATTTGTAAATGTATAATCCTTGCCGCATGGATAAACAGCAATGGAGGACTTTTTTTTATTTCCTGTTAAATCATTCGTGTTGCTATAAATGCTGCGGGTCATTTGTGGAGGGCACAACCTATTAGTTGCATATAAGTCGGCGTGATGCATTGCCTGAACTCGTATGAATTCGGTCTGGATCAGAGTGTTCACGCGCTAATGGGTGATACACTGTTAGACCTGCCTACGGTACACACGTCATTCGTTTTCCGTCCACGTTCCGTCCATACAGAATGAGTGGCGAAACGATGGTACATTCCGTTGGTGCAAACGAAACGGAGGACAGAATTAACTCAGATACCGTTTGAAAGAGCGGAACGTGGAATGGAATGGTCTCTTTCGTCCACGTATCAGATTCGTTCCGTCCTCGATTCTTGGGTTTTAGAATACTACCGATTACAGATGGGATTCCGACAGAAATATTGGAAAGAAAACCCATCCTTTCCGTCGAGTCTCCTGCTTTTTTTCTCTTTTTCTCCGTCTCTCAAATCAGACCGTGTCGGTCTCACTATCGCCTCTTCTCACTCCTCATCCTTGCAATGGCGATCAATCATCTCTCTACTATATCCCTCTCCCTTCTTCCCCCTTTTTTTCTCTAAATCAATTCATGATTAACACCAAATCAATCCATTATTTACTTCCCAAATTCCAAATCGTATACTATGTGGTTTGAGGAAGAAAGAGACATGGCGACGAGGGTTCTAGGGAGCCAAACATTCAAGTACCTCGCGATGAATCAAGGCTTGACTGATGGTTTGGTGGTGGCAACCAAGATGCTCTTCGTGCGGCGTCGAGCTCTAGTCGAAAGCACCATCAACGCCTGGCACTACGAGTTTTAAATCAGGTGAGTCGGTGCTCAGCTGGGGGCGACGACAATCCATTGGTTGAGAAGGAATTAGCTACTGCCTATATTAGTTAGGAAATTAAACTAGACTGGGTTCTTGATTTGGTACTCTACTCTAATTGGTTGAGGATTAGCTACTGCCTGCTCCATTGTAAAAAATACGATCTTTGATTACATTTTATTTTACAATTGCTATACTCTTCTCTCTATTTACTGGTACAGGAAAAATAAAGATTACCAGAATTCTTCATCCATGTTAAGGTATTTTGTTATACAAATTTTAAACGTTGATAAACGTTCATGAACGTTTATAAAAACGTAACAACAACGGAAAAAACAAGTTTGTCGTTCATCAAACGGAACGGTAAACGAAAAAAATTTTATATACCGTTCTTATCATGGAACGGAAACGTATAGGCATGTTTCTGTTTCCGTTTTACACGTTAGACAGGCCTATACACCATTCGTACTTTTAGGTTTGAGGCGAGTCACGCATGCTAGCAAGAACACTATAGTCTGACGACCCGTTTCACGGCTATCGTGCTTGGAATAAAACCCAAAATTCTGAAGTACAGTACAGTCGTACAGACCATTGAGGCCCACAATTTTTCGATTTTATTTTGTTCCGTTCGGATATCATTTTTTCGTCGATTGCTTTCGGGTGGTTCATTTAATCAACCCTTTTCTCTATCCCAAAGGAAAAAAAGTTTCAGAACAGTATTAAAAAACTTATCGGCTGATTTAATTAATTTTTTTATGTTAACTGAACCATAAAAGAGAATAATTCATTTAGAGTTTGGAAATATTTTTTTTTTTGCATTAAAAACTCCTGAAAAGTATTTAAAAAATACATGAATGTTGCAAATAATAAGAGATGCAACATTTTCGGACATCGCAAAATGCACAAGCTCCTGAAAAAGGAAACGGAATCTCCTTTTGTGAATTACGACATCATCCCTCCATGAAGATCTAAAAGACGGACGTTTTTACAGATGAAAATTTGAAAAAAAAACTTTATAGACGTTGCATACGAATTATGAATTAGAAATCAAATTACGAAAATAAAAATACTACTACTGACAAAATTTACATCCATACGATGTTCAAAAAACTGAAAAAGAAAATAATATCTATTTATGTAGATTTTTAATGCGGAACTATTTCCCTTTAATTTTTAAATTTGAATATTTAACCATCAAGTTATGTTAATTAAGAATACATGCCAATATTTTTAAACTTTAAATGTTAAACCTGTTGACAAAATAATCGAAAAATATTAAATATTAAATATTTTAATATAAATCCTATCCGTTACTCATATATACAGTAGATAATTATTTTCATATGAAGAAGAATTATAAGATGTTCAATAAACTTAAATTGTTAAATCTGTTGACAAAATTATTATTTTAGAGTAAGTACCTCTAGTTCTAATAATTAAAGGGGTGTGAATTATTCGAATATAAAGAATACAATGGTAAATTTTCAAACTGATAAGATTTTAAGATTAAATAGCCAACGATACGAGGCCTATTACTATTCCCAAACAATTCCCAGCGAACATTATAATAGTTTAAAATTTTCCTGTCTACATAATCCGTCTTTACTGTTGTCACCCCTAAAAATAGAATAGAGATAAACGGTATATAAAGGGCACGTAATATTTTAAATTCCACAAAAGGGGCCTCCGCATCTCTCCTCTTAGATCAATATTAGTGCTGAAAACTCTGAGATAATCCCAATATCCTATAGGGCAGGTGATACTTCTTCATGAGGTAAGCAAATTTCTTTTTCATTGTCCATTATTATCTTTTTCAGCCGCCGTTTTCTGTTTTATTTCATTATTTTATAATTGTCGCATAGTAATCTCAAATCATGGATTTGGTCCATAGTAATCTCAAATCATGGATTTGGTCCACAGCAGAAATTGAAGAACCGTTGAAATTTGAATAGCTCATCATCATGTGTTTTTTCCCTTTTTTTTTAAAAAAATAAAAAAATAGGTAATAACCTCGCACTTAAATTTTTGCATTCCAATTTGCTGTTTAATTCCAACATCTCATGCCATGGTGGTTCCCCCCCGCCCCCCCTTCCCCCTCCATTTGAGGGTATTCTTGCAGCTAAGAAACATTCAAATCCTTTCAAAACGATTTCAAGAACTATGAAAAATATACATTCTTAGTTTGCTGCACGACCAATGAAATCAGCTCCATTTTGAGTTGCAGGCACGTTACAAAAACCGACAACGGTTCCCTAGCTACTTGAATTAAAAAAAGAATCCCTAAAATACCCACATGAATTTTGGAAGGGTTGGTTTCGGGAGGAAGATTTTTATTAAATATTACTTCCATCCAACTTCATATTTTACCAACAAAATTTTTTGAAGTGCAACATTTTTATTTTTTTAGATTTAGAGATAAAATTTACTAAATTATTTGAGAAATCCAAATACATTAAAACGGATACATTAAATTATATATTAAAATCACCTATAAAAGACTTCCAATATATAACAAGCAATTGAGTTCATCAATTTAGACAAAACAAACACTTAATTTAATCAATGCAAAAACAAAACACATTCCTTATACTTACCCCCCAAAAAAATTATACTTACTATAAAAAAAATGTTGGAATTTGAAGTGGAGACATTTTCAAATGGACCGTTTGGAAGGATACGACTGGCACCTTTTAGGGATCTGATTGTGATTCTCATCCTTTTATAGACGTCTCTTTTTTTTAGAAATACTAGATAGAAAGCTATATATAGTTTTATAGACGTCTCTTTTATCAGAAAGAAATACAACTTAAGAGTAAACTCATTCTAATAGAGTAAGAGAGAAAAAGAGTACAGAGGGAGTGTTTCATTTCATTGTATTTGAATTTCTCCAAGTACAAGCACTAGAAAGAGAGTGCAACACCGCTAATTGATGGCGATTGAGGAGTGAGGCAATAGTCCGGGCATTTGAATTAATTAGTCATATATGTGATTACTTTCCACTAGCGTATCAAAGATGAAAGTCCAGATGACATGGCGAAGGCTTAGGCGTATCATATCGTGAAAGGAATCGCTCAAGATCATGACAAACCGATTTTTGCTACGCTATTATTATACTCTGTTCTACCACAAAAATATCAATTTGTAAATTCAAAATTCATAATTGCAACTAGCATTGATGTTACAGAAATCAATACAAATATTCGAAAAAATATTGGTTTACATTAACATATAAATATTAATAAAAAATTAATAGTTTTAAATTTTTAATTAAAAATAGAGAAATTATTATTAATTGATAAATAAATAGAAATTTGGGTAAATTAGACAGTGAAAACTCCAAAGGATTCCTGTAATTTGTTAAATTTCAAGGTCCCAGCTGTAGGAATTTGTTTTGTCTTATTTTATCAGCTTAATTGGGAATGAAATCCAATGCGCTATCTCGATCTGACTCATTACACTAAAATGTAAAGTTTGAGGTCTTAAAACTAAATCTCTCTCAGTAGATACATGGCTATATTGTGTAACCAATCACTTCCAAGTGAAACCCTTATTCTTAAATTCATGAGTGCACCAATCAGTTCATGAGACTCAACATAGTCAGTGGATTTGTGATCTGTTTTCTACTTAATAAAAGATCAGTGATTCGTTATTCAGTGTGCAGCAGCCAGCAGCTGGAGAGAATTATGTTATTACTTGAAGCTAACATTAACACGGGCAATTTCGTATATAGTGATCAGAGACTTGGCTAGCTATATACATCAAGAATTGTGCTAGGTGATACTTGCTCTTTAGGCGCTCTAGGGTTTGAAGGATATAATCATCTATGGTTGCCTTGGCTTCTTTCTTTCGCTGTGTTACGGCAGCGGCAGTGTTACTGGTACTAATGGTCGCTACCTCTGAAGCAGGAAATTTTAAGGCAGGTGATTGGATTGCGGCCCATGCTACCTTTTATGGTGACTCCACTGGTCTCGATGACGATATGGGTACGTCTTCATCAAATATATTTTTATTTTATAAGGTTATTGTTAGGTCATGCATCAAACAAGTAATGTAAAAATCATGAATTTTCTATAGGTGGTGCTTGCGGGTATAAAAATATGCAAGCCATTGGATTTGGTTGTAACACTGCTGCATTGAGCACTCCTTTGTTTGATAATGGCAAGGCCTGTGGTGGCTGCTTTGAAATCCGTTGCACTGGGTCCAAATACTGCCTCCCTGGTGCTTCATCGGTCACTGTCACTGGTACAAACCTGTGCCCACCCAACTATGAAAAGAATCCAGATAAATACGAAGGCGGATGGTGTAATCCACCGAGGTTGCACTTTGACATGAGCATGCCTTCCTGGTTGTCGATTGGTCAGTACGAGGGTGGTATCGTACCTGTGATGTACCGCAGGTACTAAAATAACTAACCTGTCGTTACTTAGTTTACTATTTGAGATATATCCAAATTATACAGCCAATGTTTGCAGCTATGTATTATCCTAGACTGTTAGGTTAGACAACTAATATTTCAATCAGTATTAATTTTCGAAAATTTTAAATAATTTCAATCGAGATTTTGCACAATAAGAAATTAACCTGAAAAAAGAGAAATATGCATTTATTAATATGTCAGCATCATTTGTAGTTAAGGAACAATGATTGATCACAAATTAATTAGAGTATCACAGTTCAGGTGGATCCGTGGATGGTTACTAGATTGCACATAATTAATCTTATTGAGATAAGCAAATGTTTACTGATTCAGTCATTTTCAGATGCTTAAGCAGAGTTTTATCTAAAGGAAAGATATATATATATAGTTGTCCTCCATGTACCAACCAAACTGCTAAACAATTAACAAAAATATTGACATACATAAACTTGCAAAACTCAGGGTTCCCTGCCAGAGATCGGGCGGCATCAAATTCAAGTTCAGTGGGAATGAATACTGGCTGTTGGTGTACCTGCTAAATGTTGGTGGACCTGGTGATGCCGATGGTATGTGGGTCAAGGGTGACAAGACAGACTGGATTGCCATGAGCCGAAACTTTGGTGCTGCGTGGCAAGCTTTCTCTAAATTGGGCGGTATGGGGCTTTCCTTCAAAATTCGGGCCCGCAGCTCAGATGATACAATTATTTGCAACAGTGTGGTCGATGCCCGTTGGATTTTTGGCGTGACATACCAAGCTCCGAACAACTTTGACTCTTAATAATGGCTAGATTGATGTCAAACCAAGAAATGAGGGGCAACTTATGCTAGGTATCAGACGTGTACCCATACCCGGTACCGGTACTCGAATCAGTATTCATGCAGCATAGGATTTGATTCATTATAGTACAGGCCATCGAAGAGAGATGGACAAAATTAGCAAGACGAAAAAAAGTTATCAAATTGATGTTTAGAAACAATTAATGTATTATTAATTCATCTGTGTCCGCAACCTAGCAGGTAAAATCATGCTATTTTAATGAAATTTTGTCAGTATAACTAAACACGATTAATGCAGATTGTTTATCCAAATGAACAAAAAATAACAAAAGAAGCCGTCAAATTTTTAAGGTAACGCTACGATATTAGAATTCAATAAAAAAATTAAACATTGATGAATAGTGCAATGCGGGAGATTCACACTAGTTGTATACAAAGATTCAGCGATGACATTGTTATACATTTAAAGTACATACATACCAAAATATTTATTGATTTTATCCAATATTTTATTTGGTTAGAACAAAAGACTTCATTCGTCAAATAAAAGGTTTTCTTTCATTGCAATTTGGCATCGCATGGTCGAAACTATATATTGTTACAAAAAAATGTGATCATAAGTTTTATTAATAAATTACTAGTTGATGAGTCGCAAGAAATATATATTCCTTCATTCAAAATATGTGTCATACAATAGTTGGTCTTAATTTTTGTCATGACTGGGTCAATTATCTTGAATAAAATCTGACCAAGATTTGGAAGTTGAAGATTCCACCAAGATTTAAAATCTTTCTTTGGCAAATGTTTCAAGATAGAATTGCTACAAGCCTGCAATTGATAATCTTCAAAAAAGAAGTTGAAGTTTACCTAACAAATACTGCCTTTGTTACCGGGATAATGAATCAGTCCTTCATTTATTCAACCACTATGCCTTCTTTCAATGCCTCAAGTCTCTACTCCTTGCTAATACTTCAGTCTCAGATGTATTATCAGCCTCTAATTCTGCAATTCCTTTCTCCCATTGAGCTATTTTGCATAATTATGCAATTAAGAGGATCATTAAGGACCTTTTTGTAATTTTCTATTTTGTGATCTAGAGGGAGATGCTCAAGAATCTTCAATGATGCTTGCAAAAGCCACCCTGAATTGATCTAGGACTTTGTTTGGATGAGAGAAGAAGGAGGAAGAAGAAAGAAGGAAGAAAAAAAATTATAAACAATCTAAATTCTTCACAAATTTACACACTTCCCAATACTTCTTCCCTTCTTCCCTTCTTCCCACACCTATCCAAACGGAGCCTAGGAAGTTCTCTTGGAGTGAAATTTCTTCAGCAATCTTTCATGAGTTATCACGCAGCTGCTTCATCTTCGTTTTTTCCTTTCTATTCTTTTTTTTGTTTTTTAAGTGTAATATTTCATGGTTTCGTTTTTTCTTTTTTAGCTTCAGAACCTTACTGAAGTTTTTAATTCTTTTCTTTTTTTGTAACTGACTTTATTTATTTAATTAAGGTAAGGTCTCGACCTTATTTTCTTCAAAAAAAAAAAAAAATTGACCAAGTAAAAAGTCATAATAAGAGATGCAACTTTTTCCGACTTCGCAAAATGCACAGGCTCCTGAAAAAGGAAACGGAGTCTCCTTTTGTGAATTAAGACATCATCCCTCCATCAAGATCTAAGACGGACGTTTTTACAGATGAAAATTTGGGGAAAAAAAGAAAGAAAAAACATTGGAGACTTTCTTAGGGATTACTGATTTAGAAATCAAATTACGAAAATAAAAGTACTACTGACAAAATTTACATCCATATGATGTTAAAAAAAAATAATATCTATGTATCTAATTCTTTAATGCGGAACTATTTCCCTTTAATTTTTAAATTTGAATATTTATTATTTAACCATCAAGTTATGTTAATAAAGAATACATGCCGATATTTTTAAACTTTAAATGTTAAACCTGTTGACAAAATTGTCGAAAAAATATTAAATATTAAATATTTTAATATAAGTCCTATCCGTTACTCATATATATAATTTAGATGATTATTTTCAAGAAGAAGAATTATAAAATATTAAATTAAATTAAATTGTTAAATCTGTTGACAAAATTATTATTTTAGAGTAAGTATCTCTAGTTCTAATGATTAAAAGGGGTGTGAATATTTATCCGAATATAAAGTACAATGGTAAATTTTCAAACCGATAAGATTTTAATTAAGATTAAATAGCCAACGATAGGAGGCCTATTATTATTCCTGAACAATTCCCAGCAGCGAACAATTTTCTTGTCTACACAGATACAAATTAAGCGCGTTTAATTTAGTCATGATTTGATCAAAAAAAAAAAATAGTCATGATTACATTAGCTACTTCGACAAGCAGAAGAATCACATCAAAGCATGATAATATATATATATATATATATATATATATATATATATATATATATATATCTCTATCTATATATGAGAACACAGTAACTTTAATATTTCATTCCTTCATGTCTAGTCTTCCAGCTAAGAAACATTCAAATCCTTTCAAAACGATTTAATAAAGAACTATGAAAAATATACAATCTTAGTTTGTTGCACGACCAATGAAATCAGCTCCATTTCGAGTTGCAGGCACGTTACAATAAACCGACAACGGTTCCCTAGCTAGCTATATACTTGAATTTGAAAAAAGATACCCAAAATGCCCACATGAATTTTAGAAGGGTTGTTTCGGGAGGAAGATTATTATTAAATATTACTTCCATCCAACTTCATATTTTACCAACAAAATTTTGAACTGCAACATCTTTTTTTTTTAGATTTAGAGATAAAATTTACTAAATTATTTGAGAAATCCAAATACATTAAAACAGAGTCATTAAATTATACATTAAAATCTCCTATAAAACTTCCAATATATATAACAAGCTATTGAGTTCATCAATTTAGACAAACCAAACACTTACTTTATCAATGTAAAACAAAACACATTCCTTATACTTACCCCCCAAAAAATATACTTGTTATAAAAAAATGTTGGAATTTGAAGTTGAGACATTTCCAAACGGACCATTTCGGAAGGGCACGACTGGCACCCTTTTAGGATCTGATCGTAATCCTCATCCTTTTATACACGTGTCTTTTATCAAAAAGCTCTGTTTGGATTATATGGGATTAAGAATAGGATTAATTATTCAAGACTAAAGTTCTTAATCGTAAATTTTTAAGAATAAGTTTAATATCAGATTAGAGTTTTTTGTTTGGATGATGCAAGGAATAAATAATGAGTTGTACCCTTCTTTCCCTTTGTAATTCTTAATCTCACTCTTTTGTTCTATCGTCTTCTCAGATTAGTTAATTCATTTCCGAACCGTAGTAAATCCTTAATCTAAGTTGTTTGAATTGTGCCTTAATCGGAAATAACTATTTACTCCCGAATAACACCTTATTCCTATCCATCCAAACAGAGCCAAGAGAAAACTCATTATAATGTTTGGATTTCTCCAAGTACAAGCACTAGAAAGAGAGTGCAACACCACAAATTGATGGAGATTGAGAGGTATGACGGTAGTCCGGACATTTGAATTGTGAATAGTGTGATAGTAATTCTATATGCGATTACTCTTCACTAGCATATCGAAGACAAAGGTCTAGATGGCATGGCGAAGGCTTAGGTGCATCATACTGTGAAAGGAATCCCTAAAGATCATAGAAAACTGATTTTCATGTTATACTCTGGTTTACTCACAAAAAATATCAATTTGTAAATTCAAAATACATAATTGTAACTACTATTGATGTTACAGAAATCAATGCAAATATTTAAAAAATTATTGGTTCACATTAACATAAATATTAATAAAAATTTAATAGTTTTACTTAGAAATAGATAATTTTTTATTAATTGATAAATGAATGGAAATTTGGGTGAATTAGACAGTGAAAACTCCAAAGGCTTCCTTCAATTTGTTAAATTTCAAGGTCCCTGCTGCAGGAATCAGACTTTCTTATTTTATCAGCTTAATTGGGAATGAAATCCAATGCGCTATCTCGATCAGACTCATTACACTAAAATGTAAAGTTTGAGGTCTTAAAGGTCTTAAAAGTTAAAACTAAATCCCTCTAAATAGATACAAGGCTATATTGTGTAACGAATCACTTCCTGGTGGACCCCTTATTCTTAAATAGTTAAATTCATGATGCACCAATCAGTTCATGAGACTCCACATATATAGTCGTGGATTCGTGATCTGTTTACTAAATAAAAGATCAGTGATTCGTTATCCAGTGTGCAGCAGCTGGAGAGATTTATGTTATTACTTGAAGCTAACAAGGGCAATTTCGTACATTACCAGGCAAAAATAATCGTGGCGCCAAGTTATACAATACGAACCTGGTGACAACCATGATTTATATTATATAGTGATCGATCAGAGACTTGGCTAGCTATATACATCAACAATTGGGCTAGGTGATACTTGCTCTTTAGGCGCTCTAGGGTTTGAAGGATCTAATCATCTATGGTTGCCATGGCTTCTTTCTTTCGTTGTGTTACAGCAGCGGCAGTGTTACTGGTACTAATGGTCGCTACCTCCGAAGCAGGAAATTTTAAGGCAAGTGATTGGATTGCGGCCCATGCTACCTTTTATGGTGACTCCTCTGGTCTATCTGACGATATGGGTACGTCAACATCAAATATATTTTTATTTCATAAGGTTATTGCTAGGTCATGCATCAAACAAGTAATGTAAAAAACATGAATTTTCCATAGGTGGTGCTTGCGGGTATTCAAATATGCAAGCCATTGGATTTGGTACCAACACTGCTGCTTTGAGCACTCCCTTGTTTGATAATGGCAAGGCCTGTGGTGGCTGCTTTGAAATCCGTTGCACCGGGTCCAAATACTGTGTCGCTGGTGCTTCATCGGTCATTGTCACTGGTACAAACCTGTGCCCACCCAACTATGCAGAGAATCCAGATGCAGACCAAGGCGGATGGTGCAATCCACCGAGATTGCACTTTGACATGGCCATGCCTTCCTGGTTGTCGATTGGTCAGTATGAGGGTGGTATCATACCTGTCATGTACCGCAGGTAGCATAATAACTAACCTGTCGTTACTTTGTTTTCTATTTGAGATATACCCAAATTAATATATGAAGCTATGTAGTATCATAGACTCCTAGTTTAGACAAATAATATTTCAATCAGTATTAATTTTCGAAAATTTAAAATAATTTCAATCGAGATTTGCACAATAAGTAACCTGAAAAAAGAGAAATATGCATTTATTAATATGTCAGCATCATTCGTAATTAAGGAACAATGATTGATCACAAATTAATTATCGTATCACAGTTCAGTTGGATGGTTACTAGATTGAACATAATAATCTTATTGAGATAAGAAAATGTTTAATGATTCAGATGCCTAAGCAGAGTTTTATCAAAAGGAAAGATATATATAGTTCTCCTCCATGTACCAACCAAAACTGCTAAACAATTTACCAAAAAACTGACATACATAAACTTGTAAAACTCAGGGTTCCCTGCCAGAGATCCGGCGGCGTCAAATTCAAGTTCAGTGGGAATGCGTACTGGCTGCTGGTGTACCTGCTAAATGTTGGTGGACCTGGTGATGCCGATGGTGTGTGGGTCAAGGGTGACAATACAGGCTGGATTGCCATGAGCCGAAACTTTGGTGCTGCGTGGCAAGCTTTCTCTAATTTGGGCGGTATGGGGCTTGCCTTCAAAATTCAGGCCCACAGCTCAGATGATACAATTATTTGCAATGCTGTGGCCGATGCCAGTTGGTCTGCTGGCGTGACATACCAAGCTGCAATCAACTTCGACAGTTAATGGCTAGATTGATGTCGAACCAAGAAAAGAGGGGCAACTTATGTGTTTTTTCCTTTTCTTTTTATGCGGCTTTCATTTTTGTTTTTTTCATTTTTTTTTTATATATACATTTAGCTTTTGTATTTGTATCAAGTACCCTTAAATCCGTTGTAAATTTAAAGCGGAATGTGTATGGGTAAAGCTTGGTTTGCTGTTTTCATTTCGTAAAGTACTCTCTTTTTGGCTGTGACTATCGTTTCTTTAAGTTTTGTTTGCTTTTTATGAATATTCGTAGTAGCTGTGTGCTTTCATATAGGTTTGTACGCTAACATTCACAGCTTTTTTTTAAAATAATTTTCTCTAAATCAGACCAATGATTTTGTATAACGGCCACAACTCCACTATACAAAGTATACGAAAAACAAGGGTCTCGTATTAAACTATTCTAGAAAAAAAAAAGAAAAGAAAAAGTGATTTCAAATTTAATTAACTCGCAAAAACAATTTGGTTTTGATTTAGTTTTAGTCCAGGTTTACACTGCAAAACTGTAATGCAAATATGTTCTGGTGAAGCACTAAAACTAAGTTGCTAGAATGTTATTTTGCATTGCTCCCTTCAAATCATTCCTTGATTTGTATGTCAAAAAAAAAATCATTCCTTGATTTGTGTTTTAATTAATTGTTAACAATTAAAAAGCAAATCAAGGAACACATTTCATACAATTTCTCATCCTTTATCTCTATTCTTCACTATCCCGTGCCTCTTTTACTCAGTCATGACAGCATCAAATAACATCAGAAAGGTGCATATTTTGCTTCTTGCCAAGTATGCTTATGGAAAAGATAACTTTCCTGATTAGTAAAGATGTCATTTAGATTGTAATCTTTTACATATTTAGAAATTAATTGTGTAATTTTTTCAAGATATGTTGTAGATTGTAGTAGGATGTTTCTCCTTGTACAAAAGAGCATAAAGCTCTGTAGAGAAAAACAGAGAAAAAGAAAAAGATTTTTCTTAAAATAAAATTTCATCCTTCATAATTTGTTATGGTATCAGAGACAGGTTGGAAAACCTAATTAGTGTGCAGCCCAAGGACCATGGTAGGTGACGGCGATTGCACCAAGGACGAGGGTGAACAAATGATTAATAGAGTTATCAGTGGGTCATCTTCGCACTTCCTCCCATTCGCGAGCTGTGGATATGCATATGCTATCCGTGGTGTATCTCAAGTAGGTGCATGCGCATCCCAAGCAGGTGCAGGCGCATCTCAACAGAAACAACACATCTCAAATGCAGTTCAAGATGCAGGCGCATCTGATACAGGTGCAGCAGCTGCAGGCAAATTGAGTGCAGGTGCATCAGCTCTTGGCCTCACAAATGCACAGGTCCAACAGCTACTGGCCATTATAACCAACAATACAAATGCAGGTACATTTCAAAGGGGTGCAGGTGCATTCAGTGAGATGTTGAATGGTAAGAAAGCTAAATTAGATTGGATACTTGATAGCGGCGCGTCTCACCATATGACGGGTAATTTGACCTGTCTTAAACATGTTTGTGATGTGACTCCAACAATAGTTGGACTTCCAAATGGAGAGCAAATTGTGGCTCAACATGAAGGAGATGTGGTGCTCAATGAAGGACTTGTGCTTAAGAAAGTTCTATATGTGCCTAGTTTGAATTGCAACCTCATTTCTATAAACCAATTGATTAAAACCAGCGGTTGTTTTGTTACTTTTACTAATGAGTTTTGTGTTATACAGGACCACAATACGAGGATGCTGATTGGTGTGGGTGAGCAAAGAAATGGGGTCTACTATTATCATGAAGTTGCATCAACAAAGGTCTTTTATATGCATGGAAATAAGTCCTATGAATTGTGGCATCGAAGAATGGGTCATCCTTCTACACAGGTTACTTTATCTTTGGCTGGTATCAATAAAGGTAGTGTTTCTAAAGAAGTTTGTGAAGTTTGTATGCGAGCAAAACAAACTAGAGAAATATTTCCTATTAGTTCCAATAAAGCAACTGAATCCTTTGACCTTATACACTGTGATATTTGGGGTCCATATCGTGTTAGTTCACATTGTGGTGCACACTATTTTTTGACAATTGTGGATGATTTCACCCGAGCTGTTTGGGTTTATTTGATGGCTGAAAAGAGTGAGACCTATCATTTGTTGAAGTCTTTTTGTAAGATGGTTCAAACACAATTTGGAAAATCTGTTAAATGTGTCAGAAGTGATAATGGGTTGGAATTCAAATCTCATCAAATGAACCAATTTTATATCGAATGTGGAATATTGCATCAAACTTCATGTGTGTTCACTCCGCAACAGAATGGGAGAGTGGAAAGAAAACACCGGCACATTTTAAATGTGGCAAGAGCCTTGCGTTTTCAATCTGGGTTACCACTTGAATTTTGGGGAGAGTGTGTTCTCACTGCTTCCCATCTTATCAATAGAACACCTACTCCATTATTGGAGAATAAGACTCTGTCATGTACCGACAAAGTCTTTTTGGATTTTTGTATTAAATTGAGGAAATTGAAAGAAACAGGAGAAAAATAATGTAGACAATAGAGGCTGCTGCCGTCTGTTTGATTCTAGAAAAATTGTATTCATATCAATATTCTTACAATTGTATTTATACTATAACTTGTTGCAACAATTAGGAAAGTATTATATAAGAAAGTACTTAACCTAGCACCAACGTAAATGATTGAGGAAAGAAATGAAATAACAAATATGATATGTAGGCCCATATTGCATAACCAGCCCAATCCATATTAAACTCGTTGCTCTTCTTCCCTGATGCACAGAGGTAGTTCATACCAGCGCCTCCACTTCTCCTCGAAGTATACGAGTCTCAAATTCACCATTCCTCCTCCGTTCTTTACTAGTGCCTCTCTCTCTTTTAGCTGAGCATAACAATGCCTCCTCCTCAATCGATTCTTGCCCACAAGGATCGAAATTGGGAAAAGTGAGCTTTATGAATTGTAGATCCTCCCATGTCGCGTCTGATTCCGGCAAAATCGACCACAACACTTTGACTTGCTCCCCCTTCTGTTTTCCGCGCACCACTATTCTCTGATCCAAGAAGGCTTCAGGCGCTACCTTGAAAGTCCCATCAGGACCCACTAATGGCATTTCAAGTACAGCTGGGTCTGAGTTGTTGCATCTCTTGAGTTGTGAAACGTGAAATACCGGATGAACTTGAGTTTCTGGAGGTAATTGAAGACGATATGCGCTGCCTCCGACCTTCTCAAGCACCTGAAATGGTCCATAAAATCTAGAAGAAAGCTTCAAACTTTTGCGAAGTGCAATTGAGGTCTGTCGATATGGTTGAATTTTAAGGTAAACCCAATCTCCTATTTCAAATTCTCTTTCACTCCTTCCCTTATCTGCAAATTGTTTCGCTCGAGCTTGTGCCTTTTGCAAATTGTCCTTGAGCTTTTGCAGATTTTGAGCTCTTTCTTTAAAATACAGGTCAATAGGTTCTGCAGAAGTGACGGGTGGATCTCCTAATTCCATGTGTGGCGGTTGATATTCGTACAGAGCTTCAAATGGAGTGCACTGTAGTGAGGTGTGGTAACTCGTGTTGTACCAGTATTCAGCCAAAGAAAGCCACCTACACCACTGTTTTGGGTTCTCGCTGGTCATACACCTTAGGTAACTTTCTAAACATTGATTTACTCTTTCAGTTTGACCATCGGTTTGGGGATGATAGGCAGTAGAGTATGCAAGAGAGGTACCTAACCTTTTAAATAATTCTCTCCAAAATTGGCTTGTAAAAATTTTATCTCTATCTGACACAATTGAGTTAGGCATTCCATGCAACTTGAAAACATTATCCATAAATGTCTTGGCAACAACAGTAGCAGTGAAAGGGTGTGATAAAGCCATAAAATGAGCGTACTTTGTTAGCCGGTCCACAACCACTAATATAACATTTTTGCCCTCAGATTTTGGTAATCCTTCAATAAAGTCCATACTAATACAGCTCCATACCTTGTTTGGAATCGGTAAAGGTTGTAGTAGTCCGGGACTAGCAACATGCTCTGCTTTATTCCTTTGACACACATCACAACTTTTGACAAAACTACACACATTTTTTTTAAGTCCTTGCCAATAAAAATACCTTTTAATTCTCTGATAGGTAGCTTGCATTCCTGAATGACCTCCGATGGAAGATGAATGAAACTCCTGTAGTATCCTCATCCTAGCAGCTCCATTTGTCCCGACATACCACTTGTTCTTTCTCATGAGCAATCCTTCCTGGTATGACCAATCACTCACATTTTGTTCATTTTTTGATTCAGCTAGTACTCGTTGTGCCATACTATCTCCTTCGTAACTTCCCTTCACCTCTTCCTTCCAATAGGGTTGCATCTGGGTCTGACTAATCGTGTTCAGTTTGGCACATTTTTTTTCTGAAACTGAATGTGGCTGGATTTTCCTCGATAAGATGTCAGGAATTATATTATGCTTGCCTTTCTTGTATTGAATAGTGTAGTCAAGACCGATGAACTTCGTCAAGGTTTTATGCTGTAAATGGTGATTCAGTTTTTGTTCCAGGAGATGTTTTAAGCTTTGGTGATCAGTTTTTATAATGAAAGGATTTCCTTGTAAATAGTGTCTCCACTTACTAACAGCCATAATAATAGCCATTAGCTCCTTCTCATAAGTTGATAGACCCAAATTCTTTGGTCCTAATGCTTTGCTCAAGTAAGCAATGGGTCTACCTTCTTGAGGTAGAACAACACCAACACCTATATCACAAGCATCTGTCTCTAAAATAAAGGGTTTTTTGAAATCAGGTAAGGCTAGCACAGGTGCTGAGGTCATTGCTTGTTTCAGCTTTTCGAAGGCTTTTTCAGCTGATTCATTCCACATAAATCCATTTTTCTTCAATTGATCAGTAAGGGGTTTACTTATGGTTCCATAGCTCTTGATGAACTTTCTATAATATCCTGTTAATCCCAAAAATCCTCTCAACTCTTTTAGGATTTTCGGTTTAGGCCAATTCACCATCACCTCAATCTTACTCGGGTCAGTAGCCACCCCATCCTTAGTTATGATATGACCCAAGTACTCCACTTGTCCCATACCAAAGGCACACTTAGACATTTTTGCATATAGCTTATGCTTCCTTAATTTAGAAAACACCTTCTCTAAGTGTTTAATGTGATCTTCTAAATTTCTGCTATACACTAGAATGTCATCAAAAAACACAAGAACACTCTTTCTTAATTCTTCTTTAAATACATCATTCATCAGATTTTGAAATGAAGCAGGAGCATTTGTAAGACCAAAAGGCATTACCCTAAACTCAAAATGGCCAAAATGAATTCTAAATGCTGTCTTGTATACATCTTCCTCTTTAACTCTAATTTGGTGGTACCCTGACCTCAAGTCAATCTTGGAAAAGATTTGTGCCCCCTTTAGTTCATCTAACAAATCATCTACTATGGGTATTGGGTATTTATTTTTTATGGTGATAGAATTTAACTTTCTATAATCGATACACATTCTCCAGGTACCATCTTTTTTCTTCACCAACAAAGCTGGGCTTGCAAAAGGACTGCTGCTAGGTCGAATTATAGAGGCATTGAGCAACTCCTCTACAATTTTCTCTACCTCATCCTTTTGTGTATGAGAGTACCGGTAAGGTCTGAGATTCACTGGATCTGATCCTTCTTTTATCGGTATATTGTGATCATGATTTCGAGGAGGTGGTAATTCTTTTGGTTCTTGAAACAAGTCTTGGTACCGGTCAATGAGATTATGTAAAGATTTTGGCAACATAGCAGCTTGATATTCAGTTGGTAGGAGATATGATTGACTAATGAAACATAATTCACCTTTCTGAATGGTAGGTTCCAACTCCTGACCAACTATTACCCTCACACTAGCCTTCCTACCAACTCCCTGGAATTTGAGTTTCTTACTATCCCTTCTTAGACCCAATGTCAAATTCTTAAAATCTAAAAGAACTGGACCCACGCTTCTCATCCAATCTCCTCCCAACAACATTTCATAAACACCCATATCCATTACTTTTAAATTGAACTGAAATTCTTGGTCCTGTAGTTTCCATTTTAAATCCTTGCACTCTAATTTACATTGCATTTTAGCTCCATTAGCCACTGTAATTGACATTGGAGTTATATGTTCAGGTATGATACCAATCTTTTGAATGACTTTAGGGCTGATGAAACTGTGAGTGCTGCCGCTATCGACTAGTGCAATTATAGGGAATCCATGAACTTCTCCTTTTATCTTGATGAGATCAATAGAATTTACCTCACCAATGGCATGTAAGGACACTTGTACTCCTTCTGACTCGTCATGCTCAGTTATGTCTACATTTGGTTCATCTTCCAGTTGTTGCCATTCGTCTTCTTCATCAGTGCTTTCATCCGGCCATGCAGCTTCCTCAGCTTCTACAAGGTGAAGTCCTTTTTGCTGACATTGATGTCCTCGAAACCACTTATCCCCACACTTATGACATTTATTTTCTTGTTTTTGCCCAACTGTGCCCATGGTCTTTTGGTTTGGTGGTTGTTGTTTCTGTTGAAAATGAGGTGTGTTTTGTGGATAATTAGCTCGGTTTGGGTTCTGTTGATAGTTTTTGGAAGAGGCTCCAGACTTGTGATGAAGTTTTTGTTTTCTTTGTGCTCTAGAATCATCTCTTGGTACACGGATGCCTCGTAAACTTCTCTAAGTGTTCGCGGCCGTGTACTTAAAACCATTAGCTTAAGATCTTCTTTAAGTCCTGTCAAAAAATTCTTAACAAAATATGTTTCATCATATGTAGGATTTTCTCTAAGAAGAAGCAACCTCAACTCCTCAAATCTGCTCCTATATGACTCAACATCACTTAATTGCCTCAAGTTTTTAAATTCTCCAATGATGCCAACAGATGACTTAGGCTCAAACCTCTCCAACAGCTCCTGCACAAATTCCTCCCATCTCCACTGACCTCTCACTGTATTGGTGCTTTGACACCAAATTTCAGCATTGTCTTGCATGTACATCGAGGCTATCTCCACCCTTTGCCAATCAGGTATTTGATATATCGCAAAATATTTCTCACTTTTATATATCCAATTTCTAGGATTGCTACCATTAAACAAGGGAAATTCCAATTTCGGTGTAGGCACTTGGGTTCTAGGGTTTTGAGGGTAATTTTGAACTTGTCCTTGTTGTTGGAAATTAGGCCAATTCATGAGGTGTTGATTGGCAACAACATAAGGATTTATGATATTTGAGGCTACCAGTATAGAATTAGTACCTTGTACCATTGGAATCATTTGGTTTTGTAAATTATGAGACATTTGTGGCATAGTAGTTGACATGTTTGTGCCCTGGAAATATGGACTGTACTCAGGTTGATTTATATATTCTTTAAAAAAAATTAGGTGAGGTTTGATTATCAAAGTTGTTGTTATTGTAGTTGGTAACTGGTTTAAACCCTTGTTGATTGTTATTGTTCACATGGCTATTGTTTGATTGTGTTTGTGGCAGGTTATGGGCAATTGGTGGTGGTGTTGAAATATGAGGATTCTTAGAAACACTAGATGAAATTGCTGTACCGACAGGGTTATCAACCGGTTTTGTGTCTGATTCTGAAGCCATCGCTTTGCCTTTCAATACTTCCTTTAGCATCAGCCGTAATTCTTCGAATTGCATTTGAGACTTGTCGAATTGTGCTCGAGCTTCGATTTGGAATTGCTCAAATTGATCAATCTTGAGGTGGTTTTGCAATTCTGCACGCAATTCTATATGTTGAGTTTGAACTTGATTTAGTCCATCGCTTAGAGTTTTGATTTGCTCGTCCATCTGACGGTTTCTTGTAGTCATTCCCTTCTAGGTCCGATCAGGCTCTTGATACCAATTTGTCATGTACCGACAAAGTCTTTTTGGATTTTTGTATTAAATTGAGGAAATTGAAAGAAACAGGAGAAAAATAATGTAGACAATAGAGGCTGCTGCCGTCTGTTTGATTCTAGAAAAATTGTATTCATATCAATATTCTTACAATTGTATTTATACTATAACTTGTTGCAACAATTAGGAAAGTATTATATAAGGAAGTACTTAACCTAGCACCAACGTAAATGATTGAGGAAAGAAATGAAATAACAAATATGATATGTAGGCCCATATTGCATAACCAGCCCAATCCATATTAAACTCGTTGCTCTTCTTCCCTGATGCACAGAGGTAGTTCATACCAGCGCCTCCACTTCTCCTCGAAGTATACGAGTCTCAAATTCACCATTCCTCCTCCGTTCTTTACTAGTGCCTCTCTCTCTTTTAGCTGAGCATAACTGACTCCTTATGAAGTGTTGTTTGGTAAAACACCGAGTTATAGTTCTATGCGTATCTTTGGATGTTTGTGTTACATCAAGTCACACACTTCGGATAAATTTGAGACTAGAAGTAGAAAGTGTGTATTTGTTGGATACCCGTTTGGAAAAAAGGGATGGCGAGTGTACGATTTGGAAACAAAAGAATTCATTGTTTCTCGAGATGTGGTATTTTGTGAGGATAATTTTCCCTATGTTTCATCTATTTCTGAACATAAGCAATCTCAATCAAGTGTGATCCAAGAAAGTTGGTATAGTGATGATGCATTTCTTGTGGAACTTGAGGGTACACCCGAATCGATAAGGGGAAGTGCACCCGCATCGGGTCAAGAAGCAAGGGGGAGTGCACCCGCAGCATCGGATGAGGATGCACCCGCATTGGGTGCATCGGGTCAGGATGCACCCGCATCGGTTCAAGAAGCAAGGGGGAGTGCATCCGCAGCATCGGATGAGGATGCACCCGCATCGGGTCAGGATGCACCCATGTCAGGTCAAGATGCACCCGTACCTGGTCAGGTTGGGTCCAAACGATCACGGAAACCTCCTGCTAAACTACAGGACTATATTTGCTACACTACTCAAAGTAACCCCTCTTATGCTCACCCCACATCAACAGTTTCCTCAGGTAATCCTTATCCCATAGCTCATTATGTAAATTGTAATAATTTTTCTATTGCCCATCGAAAATTCTTAGCTACAGTTACAGCGAAGAAAGAACCAGAACATTTTGGAGAAGCCATGAAGGATGATAAATGGAGAGAAGCAATGCGTGTGGAAATTGAAGCACTTGAACGAAATGGCACATGGACCATTGAAAATCTGCCATATGGAAAGAAGGCAATAGGATGCAAGTGGGTGTATCGCATCAAATATCATTCTGATGGCACGATTGAAAGGTACAAGGCTCGACTTGTTGTGTTGGGCAACCGACAGGTTGAGGGGATTGACTTCAAGGAAACATTCGCTCCGGTTGCAAAAATGGTCACTGTTCGCACATTCTTGGCTGTAGCAGTGGCACGCGGATGGGAGTTGCATCAGATGGACGTGCATAATGCATTTTTGCATGGTGATTTGCACGAAGAGGTTTATATGCGGTTGCCACCTGGATTCTCTTCACAACATCCAGGCAAGGTGTGTCGACTCAAAAAGTCCCTTTATGGTTTGCGTCAAGCTCCACGAATGTGGTTCTCCAAACTCAATGCAGCATTGCAGGCCTATGGTTTTATTCAATCATATGCTGATTACTCACTGTTTACCTTGGAAAGGAAGGATATTTCTCTTGCAATTCTAGTTTATGTGGATGACTTGGTGATAGCTGGAAACAACTCTAAAGCGATTGGTCAGTTCAAGCAATATTTGAGTAGTACATTTTACATGAAGGATCTCGGTGCACTCAAATATTTCTTGGGGATAGAGATTGCACGTAGTCCATCAGGTCTCTTCTTGTGTCAAAGAAAATACACATTGGATATTTTGGCTGAGTGCGGTCTTTTAGGTGCAAAACCGGTTGCATTTCCTATATATTGAGCAAAATCATAATTTGTCCATTGCAAATGGTGCACCTATGAATGATCCTGAACGGTATAGACGACTGGTTGGGCAATTGATTTACTTGACAATAACACGGCCAGATTTGTGTTACTCAGTGCATGTACTAGCACAGTTCATGCAGGCACCTCTTGACATTCATTACAATGCAGCAATTCGAGTGTTGCGTTATCTAAAGGGCAGTCCAGGACAAGGTATTGTACTCAGTGCTGACAATGATTTGTTGTTATCTGGATATTGTGACTCAGACTGGGCAAGTTGTCCATTGACTAGGCGGTCGTTGACCGGATATTTTGTGATGCTTGGTGATTCACCTATCTCATGGAAGACTAAAAAGTAACACACTGTGTCTCGATCATCAGCAGAGGCGGAGTACAGGTCGATGGCTACCACATCTTGTGAGTTAACATGGCTAAAATCACTTCTCAAATCTCTTGGGGTTTCTCATACTCGACCAATGAAGCTTATTTGTGACAGTCAAGCAGCTCTCCATATAGCTGCAAACCCAGTTTTTCATGAAAGAACAAAGCATATAGAAATTGATTGCCATTTTGTATGGGATAAGATTCAAGCAGGACAAATTGTCACTTCTCATATTCGGACTCACGAGCAATTGGCTGACATTTTCACAAAGGCCCTTGGCAAGCAACAATTTCACTATCTTCTTCGCAAGTTGGGCACTCGTAATCCTCATGCTCAACTTGAGGGGGAGTATGGAAAAGATAACTTTCCTGATTAGTAAAGATGTCATTTAGATTGTAATCTTTTACATATTTAGAAATTAATTGTGTAATCTTTTCAAGATATGTTGTAGATTGTAGTAGGATGTTTCTCCTTGTACAAAAGAGCAAAAAGCTCTGTAGAGAAAAACAGAGAAAAAGAAAAAGATTTTTCTTAAAATAAAATTTCATCCTTCATAATTTGTTAATGCTGGTAGTACAGTTATGGTTCTTTGATCTATTAGTCTGGTTGGTTTAGGTTGCTTTAATTAAGTTTGTCTAGTATAATAATTATCCCCACTGGTATCTACAGGTGGTGGTACCATAACTCTGTACCTGATCTTTTGTTTTTAATAGCAATAGGTCGTAGTAATATTAGTTTTTTTTTTAAAAAAATAAAGTTACAATGAACAATCTTTGGAGAAGAGAGTGTCAAAAAAGAAACGTATATGGAAGGATTGTGAAAGAGAACGAAGAGAACGTACAATAGATTTTGGGTAAAAACAGAGAAAAGGTAACTGACTTTCAGAATTATATTTCAGAATAAAAAAATAGTTTGAAAAAAACAGACGCAGCTTTTTTTAAAAGGAAATGGTATAAAAATATTATTATGGTTTTTAGAGCTTTTGATTAGAACTGTGATATTGTGTTTACTAGTGATTTTTTCACGCGTTGCACGAACTATTTTTTAAAATTTTATATCAACTATTGATTTTTTTTTTAATTATTAGCATGTTTAATCTAAGTTACTAACATATGCTGTATTTTTAAAGGAAAACATAAAAGTTATGTTATATTTTTAAAGGAAAACATAAAAGACTATCTAAAGTATTTATTTTGTTTTCATCTTTTCATTATAATTTTCAAAATGTATAATTTAAAATATAAAATTTGACATCATTAAATTTTTATAAATTTATAAGTAATCACTATTTACGTAGAATTTAATCAGATTTAGAAAATTTAATAGATATTAAGAATTTTAAACAATCAAAGAATAAAACTATAATGGAGATTAAATTTTATGAGGTTTCAAAAATAATTTTAAAAATTGTATAGCTCTATAAGTAAGCATATAAATTTTCATAGGGAAACGATTTTTTTAAACTCTCCAAACAATTAAAAACCAAAACATATTTTTTTCTCAAATCGAAAAATGGAGCCGTCCATCGTTCAATGGAATGGAGAGAGAGCGGCGCATCTCAATGCCCATGCACATGGGATGGCAGCCGAAAGAGAGAGGCGACCAAATCTTCTGCAACCATCTTCATTTATTTGTACTTGACTATATGACCATATACTCGGTTGCTGCAACAAACGATCCGACCGCTACAACACATGGGATGACAGTGAATATAGAGAGAGAGGCACCGGATCTTCTGCGACCATCTTAATTTATTTGCGCTTGACAATATAACCACACCTTCAGCCGCTGCAACAAAGAATCGGGCCCAAATCATTATCTGAAGCACTGTTGACCAACAGTGTCGGATTCGAATTTAGAACCCGAATTCGCACTCCGCTTTAATATATGTTTTGATTTGATTTTTTTTAGTCCTTGATCAACTTTTGAGGCAGAAAATTCAAAAGGACCGCGGCTAAATAAAAAAAAAAGGAAGGTCGTAATGATTGTTATAATGTCGAATTGTTTTTAAAGAAAAATAAATGAAGCCTCTCAAACTTTTTAATTGAATTAAAATATTCACTCATAGGAGTTTCCAAGCATGTTTCAAACCCGTACTCCGAAAAGAACAGCCCCCCTGAGCAGAATATATATATTTGTACCTACGTTAAGCTGTATAAATGTATTAAATTAGGAATTCAAAAGTTTATCGATAATGTTTAAAATTTGTGATACCGATATAGTATGGAAAGAATTTTTTTGAACTATTGCTATTTTTATGATGCATATGGTATGTCATTAAGTTAAGATATAAAATTTTGTAGAAGATATGCAAATTATAACAAAAGTTTGTAAAAGCTATTACTACCATATTTATCGAAGAAAACGAAAAAGACGAAAACTTTTCAGATTTATCACGAACTTCATTTCTCTCTTCATGGAAACTCAAACTTGTTGATTTGAAATAATTAACAGTGTTGAGAACCAACGCTGCAAATTTTTACAGGGTCAAAGCCCAAGGATAGCCCATATAAAATAGTCAACAAAGCATCAATAATATTTTTCATAAATGATAACTACAAGTCTACAACATGTTGTTTTGTCGTCGCTTGAACAAAATGAACATATAAAATAGACAAAGTAAATATTTAAATAATCAAAATGAACACATAAAAATAAATAAGTTAAATAAAAATAAATTGAATATGTATATAAAAATCTGAACAACAATACAAAAAATAAAATCTAACTCACAATTGAATAAAGTGAACACACATATAATCCGAAATAAGAAACGGTTCCAAATAACTTTTTAATCCGAATTATGATCGAAACACGTACACCATAATAAAAAGTTATTTCAGATTTGGGACTCCTCAAAAACAACTCTCTTAAACTAATAAGCCTTATTCTCAACTGTCTAGCTATATATTATTCTCAATTGTCTAGCTATAATTTTTATTCTAAATTTATCCTAAATCCTAAATTTATTCTCAACCGATCAAATCGCACCCTCATGAATTATTTCTATTTTATTCAGTAAAATATCCAACATCTGAGTGCCTGGTTTGTTTACGGGCATAGGCTAGAGGAGTAGTGAGCTCTCGAATTGCTTACGTTGTTTTCTTCAATGCTATGATCAATTTACTTTTAGAATATAAAAATACATCTCTATATAGTATGTACCAGGGTATCTGTTTGTGTTGGTACAGATCAGTTATGTTAGGCTCTGATCGGAACGCTGAAAATAATCGTACGATTTGGAAATGGAATTCGTGCGATTTGAAAAATGTGATCGGAAGAGAGGAGAATGGAGGAAAAGAAACGACTTCGCGCGATTTCACGAGCTCCAAATCCCGTACGGAACTCTCGCCAAAAACGTCGAAATTTGGCGAGAATTCATCGCTCGCCGCTTCTCCTCCCTCTTTCTCTCTCCTCCGATTGGTTGCTGATCAAAATCGCACGAAAATTCCAGCTTCCTTCGCCGATCAACGGAAATGATTTCGAGTGAAAAATCTTCTCTTTTCTTTTCCGTTGAAATGAAATCTTTTCTCGTTCTTCTCTCTTCCGATCAGAGCCTTACAAATTGGAAAACCAATACCTTTAGAGTAATCAGGTTTGATCTCACACTCCTTAGAATTTATATTTCACTATTTCTACCAGAAAAGCAATTTCAGTCTGATTCATAGAAAGTATTAAAAAAAGAATCTCAAATGTCATGTAAAATATTTATATATCCAGATGTTTAATGATAAAAAAGAGAAGTCATCAGGGCATGACATTCCCTCATATAACCTCCATCGTTGCTCTGCTGTGAACAATTAGAAATAAGAGGTAATTTTGAGGTTATATTCCAAAGTGTTATAAAGCAGAAGTGTGATGCAAATAGCATGGCACAACACCCATGCCCGGCAAACATGGCACAACACGGCCTGTGGACACGTGCCGTGTGGATGTGTCGCCGTGCTGCCACTCCGGGCAAATGAGAATGATTTATAGAGGCATGGAAATGCGATTGATTAGGAGAGCACATCACATGGAATGGCAATGCAGAAGCCGTCGCAGAGCTGCTGTTGTTCAACCGCACCACGCCCATTTCGTTGTTTGCGTACTCAGACATCGGGCACACTGGGTGTCGTGGCTGCTTTGCCAGGGCCAGGAAGAGCGGGAGTGGCCCGTTCAAATCAGACACAGAGTGGCCATCAGAGGAGGAACTGGGTTCCTCATCGACTGATGAAGAAATCGAATAATGAAATAATTTTTCATTCTGAATTCTTAGTTGGGACAAAAAACAGAGAAGGGAGACATAAGGCGTTACAGAATACTACGGGACTAATTAATGGAACTCTTGTATAGCAATCAATAAACACTTGAGCAAGTATTTGTTCAACTTATGGATTAATTGACTTGTCAGAACATTTAGCAAGCACTTGTTCAACATTTAGCATTTCAGCAAGCACTTGCTTAGTATATATAAAGGACGAGAAAATAATAAAATTAAAAAAAGAATAGGAAAAAAAATTAATGCATTTGTTTCAAACCTATATATCGTACCCCAGTGACGTCGGGAAAATTTGTTGTGCTTACCCACCTCAAAGGGACCCAACATGCCATTTCCAGTTTAATCACCTTGAATAATAATTCTGATGATGTGATTCTCGTGAGTCTTAGATACTTCAATTTCTTCCTTCATGTGCTTCATGTGTGCACAATAAAAATGTACCAAAGTAATAATTTTTCAAATCAATCCAAGATACTATCCGCAAAACAATCCAACATACCAAGGCCTGGCTTGCAAACTGCTACTAGTTTTGGATCATTAGGCTAGGACTTTTAGTCCTGAATCGTGTATAGTTTAATTTGCGCATTTTCTTTTGTTTTTGTCCTTGCAATTTATTCTTTTTATCTTATACGAAACTTTTTCGTTCAATATATTTGTAGGAGAGATAATCTCCCTACCTTCAAAAAGAAAATAATTTTTCAAATCATTGTAAGGCTTATTCACATTTTCGCCGTCCAATTACACTCACATAACACGCTTTATCAATAAGGACATGTTTAATTGGTGAAATTTAGAATAAGGAATAAGAATAAGAAATTTCGGTATAATATCTTAGATTAAGAATTGTAGATATCATATCGATGTCAGCTGTACTAAAACAGTCTCTCGTTATTCTTTCTTTGGATGCCAAGTGCCAATTTATTATGGTAACATAAAATAAATAAATAAATATGAGAAGCTGTGTTTTTGCTGGGTGTATATCCGGCGTCGGTAAGTAGGCAATCTGACTCGTAGCCTCTTGCACGACCAATTATGCGCGAGCTCCAATAATTTTCTATTTTTATTTTATTATTCTTATTTATTATTTTTTTTTAGTTGGATCCACGTTAGAAATCAGCCGACCTCGGTTTCTTGCATGAATTATTAAAGAATTAATACCCAAAATGCCGGCAAAAATTGTAGGCGAGTTTGTTCGGCTAGAATAGAATTTCCAATTAAAAATCGAGTTCAATTTTAAACTATATTTTATCATCCAATTTTCAACAGAACCATATTAATTTGTTGTTTTTTCGGGTCCAATATTTTTTTTTAACAAAGTATCTTGCGACTCGAATACAATTTGAAATTCAAATACTAATTTATCTAGAAATTTAAAATTTATTTTTAGTTTAGATTTGCTAATAATTTGATCAATAATTACAATTAATTGCACAAAATTTTAGGACTACAATACTAATTATTAAATTAAGTAATATTAAAATTAAAATATTTAAATAAAATTTCCTTGTATTATACCTTCCTCGGTGCCTATCCAACTTTTCATTTTCTTTTTCAGATCCAATCGTGACAGAGCTCAAGCGCTAATATTGGAATTTTAAATTGGGCACTTTAACAAATGATCGTCAAGATAGAGAGTTGCGAACTTACGAACTCGTGTGCCACAAAGATTGCTAATAACAAATCTTTTTAATAATGGGTTATGTTTAGTTAGAATAAAACATAAAAGTCGAGAAAGTTCTAAAATGGACGGCATTTTTATAATTTTTTTTTAAAAAAAAGATAAGTGCAACTTTTTTATTTTCTTTTAAAGAGTCCAACTTTATAATTAATTGGTTAGAGTCAACATCCAAACTTCAAATACTAATTAATTTGAACTTTTCTTTTTTATAATCAGCTTAATTGGGCCTGATAGCCTATACACCAGGTCGTTCCGACCCACATATTACACTAAAGTATATATGTTTCAGTTCAGGTGCTAATGATATATGCCTCTGTAGCTTATTCAATGATTTCATTGTGTAACGAGTCACTTGCTCATGTATAGTGCCCCTATTTTTTAATTCGGACGTCCACAAATCAGTTCGTGTAAACCATGAGATCGTGTATCATCAGTGATTATATATATATTTTGTATTCAGGTTCAGTACTGATTCGTTACCCGGTTCAACAGGAAAGTTTTTATGATATTATTAGATTAATCGTAGCGCCAACTTAATTATATAATACAAATAGATGATTACAGTCAGTCTTTATATAAGTACGTGTAAGTTGTCTTCCCTAATATCACAGTTGAGCTTTATTTGCACTTCCTCTTGATTATTTCTTAAGCCTTTGAAGGATTTTCGACTACCATGGCTTCTTTCTTGCATTCTCATACACTAGTGGCAGCGGTTCTGGCACTAATAATGGTTACAGCTGAAGCAGATTTCCAGGCATCTCCCTGGAGTCCTGCACATGCGACATTTTACGGTGACTCGTCTGGTGTGTCGGACGATATGGGTATGTCTATATGAGACGTGTTTGCCAATATATCTTTAATTTCCTTTCCCTTTTTTGGAGAATGAATTAAGATAATCACTAACACAGCATATTTGAATATTCTGTTTAGGTGGAGCTTGCGGATACACGAACATGTATGGAATTGGGTTCGGCACCAGAACTGCCGCACTGAGCACTCCCCTGTTTAACAATGGCCTGGGCTGTGGGGGTTGCTATGAAATTCGTTGCTATCAGTCTCAATACTGTATCCCTGGTGCCCCGTCGGTTGTTGTCACTGGTACAAATCTGTGCCCACCCAATTGGGCAGAGGATTCAAACAATGGGGGTTGGTGCAATCCGCCAAATGTTCACTTTGACATGGCCATGCCCTCATGGTTGACATTTGGTCGGTACGAGGGTGGTATTGTGCCTGTCATGTATCGCAGGTAAAAAGTCACTTAATCTGTTGTCACCTTATTTATTTATTTATTTATTCTAAATGGAACAAAAATTAGGGTGATTTGCATTGTGAAATTAGACGCATATATGACTTAGTTTACAGAAGTGACAATTGTAACTAAAAGTTTGTGCAAAGTGGCTATGAGAAAAGAAATACATATCATGTCTTGGTTAATATTAATGAGTAATGACAGATAATCCTCAGTTTTGATGACTAAATGTTGATTGCACATAAGCTCAAAGTAATTTAAATATTTTTCTCCAAGTATTATTCAAATAGATATAATTAACCAAATATATACACTTGTGAACACAGGGTCCCATGCCAGAGAACCGGCGGAGTCAAATTCATGTTCTCAGGGAATACATATTGGCTGCTAATTACCCTTCTGAATGTAGCTGGGCCGGGAGATGTCAGTGCCGTCTCAGTCAAGGGTGACAACACAAATTGGATCCCCATGAGCCAAAACTGGGGAGTCATGTGGCAGGCGTTCTCCAATTTAGGTGGTCAGGGGCTTTCCTTCCAGATAAGCGCCAGCAGCTCGGCAGATACAATCATATGTAACAATGTGGCTGACGCCAACTGGGGTATTGGCATGACTTACCAGGCACAGAACAACTTTAACATTGTACCAGTTGACAACAGTGGTGGATATTAAATTTAGGTGGTGAGTACCACACCTAAATTTCAAATGTCAGTGTAAAACAAATTAAATGAGGGTGTCATTTGTCATTTTTTTTCTTTTTACGAAGTTTTAACTGGCTTGAGGTCTGGTATATGTATTTAGCTTTTGTGCCCATATATGGTTCCCTTGAATCTGCTGTAGATTTGAAGAGGAAAGTGCTTGTATAGAGCTTTTTTGGTTTGCTCCTCTGGTCTCAGGAATTGTATTCACTATGTTTAGCTCTGTAGATATTTACTTCTTATTACATTTTGTCAAATTATAGCCGTTTTATTTATCATCGTTTTTTAATGCGCTAGAGCAATTTAAATATGATTTTAGTGGAGAAGCATGATCGTTAATATTTCTCTAGAACTATCTATTACTTTCTATTCGGAAACGAAAATAAGGACGCCCTCCACCCTTTCTAAAACTGAGGGTTGTTCAAATAATAAAAAAAAAAAAATAAAAACTGAGGTGTAACAAATGCAATTAACCTTTTTGCTCCATGCAAATCATAATCACTACCCTCTTCGTACAGAACACAGGGGCGGAGTCAAGGCAAGCCAAGAAACAAAAAATTAATGCGACATGTAAAAAAATACAATACTAATTCAGTCATTGATGTATCCGACCTATTCTAATATAAAATTTCCAAGTTAGCAAAGCTCAATTGAAATCAGATCTTGACAGCTCGGTCTTTTCTATCCTCCAATCTTAATTCTGCGTCTACAAACACGTCGTATAGTAATAGTTGTCTTACCATTCTCCGTCTTTTCTCGCTTGTTCATTATTATCCTGCTTCTCTTGTTCAGCAGGTGCCTCCAACATTGGAAACGTGCATATGCAAAATATAGTAGTATAAATGTACAAGGTATTAACATTTTTTTTTGTGTTGGAATTAAAGCGCGTAGGCAAATAAGTACGGAGAAATTGAGAATTGGAAGTGTTTTTTTTTTTTTTTTTTTTTTGAGACGGCTGGGCAGCGGCTGCTAAGCTTAAAGAGCGAAAAAAAAGAGAATTAAAAAAATAAATTACAAACATAAATGATTAAGTTCTTGAGAAATGCTGAATAAGAATAAACACCCAGCTAACCACTTCCATGTGGCTTTCTGCACTCTTGACGGAAAAATCTGTTGTTCCTTTCAAGCCAGATGGCCCAATATGTTGTTGTCATAACTACAACACTTATCAATTTTCTCCGAACTCCTGTTGCTGCAGCTCAAGTACACGGAAGCGTAGAACTGTAGGAGGTATAGCCATCAATGTCCTGTATGCCAAAGCGGTCAACAAACTCCCTCCAAACCAGGGGCGGATCCAATATATGAGGTACCTTTGGCAAGTGCCTAGGTAACAAATATAAAAATGAAAGACTTGATATATGTATTTTAGATGGTGCCTGGGCTAAAAAATAAATAGTGCCTAGACTGTTAAAAGATTTCTGTGCATTTGTGCCTATATCTTGCGCTCTTAGTCTAGAAATTTTTTTTATATTATAATTGTGCCTAAGTTAAAATAATTTCTTGATCCGCCCCTGCTCCAAACTGACTGCGAGTAGGGGCAGTTTAGGAATAGGTGGTTCGAACCGCAAAGTGAGCAACCTTGAGTGAAAGGAATATGTAGAAAAATATGGAGTATTTGTATTTTATGAGTATTCTCTTCTATCTTTATAATATCTGATATCATTACAAAGGAGGCAGTGGAGTATTTATAGAGGCACACAATTGTACCGTTACTCCTCTCTATTTTACCGTTGCAACTTCTAACGTTCTACTATACTGTTACCTACTTTTCCTATAATTTACATTTTTACCCTTAATTTATTTATTATTTTCTACATAATATTTCTTCTTCGCAAAACCTCCTGTCTCAGAACTCTGTTATGCACCTGTAGAACACAAAATACTTTGATTGTTGGTTGGACATTGACCTTCCAGATGAAGTACATAGGGAAGGCTTTCTTTTCGGCTCTAATTAAAGCACGATAGGTAGAAGAAACCTTGAAATTTCCATCACTTGACCACTTCCGGTACAAATGATCATCTGTATTTGTTAAAGATAAACATTGCAATTTTTTGAATAGATAGGTGATGATCAAAAGGCAAAGGTTTTTCCAGAAATTTTTCAAGGTCAGCAGCTGCCCTTTGCAATGTTAAGAACTGCCGTACCGGCTTTATAGCATTTGGCATAAGAAAAAAATATTGATCGCCTTCTCCCCAATTATCGTACTCGTACCAGAACAAGATAGATCCACAAATTTTGTTTGCAATTGGGCCAACAAGATAGCATATTGGAAGAGTTAATTTGACCGAAAAATTTTAAAATAGTATTAAATTAATATAATATATTAAAAATAATATCAATATAATAATATTTTTTTAAATAATATCACAAGATCGGAATCCCAGATTCGGAACGTAAGATCGGATTCCTGGATTCCGATCTTAGCTTTTTAATTTTTTTATATATTATTTATTTATTTAATTTATTAATTAGTTAAATAATTAGAAAAATAGATAATATATTGTAAAAATATTGAAAAAATATGGAAAAAATCAGAAATAATTAAATTAAATTTTATATGTAATTTAGTATTTTTTAGAGAAATTAAATTTATTTTCATTTTAATTAATTTATTTAATTAAAATATAAATTTTTATAACTTATTTAATTAAATGAATTGTACCATTTAGAAAGGATTATAAATTTTCAGAATTTGCAGGGATACAAAGGCATAATCCTTTCAGAATGTTCAAAGTTTTATTAATCCTTTCTGCATTTGCAGGGATACAAAGGCATAATTTGAACATTAAAACTTTAAACAGGCATAACTTTTGATAGGAAGGTCCGTTTGGCGCAAACGAGGACATTCCGGAAAGCTGGCGACGAGATCTACACATGTTATCGGGGTAAAACCCCGTAACGACCATTTTCGAAGCCAAAAACGCTATCTGGACCTCCAAAATTCACTTTGAAAGTTTGCAAATCTAAAAATCACTCTAAACTACTAAAAATGTTTTTAAAAAGAGAAAAGCAGTAAATCAAGTGAATTTAGTCTTTCTTCTCCGTCTCAGTAAAACATCAATCTCGTGTGATTCCTTTCTAACGCAATCCAGAAAGTGCTTCCTTGATCATTAGACTCGATATGATTGTTTAATATATAATATGAAAATAATATATACAGAGGACGACATCCGGGACGCATATCATATGGTTGTTTAAAAATTTATAATTTTAATTTAAATTAATTAAAAATTTATACTTAATTATTCATTTTTAATTAAATAAATTAATTAAATTTATATTTAATTAAATAAATTAATTAAAAGAAAAATAAATTTAATTTTCCAAAAAAATACTAAATTACATATAAAATTTTTTTTAATTATTCCTGATTTTTTTATATTTTTTCAATTTTTTTAGAATATATTATCTATTTTTCTAATTAATTAACTAATTAATAAACTAATAAAAGGAAAAAAATTTCACAAAAAATACTAAATTACATATAAAATTTAGTTTAATTATTCCTGATTTTTTTCCATATTTTTTCAATATTTTTACAATATATTATCTATTTTTCTAATTATTTAACTAATTAATAAATTAAATAAATAAATTAATAATATATAAAAAAAATTAAAAAGCTAAGATTAGAATCCAGGAATCCGATCTTGCGTTCGGAATCTGGGATTCCGATCTCGTGATACTATTTAAAATAATATTATTATATTGATATTATTTTTAATATATTATATTAATTTAGTATTATTTTTTAAAATTTCAGTTAATTTGAGGAGCGAGATCGTGGCCCAGATAGATCCATAAATTTTGTTTGTCATTGGGCCATAAAAGCCATTGAGTTTTGCGATTACAATTTACTAGTTAAGGCGGTTAAACTCGTAGGATTCCATATAATCAGACCTGCATAACGTCTTAAACAATCACGAAAATAGACACTTTCGTTAGTCATTGCGTTTTGAGACGAAAATTTTTCACCTTTTGCGTGTTACGTTTCTATCAAGAGGATTTAGTTGCGTTGTCCGTTGCGTTCATTTTAACGACCAAAACGTAAGAAACCGTTTAAATATTATAACCATTTATCATATTTAGTTTTTCACACTTCCACGTAGGGGTGCATAACGTGGAAAACGACCACGAAAGTAGTCATTTTCGTTAACGGTTGCATTGATGCACGCAATTTTTATACTTATTGCGTTGATTGTTGCATCTGTTTAGCACATGTTGCGTTGATTGTTCCGTTGATGGGAACGATCAAAATGGTTATAACCGTCTTTGACTACCTAATTGTTTTGCATTTTATTAAGATGTAAGAATATAAACTACTCTGCATTTTGTATGAAACAGAGATAGAGAAATGACAGGTTAGGTCACGTGGAAAAGGGGGAGGAGACACTATAATCACCTCTTGCTCTCGACGGCGATTGTACTCGGTGGTGTAGAGGCGAGAGAGATAGATGTGACTGTGTTCGGCGGAGAAATCTAATTTTACTCATTTCTCCCTCGATCTCTCTGCTGAGGTCCTCTGCAATCTAATAATAAAACAATAAAAAAAAAATTTAGACAAAATGCGCGAAATAAACGACCACGAAACGTACCAGTTTCACTAATCGTTCCGTTCTAAGACGAAACAATATTTTTATTTGCGTTGGTTGCTCCGTTCCTTAAACGAAACTGAAATCCTTATCCGTTATCGTTCAGTTCCGGACGAAACGAAACGAAAGAACGGTTGAAACGGTTACCGTTTTCAGCCCTACATATAATCAGGGACGAAGACAGCACTGGGGCCGTGGAGGGCCTGGCCCACCCTTGATTTTGAAAGTTTTTTTATCGACTATTACATAAATGTGCTTAGTATATGAATTTTTATGATTTTGGCCCCCCAATAAAAATAAGGCCCAACAGCTGTTTTTTTTTCTTCCGTCATTGTTGAAATTAATTGTTGAAATCAGAAAAATCTATTCCTATCTGGCTTTCTCCTTGTCGTAACCCTCTCCGACTCTCAATCGGGGAAAAAAGAAAGAAAAGTTCACACTGAAAGTCAGAAACGCAATCATGCTTCCTTTCACAGTTTCACCTCCGACCTCCGTTCACTGGTTCTGACCCTATAGTTCAGCACAGATTTAGCGACCTAGCTCCGAGGCTCCGGCTCCGCCGTCTCTATTAGCTAGGTAATCTCAGTTTTTTACTCTAATCTTTCTAGTACCGTTTCACTTTTCATTTGACTTGAGAGCATTTTGTTTTAGGTTTCAAGATGATTCAGGAATGAGGTACTAAGTAAATAGGAAATTGTTGAGAATTAGAATCTAACTTTGGTCTTTAGAAGCAATTATTAAAATTGTACTTATGGCGTTATGCGTTATGTATTTATGTGATTCATATGATTGCAGGTTACATCCATGAAAAGGAAAACTATTGATAGTTTTTTAAAAAAGCAGAAACCAACTGAAGCTCTCAAGAGCCAGAATCTTCAATTCCAAATGAACTTCCTGTACAACATGGACCATCACAGGCACAACAACCAAGTGTTGAATCTGCCACATATGAGAGAGACCCTGGTAAGCGACTTCATTATTGATTATCCTCAATACTCATAAGTTCATATTTTTCTCATGGTTTCCGTTATTACATCCATTGTTACATCTTGCATGACTGTATGACACAAAAAGTGATTTTTTTTGTATAGTTTTGATATATACAATCATATTTAAGTTTGATCGGTCGACCGAGCAACTCGAAGTTTGACCTCGGCCTCCCTTGTCATTAAATCCTGACTTCGCCCCTGCATATAATCAAACAATAAAAAAATGCATGAAAGCGACTACTGCTAAATAAATAGCAGATCCCCAAAGAATTGTCATTATTCGAGGACATGAAGGTGGACATTTAGTAGCGTACAATAAGGTGAGGTTTAAAAATATAATTTTGTTTTTCAAAATTATTAACGTTGTGCTATAATGGTAAGCGTTCTCTAGAGAAAAATTTAATCATTCATCCATGTTATTGCTGTTATGTAATTAATTATGTTGGATTATATTATATGTTTGCAATAATTAAAAACTCTCGAGAGAGAATACATAATTGAGCTTCCCCTCTGGAAATTATTATAAAAACTTGAATTGGAGACACTGACACACTGTACGTCATCTTCACGCCATCCAAAGTCTCTAATTTCTGTGCACAGTTTTTTTTTTTTTTTTTTTTTTTGGCAAGTGGCCCTTAGGCAAACAAATTATAAAAGCAGTAGTACAGGAAACGTGCCACTGTGCCAGTAAAATAAAAACCAGAGAAACTAAACTTAGCTAACTATATACCCGGTTCGACCTTTCAGTACACAGTAAATCAGCCTGCTCCGTTCAACCTTTTTGCGTGGACCGTGGTAGACCGCGAGTCGGTGCCAACTCCCATGATTCGTGCTGTGAGCCACGCGTGAACCGAAACACAAGTCTCTCTCTTCAGCACACTGTCAGGCACCGTTAGTGCAGGTGGACTGTCATATAAGATTGCGCCTCATCATTTTCTTTTGTGAGCCGTAGTTTTATTAAGCAGCTTTACTCATTTTTGTTTTTGCTACACTCCACCAAGACTACTTCAGAACTACTTGGTGATAATTGCTTTTCCTGATTTCGTCAGTTTCAATTTTGTATTAAATTTCTTGATCCAAATACTCATTGTCCACAGTAGTAAAAATAAAGAAAAAAACATTCATGTATAGTCTTTATAATTTTCAAAAAAGCTTCTAACAAGAATTTAGCATTCTACATCCTAAAAGATTTAAATTGAAATATGAAACAGAAAATACAAATTGTGTTCTTCATTCTAAACTGGGAATAATATATACATAACATTTATTGGTACAAGCATGCATACATACGGTAAAACGAATCAACTTTGTCAGTAAAATTGAATATTTGTCATCATAAAAATGAAGCATAAATGTCTTATGTTCTTATGATAGTTATACTCTGATAATATTATAATGAAAACGTTGAATTTGACAAAATGAAACAACATAAGCATAATTGAGCGTTGTTGTTTAACAAAGCTAACGGGTTCCAGGTCGTCCAATTGCTAACTCTGTCTCCACTGCCATTGGATCATTAATATTTTCAGCTGTAGCAATATGCCTCTTAGACTGTTTCTCTTGAGACAGTTCCTTGAGCTTGAAAACAAAAGTGCAGCGAATGCAATAATTAATCAACTCACTCTATTTTTAAAATAAACACTTAATCTAGGTCTCAACTAGCTTTAGTGAGTCCCCACTCGATCACCAAGTCATTGACTGGCGAACTGGAAATAATATGCAATTGATATGTGTCAATTTGTGTCACTAATTTCTTGCAGTGCTGAATAATAATTAATAAGACTATAAGAGTAATTCATACAAAGTACAAACCTATTCCAAGGATAGGGGATTTATTGGAAACAATATTTAGATTAAGTAAATTATAGAGCAGAGTGTTATTTGTGCAAAGTTTGTGTTGAATTCCTACTCAATATCTAAAAAGTCTTTTTGAGGCCGTACATGATCTTTCCAAGTACCAAAATACTAATTTGCGTTTTAGTACCTTTCCTTGAAGAATTGCATTCTCTTTTAGAAGCATCATCTCCTGGAGAAAAGAAAGAACACACTGTTATCAAATTTCATCAACTCCTGGTTTGAACTTTGAAGCAGAAATTAGGGTTTCCATTTGAAACTGACCTTATTTTTTAGCTCAGAGATTTGATCAGATAATATCCTTTGCTGCCATCCAATAAGAAAAAATAATTTACTATGACAAACTATATTTTAATGATAATTATTCCTAGAATATGATGTGAATAATTAATAGTTATGTATTACTGATAATTTTACCTTTCTTGCTCTTATATTGGTCAGACCTTTCTCTATCTGGTTTTTCAGTTCATCTAGTTCCTGACAAGAAGCAGCTTCTAGATCATCACCTAGTAGCTTCCTGAATAAATACACAAATAATCATATTGAATCAAGAATTATTACATATTCCATTTACTTGTTCACTTTGCACATAGAACAGATATAAGACTCAATATATAACGTCATTGATGAGACATGTATATACCATGTCAATCAGGCCCTATTGGTTCTAACTTTATTTTATTTTCAGCCTTTGCTTGATCTCAGATTGGTGTATGTTCTATTGGCGAAACTGCGGGTTTTATCGTCCAAATGTTTGGGGTAAACTTTTAGGACAGAAATTAAACTGAAATATTTGCATTAATAGCGCATCAGCACATAACCACGGTCTAGAAACTCAGAATCAAATCTAGAATCACCAAATTGACTATTAATGAGAATCAGATGACTTGGCATAAATCAGCAGACTCAAATGGAACTCAGACTTCTCAAAAAGATTTGTTTTGCGTTTAAAAAATACAAAATGTTATACATTAGGGCTTTCCTTGATATATAATCACTACTATCTAACAATGCAGACAGAGAAAATAAATAAAACATTCCATGGAGTTAATTATATATGATAAAATAAAACGAACATAACAAATTGATAAATATAATAAATGAAAATAATGTAAAAAATAAAATTCATTAATGTAAAGAAAAATATAACTAAAATATAAAATATGTATTCTAGATTAAATAGTACTGTTGCTTTTATTTCTTTGATTCAGTACAGTTTCAAAGAAATATTATATGATCCATAATTTAAAACAGTTTTATGGCTTTATGGTCTTGGTCTACTATTAAAAGAATTGATTCTAGATGTGCTGATGAATGTGATACCAGAAAAAATCTTCTCTTAGACTCTTACCACTAATAATCGAATCACACCTAGTGATTCTTATTTGGCCTGTTCTATCCAACATGGACTCGGGTAACTTTTGGAACCATGCATAAACTTGGTATATTATGTATATCATGCAAGATCTGGTGATATAATCAGTACCTGTTGTAACATTCAAGAAACTCAATTTCCTTTTCCAAAGCTGCAGTTTCAGACTTCAGATGCTAGAAATTTAAATTGCACAATATATATAAGATGTCAAAGCATTACTTTCAGGCATGGTTTTCAATACCCTACCGGCATCCATACCGGTCAGTGACCGAAATCTAGTATTTTCACGAAATTTCCTAGTATTTCCTCTCTAAATATCGGATACCGCCATTTCGGCCACCATTCCGGTATCCGGTATTACCGGAATTTTCCGGTAAGCGGTAGGGTATTGAAAACACTACTTTCAAGTTAAAACAACATTGTTTACTTACAAGGAGAAACCTATCTAAAAAAGGACACAAACTTTTCAACCAATAAGTCTAAGGGTAATTTTGTCATATGTTAGAGCTGTAACTTATCACTTCTACATATTTTATTATTCAATTTTAATAATCATTTAACTCCCAAACATTATAATTTATAAATATACTAATAATGGAACAAGAATTACACCTGAACATTTTCATATAGATCTTTTTTGCTTCCACCAGCAACATCCTTTGAGTGCATCAGGTACCGATCAATTGTCTTCTGTACACTGTAGCATTTCAGTCATGGAAAAGACAATAGTTCAATTATAGTTTGACATTTTTAGAACCATAAGTGAACTGCATGCAGCTTATGTTCCTTGGGTAATTTTACCCTGCAGCTGATCACTATCCAAAAATGACTAGCTTGCATTTTAATTATATATAAATATCCTCATAAGTTTAATTGGCTGCCAAATGACCGATTTTAGTATGCTTGCATCACTTGGACGTTCTAACATGTCAATTCTTATGTTATATATACGAGAACAATACAAAATGGTATAGTAGGGATGTACGTTGGATGTTCCCCATTGACAAAGGGGATCAGCTGGCCACCCTACCCTCAGAAAAAGTAAAATGGAACAGCTAGCAATTACTTACATCCACTGTAAAAATCTTATTCCTCTTTCGTTTTCCCTTTTTGTAAAATAATGGCGACGAAGTACCAAGTTTCATTCAAACATAATTAACCCTTTTTTAAATTATTCCATACTGTAGTTATTTGTGTATTTATCAAACTTAAAAAAGTTTAATATTATTTGTGTACAACGGTACATTTATTGAAAATTGCTAATTGAGTTAGAAAGTATGAATTAGAAAGATACTGCATATCATTTTTCAAAGTTTGCTCCACACATTTAGCTGAGAAAATAGAGAGCATATTTATGACTTACAGCCTTCATGCACCTTCTTTCCACTTGTAGAATTATGTTCTTTGCGTGGGTGGATCATATTGTGACTTATTGAACAAAGCACATGTGACTTTCAGTACTACAAACATTTTGCTCCTTATATAGGTCACCAATACAATATACAAATGCAAGAATACAATGCTACTCGAGCTCCAAACTCCATGACAACAAAAATAGCACCACTTGAATTAAAAGTGGGCTTTACTACATCTGAGAAAACCTCATCAAACATAATGCCTTTGACGCCATATATAGTCTGAAAAAAGTTAAGCTACTGATATTTTAGTTGCCCCCAAAATGCTAATATTTGACTATTAAATTATTTTTTCTAATTTTAAAATTCAAACGTTAAATCCAAACTATTGATCTTATTTAATTCAATAAGCGATGTGTTTTCATATAAGTTTTGTAAAATTTAGAGTTTATTTGATACTCGATCAAAAGCTAAAACATGAATGCATTAGAACGAATCTATTATAGTTAACGAGGTTCGTTTGCTTTTCTATGTCTTGATCGAGTATCAAATAAAATCCAAAAATTACAAAACTTATATTAAAAATGCATCGCTTGTTAAACTAAATAAGATCAACGGTTTGGATTTAACGTTTCAATTTTAAAATTTGAAAAATAATTTAATAGCAAAATATTGGCATTTGGAGACAACTAAAATGTTGATAGAGTAACATTTCTCATATAGTTCTTAGCCACAAATCTAACCGTACACTGACTATATTATTCTTCTTCTTATACACACACTGACACATGCAATTAGTGATTTCTTCCCCTTTATAAGTGATTTAACGTGTATCCAATTTTGATTCTTTTGAAGAGAATCAATATTTTCATACATTGTTGTTAGACCTGTCGACGGTACTCAATTGCCGTTATTCCGTGACATTAATAATTAACGAAACGAATAACGCAGCTGAATTTATGGTATATTATACATAACAAAAACGCACTTCGACCATGTTGTTTCCGTTAATTCGTTTTACCATATAAAATTGAATAGGTTTAGAATATTTTGAAGAGCAGAGTATTCGACAGAGAAATAGAGAAGGGCAGAGAAAACTAAATGCCCTAAGCACTGCCTCGACTCTATCTTCTCCTCTTTTTTCCCATCTCTCGCATCATCCTTCTCTCTAAGAATTGAGGAAAAGAAAAGAAAAGAGAAAAGGAAAAGCAGAGACAAGAAAACACAAAAAAAATCGAGCACCACCTCAGACTACTCCTTCGTATTGGTCGCCTCTCCACTGGACACTTTCACCCCGCCACCCTCGACGACGAGTACAGATGAGGAGAGGTCGTTGTACTAGAGGATCAAGTTGTTGCCTAAAAGGTGTCAATTTTCAATCTAGCAAGTTTAAATTTCTCGAATATTCATTTATTTCCCCCCTTTTTTTTGAGAATCCGGAGATTGTAGGAATGGATACTAGTTTTTGTTTGGAGTAAGAGTTGTTCGAGTTCTTTCGAGTCTGAGTTTTTTTTTATATTTCTTATTGCTAGATATTTTCTATACTATTTTGTGATAATTAGAATAATTGTGTTGGGTATGGAAATTTTTATAACTAGGGTTTGTCATCTAATTCTATCAAATTCTGATGTATTAAACTCGTTGTTTGGGTTCAATTATGTGTTTGGTTGGTTTGTTGTAGATTCTGATGTATTAAACTTGTTGTTTGGATTGTTTTGATGTATTGAATTTTATGCATGTTTAATATGTTGCTGGGTGAAACATTATTGTATGGAATTTGTGCATTTTAATCATGTAATTGTGTCAAATTTTTATGTATTAAATTTTCATGTATAAAATTTCTACAAATTTACATGAGAATAAAACGATTTAAGTGTCAAATCATTATGTCGTTAAATTTTAACGAAACGATTTGTGGCATTGAATTCTCTGTCGTTTGCTAAACGAATTGGTTAGCGACATTAATATGTGTGTTGTTTAATTAAACATAACGCTAAAGATCACAGTCATTTTTGTGATCGTTAACCACATTTGACAGGTCTAATTGTTGTTGTGCGCTTTGCCACATGTAGAGGAACCTTGATTGTTATCTAAAAGGCTTTACACCTAATACCGACACCTTTAGGCTTATATACGAAGCTCTAATATATCCATCGATCACTCAATGATCTTGAACTTTTGACTTGTTGTATCAAACTGTTAGAAAATCGCGAGTATTCGACATATACCGCAGCGGAAGTCGATTTTATAGTTTCGAGGTGATTCCTTTCATAACATGACACGTATAAGTCCTTCTCATCGTCTAAATCTCCGTTTTCATGCACTAATTGACAACAACCACGTTTGAGAACGAGTTTTGTCTGCCTTTAGTTCCACTGTACAAGTGAAAGACGACTTCCACACGCCAATCTCTCTTAGAGTGCTTCTACTTGAAGAAACAAGTAGAAGAAAAGTGAAAGCTCTCTCTCCTTCTGTTCTTTGTATCTCTCTAAAGAGAATGGTCTAATATATGCATAAAATGCATCTGGACAGATGTTTATACTAAGATGTAAGCATCAGCCACTGGAGGGTGCTACCAGCAGGCGCAAGCAAGGGCGGTCTATTCCAATACTAGAATGGTTCGCTCGAGTTATTTTAATTTCAACAACTGACTCCACTTCTAAATTCTAACACGAACAAATAACATATCACTTGAATTAGACTTGACTACATCAGCCTTACTCTAGCTAGCACATTTGGAATCTACTTTCCATTTGTCAATTTTATTTTGTTTGAAACAAATCAACCTTAATGTGTCATTTTATTGTGAAATAATTAAAATCCAAATTCTTATGCCTTAATTTACATAATAGTGGATTGTTAAGTGAATTTCATGCATATATTTTGATAAGATTTTGACTCCAAACAAAATAAATTTGACTTGACTTACGGTTATTTAAGTTAATTAGATTAATTAGGATTGTGTCGATGTCAAAAAAATGTGTCACTACCAGAATTTCAACTTTTATGAAGATTTAGACAAATAATAACATGGATGAATCCATGATGATGTAGAGCCTCACATTAGCTTTCCAACGGTTCTTAAAACACCTCAAACGGATTAGTCCAGATGAACAAGATATGAGTAAAATATGGACAAGATACAATGCTAAAATTTCCAAACGATCTGACTAAAAATCAAACAACCTTGTTTTACTTTCGTAGGAAAAAGATGCTATTGGCCAAATTCCAAACTGTATGTTTGATTCTAGACTTCAAACATGTCCATTTTAGGGATTTAAATCAATGTGCACATTTCCATAGATCTTCGCCACCATTATGTCGGGCTTTGTTCACTTTACTAAAATTACATATCATTATTTGTTTATCATGAATAATGGACACTAATTATCATTCGAATGATTAATCCCTTGCTGATATACAGGTTTTCCCGCATCAGGCAGTTTGCTAATGGATTGCCATATTTCTTTTGCAAGACAACATTTTTAATGATGCAAATCCATCTTGAATAATATTGGATTTTTTGCAGGAAAAAAATAATAAATATATCATAATGTTGAGATTTAATATATATTTGAAAGAGATATTGTCCTATAAATAAAAATAAATATTTTTTTAATAAACTATATTATCAATTTAAATCATGTTCATTGTCAAGGTTATATATCAAACAAATTAATTCGCTTTGGAAGAGCAATCATTTTATTGCTTAATCACGATAAAGGCAGTGAAAAAACATGTAACTGATGAGAATTAGTGGCAATTGAAGTAACAAAATTCATCGTAAAATAGAGAACCAGTTCTTGGTCTAGTGACAAAAAGCAATGCATCTTTAGTGAAAGGTCAAAAGTTCGAAATCCAGCTGGAGGTTCTTTCATAGACATTTAATTTTAAATAAGTTAGGAGACTTGATCCGCAATTTATCTTAAAAAAATCATAATAAAATAATATTATATTATTAAACTTTGACATTTCTTTAAAGAAAAAAAAACATAACTAGCTAACACGTTTATGGATGTGGAAGTCCATTGCAGATGATGATTGACTCGTCACTTTTCTAGAGAAAACAAGTTCAATTCCTGCTAGAAAGGGAGAAGAGTGTATTTCATACAATAGACTACACTACTAATAATAGTCTTCCTTTAAAAAAAAAAAACGATGATTCATTCACTAAAGAACTTTCAATAATCCCGATGAAATTGAAGTCTACAAATTAGATCAAGTCCAAGCTAATTAGTTGAATGGAGGAACATAGTTATAATTCTTACCAATTATATATCTTTAGAATCAATCCCTAAAGCTCAATGTACATTGAAATTAAAATAGTCAGTGATTCCATCATGATTTTTGAGATTGTAGATTGATTTCTACTAGACATGAAAGAGGAATAAACTATATTTAATACAATGGATTATGCATCTTTAGATAAATGGTCTTGTTTCCAAAAAAAAAAAAAAAAAAAAAAAGAGAAAATCCAGGAATCTCATTTGCAACCATAGAAATTGACCTCGTGCTCTTAGTGATGTCGGATAAGATTCACAAAAAAAAGCTCAATCTGTGTTTCAGGAATTGTTGGAGGCACACCTAGATAGAGTTTACTTAGGGTCTGTAGTGTGATACTTGACAAGCAAACATAAAGCCACAATGCACCACACTCCTGATCAAACTTGAAGAAATCGCTATACAGTTGTTGTCAAGTTAAACTGATGGTAAACTAAGATGCAGATTCACAACTTTTGTTACCCCTAGTTTGTCTTTAGTTAATCTTGAGGTTCCCAAGTAAAAACTCAAATCTGGAAGAGATTTTTGTCAATTGCGTATGACTATCCAAAATCATACAGAACATTGAAATATTTAGGTCATATAAGGACCGGGATTATCAGATATATTTTATTACTAAATAAAAATGATGTAAAGATTTCAACAAGTATGGCTTAATTAATTAATAAGAGATGTTTCCTCTGAATTATTAACTTAAATTTGAATAAATGAGCTATTTAAAATAGTGTTTATTTGCCACGATTTGGAGGCAATTGAATAATTTGGACTGACCGCGGCATGTCAATTGGTTAAAGAAGTTCAAATTAGATATGCTTACAGGAATAATTTGAAACATATGTCCATGATTCCCAGCCAGTAATGTATTTGTCGATCAGTTTAGTTATAAATTATACAATTTATATTATTTAAAATAGAATTTTTTGTAAGTATTTTCATTTGATATTTATAAAAATATTTTTGTAGCTTCTAACAGAATGCATGCTACTGCCAATTTAATTGGATTTCAAGATATGTGCTTCTGTAACTTACATTTTAATTTGGTGTTACAATTTGTCAAAGGTTTAAATAGCTGCCATAGCGGCCGCAATAGCGGTGCTATTTGGTACACCGCTACAACGCTATGAATTTAGCGGCCCGTCTGATAGCGCGACCTATAGCGGGAAATAGCAGTGAAATAGCTGAAAATAGCGGGTGATATAGCGGTACAATAGCGGAAATAGCGGTGTAGTTTATATATTTGCTGATATAGCAGTAGTATTTTGGGCATAATTTTCGCATACGAACTCCGATTGACGTGATTTAAACTTCTATTGAAAGTTTTCAAAACTGGCCACAATTTTTATGCTTTGAACATTTTCAAATTCTTAAAATTTAATGGTCAAATATGCATAGAAAACAAATTTAATTTTAGTTAGAGTTAATTAGTTGCTTGAAAATATTTTAATATTTTATTTTAGACTAAACTAGACCTTCAAAATACACTTGTATGTGTAAATTCGCTATGGTCCGATAGAGGCCGCTAAATATCCGCTATCCGCTATGATATTAGCTCGTCCGCTACGAGTCCACTATCCGCTATTTAAACCTTTGCAATTTGTCATTACATTTGGAACCTTATTACGAATTTAATTTGTTGCATTGTTAGAGAAATGTCTACAGCTAAATCAATAATAGAGCACTAACTCAGTATTTATCAACTGTTACATTTTCACCATCCTCTTTTTGATCCTACGTACATACTCTACAACATCCAGTCCTATGAGATAACAATAAGTTGAGTATGTGTTTTGCTACACCCAATGTCATCTCCAGCTAGAACTGTGTATGCAGAAGGTAATGCAACCTCTCTTTTGGCCTTAAGCTATCCATAAGATTATGGAACGTACAAATTGCATTCTATATATGCAATTCCAAATAGCTAGGTAGAACTAACAAAAAAAAAAAACTGATAGTTATCTTAATTCGTCATCGGCAGTAGCTTTGCTCGAAAGAAATATTCATATATATGGATCTTAAACATCAATCAATCTAGACAAGTAGCACTGTTGAAGTTACGATTGATGATAAATTACAAGTCCTGAAGCGGGTGTGAGTTTAAAAACTTGTACTAGAAAATATCAAAAAATTTATGCTTCGATACTGGATATAATTAATATACATAAGTTAACTCAAAGATTATTAAAGGACTAGAGTTTTTGCCGCCTTTTCCTTTATTCGTCTATATTTCATGGCCTCATGGGTTTTCTTTTTAAATATATATAATGCCTAAGTTCGCTGTTCATGTGCATATTGTAATGAATATGGTTACATACAACTTTCAGCAAAGGCTGATTTTACCAAGGTAAAAACAAAATATCATGTAATTAAACTGTGTATGGAATATAATAATAAACAAACAAAATCACGCCAGGCATACTGCATATGTCCCTATAACAGTATTCATTATTCAAAGTATTATCATAAACATCTTTAATGTCTGGCCCACAAACTCAGTTCAAAACATAGTCACATATGTTCATATAATCAGAGTTAAACATCATCAATATATATATGTGTCCATATTTTAATTTCATATAGCACGTTGATGGACAAAAAATTACAGTTAGTAGAAAATCCAGTTAGATCATAACAATCATGAAATACATAAGTTTGAAAACAAAAATTTGGATGCTAACTGTTTATCTGATTAATTTGTGAACGAATTAAGGAATAAATAAGGAAAATAAATGAGAAAGAAAAGAGAATTAATACTGTTTACTGGTGCATATTGCACGTGCATGCTGTAGAAATGTTAGAATGTTTACCTAAAACTAAATAAATCCTTCCTTCTTTTTTTAAAGATTAATTCATTGATATTAAAAAAAATTGTCTTCAGTGTACAAAATTAATTCTAATAGTGGTTGATAATGGGGGGAAAAAAATATTCCTAACATAAAATGAAATGTTTTAAGTCCACACAAACTTTTGGATAATCTTTCTTAGAACAGTGCCTTGAAATTGGGAAATGGCAATAATTATTCTTTGATAACATTAATTATATGTATCTGAACTAAATCTTTTTATTTAATAGATAAACTATTACATACATGAAAAGATAAAAAAGATTTATATATAGTGGCATTTAATTGTTTCTTGATTAATTGCAACCAGAACCAACCTAAATACTGAAAACAAGGAAACTATAAATGGCACTAGATCTACTTCTAATTAATTAAAGCAAAGGAGACTTGTAAAATTAGCTAGTTTATTCAAATCATATCCACTATTGATATAAAAGACCAAAGATTAAACAACTAAGGCCCATCAGATATTGAATTTGTGATTGAAGCAAAAAAAAAAAAAAAAAATCCTATAGATAATAGATAAATAGTTTAAATCAAGAGATGTAAAGACATATTTACCAGTGCCGACTGGAGAACTCAAAGAGCTTGCCACGAGTGGAGAAGATTACCAGCGCCACCTCAGCATCACACAACACTGACAGCTCAAATGCCTTCTTCAGTAATCCACCTCGCCGTTTTGTGAAGGTCACTTGGCGACTCGATGCGTCTTCTATGCGCCTCATCTCTCTCTTCCCCCTCACCATCTTCGTCTCTCTCTCTCTCTCTTCCTCTTTCCAGAACTAGGGTTTCAAACCTTTTTGCTTTTTTTTTCTCAATTTGGCCCCTACTTTTATTTTTTCTGGTAAAGGAAAGGAAGGAATTTGGAGAATAGCCTAAATGGACCACAAATGGCAAAGGAGAATGAGGTTGTGGATTGTCGAACGGACTAAAGATGGAAAGGAGAAATTATGGAAATACCTTTTAAAAGGAAAGATTCCATATATTTTTCTTGGTTACTTTCCTTTTTTTGACTTTTCTGGATGTGACTTTAGAGTGTACCAAAATGGTAACCCAGTTATGTATTGATGAATCCAATTGCCAACAGTTTCATATCCTTTTGCCACTATGGAGATTTCTTTTATAGGTTATATCAAGACAAGACATCCGATTAGTGAAGTATTGATGTTGTCCAAACTCCATATAGAATTCAAATATTTATGTTATGTTTAGTTAGTTTTGTAATTAAAATTTGAATTCACTCAAATAATTTTTTAAGATAAATTGGAGGTCAATCCTTCCAATTTATCTTTAAATTAAATGTTCATTAAAGATCTTTAGTCTGGTTTCAAATCTGTGACCTTTTCACTTAAGATGCAATATTACCCTTTGTCACTAGACCAATAACTAATTCTCAAATTCACTACAAATTATATACATAATTCATTTTGTAATTCAAAAAACCTGGGCAGTTACAGGTAAAATTATATTAGAGGTATTTACAAAAGTAATATTCAAAGCTCTCTGGAACCTTCTATATTTTATACGTGTTTTACATATTCTGTAAATTATTGTATTAAAAAAGTAGTCAAAGTGACCAGCCAACATATAAAAGAGTATCTGTTTCTTGGAAATTTATATTGTGATAAGTACTTTTGTGTTTCAAATGATTGTTTGTATAAATTCATAAATTAATGCTAGTGAGCAAGATGAAGACAACCATGGTACAACAATAAGATTAGAACAAAGCAATAAATATTTATGTTAAACTTAATTATTACCAAGACCGATTAAATAAAAAAATGTTACAATATTATTTGTTTGTCTAAAAAAAAGGAAAATAATCACATGAGAACGTTTTCAAAAAATATAGTCAACCATGGTTACTATTCTAGTAATTTATCATAGGAAATTAATTTGAAGCGGAAAGAAGTTTGTATTGATAATTATTCCGCAAATTTAATGTACATCAACGTGTACATGTACCATTTCTGATTAGAAAAGTTTGTGAAAAGAAAGAAATAAATGATCAGCTGAACTGGCTCGACCAGCGAGCAGCTTTTCTTCCCTTCATTGATGACGTGTAATACAACTATTGGCCATTTTTTGGACATTTGTTTCGGAAAATTTGTGTCTCAAAATGTACACTAATCCATCATGCGGTCCTGTGGGTCCAAGTTCGTACGAGGAGGGCGCATATCATTGGAAGTTCGTACAGTGGACACCTGTAAACTCGACACGTGTCACCTTACAAATGGTGATTTATTGAACATGATAGCACAGGTCACGTGGATCCCACCCATTTTCCTCGTGGAGTGCAGCGCAAGTTGCTTGCTAAGTGCTAACTGATAATTGTCTCCAAATTTTCAATTACCCTCTTATCTCCATAGTTACTTCAGTTAACAGTGCGAGACAGTTGTGGCTTGTGGTCCTCGTCACTAGGGATTCAATCTCATTTTGCAAGTTAAACATTTTTATTTCAAGATGTTGCAGATTTTCCACGGTAGCAATTTATGGGAGATTGTGCAACGAATAATATAATAATTTAACCCACTATATAGTATTCATATGGTTTGTCACTGCAGAGGAAAAAAATATAAAAATTTAACCCATATTGTATAATCTTTCACAAAGCGAGCAGATTACCAAGGAAAGTTCCTGATCAAAATATTTTTTAACACGGAATTTTATTTAATTTTATTAGAATTTTTTTAATCAAAATTAACGAATTTGATATTATTTGATTATAATTTAAATATAATTAATTAGATACAACGAAGTTCTGAAAAATCAATTCAAATGAAACAAAATCCCGCATACAAAAAAAAAATTGATCAAAGCCTAACTTAATTTGACCAGCTGTATAGTGAAGATGCGAGATATCACCGCATAAAACTCAACAAGTCAACATTCACCTTTCATATATCTTTTTGGATTAAAAAAACTATCGAATACGTATGCATTAACATAATTAATTACTTAAAAATGAGTATCCTACGGAATCTAATTATCATAATTTCATGCAATAATATTTCAAATGTGCAAAATCCAAAATAGAAATTGCATTAAAAAATAATTAATTTTAAAATTTATAACAATTTAGCATGCATATATGCATTAGTAATCTTGCCAAATTTAGATCTAGATAATTAACGATTCAAATTAGCTTTTGAATTTAAAATCTTGAAACAATAAATATGTAGAATGGTCGTAATAAACTATGATAACAAAAAAAAAACATGATGTTAAAATCCTGGACTACTGAAAATGTTATTTTAAAAAGTTTTTAGCATATATAGTAAGTCGACTTCTCGAGAAAGCGATCTCCTTATTTTTAGTGGACATTTTGCGGGAAAAGAAACCCGTTTTCAATCTTTTTTGTGTCGTTGATATGTATATTTCAATTCATATGCTCGTTATTCAATATATAGTACCATAGAGTGCTTTGTCCACCTCAGAGAAAAAAGTACAAGAGATTAAAGATCTGAACTATTTTCTTAGGGATATATATATATATATATATATATATATATATATATATATATATATATATATATATATATAGAGTAAATTTATTGTGAACCATGATGCATAGAAGCTTCCGTGCACCATGACCGTTTTGGTCAGTGGTTTCTACAAATTTTCAATCTAATTTAACGAACTCAATCTATATATTGAAATATCATAGAAAACAAAATTTTATAATTTTTTAAAATTTTTTACTATTTTTTTTCGAATTTTTTAATACTTGCCATTTTTTGCTACAAATTAGTGTATTTTGTGGCAAAAAATGGCAAGCTTTAAAAAATTCGAAAAAATAGTAAAAAAAATTCAAAATTGTAAAATTTTATTTTCTATGAGATTTAAATATATAGATTGGGTTGGCTAATTTAGATTTGTCATTTTGCAAAATCACTAACCAAAACGGTCATGGTGCACGGAAGCCTCTATGCATCATGGTTCACAATAGAAATTCTATATATGAGTAAATTTATTGTGAACCATGATGCATAGAAGCTTCCGTGCACCATGACCGTTTTGGTCAGTGGTTTCTACAAATTTTCAATCTAATTTAACGAACTCAATCTATATATTGAAATATCATAGAAAACAAAATTTTACAATTTTTTAAAATTTTTTACTATTTTTTTCGAATTTTTTAATACTTGCCATTTTTTGCTACAAATTAGTGTATTTTGTGGCAAAAAATGGCAAGCTTTAAAAAATTCGAAAAAATAGTAAAAAAAATTCAAAATTGTAAAATTTTATTTTCTATGAGATTTAAATATATAGATTGGGTTGGCTAATTTAGATTTGTCATTTTGCAAAATCACTAACCAAAACGGTCATGGTGCACGGAAGCCTCTATGCATCATGGTTCACAATAGAAATTCTATATATATATATAGATTGGCTAAAGTATACTCCAGCATATAGATAGCCCGTATGCTGGAGTCGTTTCTCACAATCTAAAATGCATACAGTCGATCCGAAACTTTCAAATTGTTCTCCATATTGAAATCTCCTAGGAAACTAAAATTTATATTTTTTCGAATTTTTTTACTATATATTATGCTATTTTAAGAAAACATTGTAAAGGAGTTGTAAAGGAGTATTTCTGGCCCTTCAAATTGAAAATAGCATAATATATAGCAAAAAAATTCGAAAAAATATAAAATTTGGTCTTGAAGGATATTTTTACATGGAGAACAACTTGAACGGTTTGGATCGACTGTTTGAATTTTAGATTTTCAGAAACGACTCTAGCATACGGGTTTGATCTGTATGCTGAAGTATACTTTAGCCAATCTCTCTCTCTCTCTCTCTATATATATATATATATATATATATAATTTTGCTATGGTGAGATGCATTACAAAATATCTTCTATGAGATGCGATCAAAACACATGAATCTGGTTTAAAATTACCGATCGAAACCGTTCAATATGATCTTGCAATTGAAATCTTCTTGTAGACCAAATTTTATATTTTTTCAGAATTTTTAAGTTTTTTTTTATTTTTAAAAATGACAATTTTTGAACGGTTCAAAACTAATTAGATTAACAATTTTCTAAAATTTCAAAAAAGATACTTAAAAATTCGAAAAAAAATGTAAAATTTAGTCTACATGGAGATTTCAATAGAAAGATCATATTAGACGGCTTGAATTAGTCATTTTAAACCAAATTCATTAGTATTGATCGCATCTCACAGAAGATTTTTTGTGATGCAACTCACCATAACTAAACTCTATATATATATATCAAAGATAAGCGAATGACGGTACGTGATGGGGAGGCAGTCAAACCAAACAAAAGTTTTTTTTTTTTTTTGGGGGGGGGGGGAGGATTTAGGTGAAAGAAATTTCCACCCAGCATACACAAAACAAATTGCTAATTTGACGGTTCTAATTATTATTCCAAACCCGCGAATTTTGGAATTACTCTTAATTTATTAAACTCAATAAACATTGTTTCTCTGACTTCGTGCTGAAAAGACAATTTATTAAAAAAAATGCTTTGTGGTAATTAGGAAAATGTATTACAAGTTTTTTAAATTGACACGATAAATTCATGTAGCTAGTGGGATTAGAAAAAAGAATTTATCACTTAATACCTTGCATATATACAGTCACGATAAGTTAATTAATTCAAAACATATAGACTGGAAAAGTAAAACCGGGTAATAAGAAATGCAGGTTATAGGACATTAAAAAAATATTTTTAAAATTTAAACTTTTTCTGTATATTTTAAACTTAGTTTTATATCTAGCGAGTTATTTCCTTTCTCTATTTACTGACCCTGTGCCGGTAAAACGTATGAGAAATAAGTGAATTATTATTATACTATGATTATTTGCCACTAATTGCATTTCATGGCACAGGTAATACAAACTACCAAGCAATTCATAAGAAATAAATTTACTTTTTAAAAAAAAAATTTTGAAATAAATGTCTGAGATTTTAAGACACTTTTTGTTAGTTATCTAAAAAGTCCACCAATAATTTAAAGTCATAAAAGTTCATAAATTACAAGAAAAGTAAAATGAATGCAACCTAATTATTTGTAGTTAAATATTACTTTCGCCATGATGTATTATACTGTTTTGTGGGACCAAGAATATTTCTCCCAATCATGATTCTTAGGCTCCGTTTGGATAGGTGTGGGAAGAAGGGAAGAAGGAAAGAAGTGAGAAGAAGTATTGGAAAGTATGTAACTTTGTGAAGAGTTTGAATTGTTTATAATTTTTTTTCTTCCTTCTTCCTTCTTCCTCCTTCTTCTTCTCTCATCCAAACAAAGGCTAAGGTATATATTTAGCTTAGGTCCTAATCAAAATGGTGTAGACATGGAATTTTATTTCGTTTCATTGGATTAGAATTGATTGGAGATGATTTTCAATTGAAATTTCATGATCAAAACAAATATAAGAAGAATTGAATCGAATTCTAAACAAGGACTATTTTGCCCTCATCTATTTGAAGGATAGGAGTATTAAGTTCTTTTCTATTTTCTCTCGTGAAATCCCATGAAATTTTTATCTAATTTTCACAATTTCAATTGGGTCAAATTTCTCACAAAATCTTATCAAATGAAATGAAATCGGACATTTTATTAGATTCTGATTTGGGGAATTTCAAATCTAATTTCTACCTAAAAAGTTGATTTTGATCAGGACCTTAATAAAAAGCTGGCTATCTGCTTGGGAAACTCTTATTCTAAACAGGAAAAAAAAATTCGACCTCATATTTTAGCTAGCTCGTATCTCACGATTCAAAATTAACGTCATCAACTCATCATGCTTAACAGGATCCTAACTGAATTGGGTTTGTGTGAATAAAACAAGACAGCCTAAAACCCAATTTAAATAAAATGGGCTCGATGGTCGTGGGCCTCAGAATGTAATCAATTATTCAGTTTTTTTGGTCCCATTTGGATCGTATGGAAATAGAAGGAATAATTTCTTCCTAAACTTAAATTTATTATAAACAAACAAAATTCTTCACAAAGTTATACACTTTTTAATTCTTTCCACCTAGAAATAGACTATTTCTTTTATTCCTAAACAATCCAAATGGAACCTTTGAGATTCGGGGTATTTGTTAGCGTGACCCGGTGACCTAATGTAAATTGTTCATATGCATGCGTAGATTCATGGGCCGACTAAATGAGTCCAGATTTATTTAGTTAAGAATAACACCATTTTGTACCGATCCGCATCAATCCCTACTATTTATAAAAAGCACATATCTAAAGATGTAAAAGTTTCAACTGAAGGGTGTATCTAACTCAAGATTTTAAAATGCAATTTGCATGATTTAGCGGTTGGGTGGTGATTTAGCGTTTATTGGTAATAAAACGGTTGTCAGGTGTGAACAAAAACTTAGATAAAACAGAAAAAAAAAACGGAGTTTTTAAAAGCTTGATCCAACCCCTTACGTACGATCTAATTGATTTTTATACTTTCGTTGAATTCATGGTGCATATGTGAACTCAAAATAAGAGTATAAGACGTTGGATTCAAAAGACGAATATTTATTGTGGAAAAATTATTTCTATGATTGAAATTATAATTATGTTGTTGCTTTATTTGCTGTTGTTACATTCATTTTCAAATTTTGATATCTAAGATTAGATAGGCGTTACTATTAGTTTTAAAAAAATGAGGGAGAAACTAACCCAAGATGGATTTAATCCCCCCCCCCCCACCCCCACCACCACGGGGGCAACCCACCCACCTAACCTCAAGACCACTGACCACCCACAAAAAAAGAAGAAAGTGTTTTGGTGCTAGATACAAATGTAGGTACTGAAAGCTTTACAAGTGTGACAGAAATTTTCATTTTCAACAAAAAATTAACAAACTTGATTTACAAAAGATAAAATAGGAGAAATCTGTTATCTGTCAAGCAAAAGCCCTGGAAATTCTTAATGCATTTGTCAGCCCAATGGGCCTTTTAATTATATAGTGATATTAAGACAAAGTGTCAGTTTGTCAACATTACTAGTGCTACTTGTGCAGATTTTCTTTAGTTAATTTTATAAATGGGAATTGTAATAGCAATGTCGTTATCACTTATCACATCAGCAAAAGTGATGTTTTTACAATATTTTGATAAAAAATATATATAATAAATTGCAAACCCATCGCGGATGGATAAAGCTCAGAGACAGCGATTTTCCTAAGAGACATTTTTAAAAACGTTGGAATTAATGACGCTTTCAAAAACAATAATATTTCTAGTTTGAAGCATTTTCCTGCGCCATTTGAAATTAGACAAAAAAAAGGGATAATTATACGACATATTTTTTCATTGAAACTCATCTACATAATCGATCTTGTTCTCACATGATAATAGCTGGTGGGACCAACAATTCAAGAGCCGTGCTTGATCTAACTAAATGTGCTCCTGGCTGGAAATTAAATGAGAGCAATTATTCCTATATATTAAGTACATAAAATCAAGTACATAGATTAGCGGGTATATTATCTCATTCATTGAATAGCTAACAGCTCAAAACAAAACAAAACACAACAAAAGAAAGAAAGAAAATATAAGAAATTAAAACTTGCCATGACAGTATGTTAAAATATTATTAAAAGCAAGAAAAATAGTATAACAAATTCTCCACTATTGTCAATTAATTATACAATAAAGTTTACTCAATTAATGGCATAATAGCCATTTAGATATATACTCAATAATTAGTGTAACTAGCTTCAACCTACAAATATCCATACTAGCAGTAGTAACTAGTAAACAGAAAAAATCACTCACATGGAATGACATATTTGCCCTCTTGGAAGAAGAGGAGATCTACACAAGGGGCAAGTGACTTGACCTAACTCTACCCACCTATCAATGCATCCCTTGTGGAATAAATGAGAGCAATTCCCCAATTTTCTGACTTCATGTCTCCCCTCCAGTGCAGCCAAGCAAACAGCACAAACGGACTGTTCTCCATTTCTCAATTCCTTGCACAAGCTTGAGAACCTAACTACTTGAAGCCTGTTTTTAATGGCCAAGGCGAGTGGGTCGGGTGGAGCGAAGAACAAATGATGGATCGGGTCCTCGTCTGGTCGATACTGAAGTAACCCGATATGGAGTAGAGATACAAAGATGCATTGTTGGAGGCAATCCAGGATTTGCATTACAAGAATTAGTGGCTTTGGAAGGATCACACAGTAATAGAATGAAGGAAACCCCATTGTGAATTTTGATTTTGAATTTGAGAGAGGGAGAGAGAGAGTGAACCGGTTTCTTGCGGTGTTGAGTTTGTGCTTGGGAGAAAGAGGCAATGGAGTATTATTTTAGGGTAATTTGGCTTCTTATATAGTGAGGATGGGAAAGAGAGAGCCAGTATAGTAGTATATTAGTACATGGAAATATATACATAATACATTATTTATAAATTAAAGTTCTAGTCTTGCCCTCGTAAAACAGCAATATACTATCATCCTCCTCCTTCTAAATATAAAATTTCTCAAACATCCTTCAAAGTCTATTACACTTGTATGATTCATATTTCCTATTGGTAAAGTATCACTTCGACCGTCCTTGGCAGTTGCTTTCATTTACAATAATCACAAATCAATATCAATTAGCATTCACATGTTACATAAATATTTTCAGCGTTGCAAATAGCGAGGTGGTAAATATTATTTTAATTTTCTTATACATTTTTATTTCAACATAATGTAAGGCTATAAAATGTATTTGCCATACCAACAAGATTTGTCATATTGTGAGATGCCGAAATATAATTAGTTCCGAGATGAAGGAACCATTAATTAAACATGCCGTTTTTATATTTTTATAATTTTTAATTGTAATCCTTTAAAAATATGGAACGCGAAAGAAAATTTTGCAATCAAACTAAAAATCTAAGAAATATTAGCTGCGAATAATTAGCTAATGATAAAGAAAAATATTAAAAAATCTACATTCAAATTCAACACAGATGTAGTTAATTCTTACCAAACTCAAACTGATAATTCGCTGAATGTACAATCAGATATAAACTATTAATATTTTTCTGCAATTTGCTTGATTCTTTTCCTACTTTTCATTTTTTTTCCCTAATTAAATTGTTTTATTGTTTCTATATTTTTCTATAAAAAATGAATATCGTGAGGGGAAAAAAAGACACATGTGGTTGTTATGTCCAACGCATGAAATTTATCATATTGAAATTATCTGTAATTGTCCAATGCATCTAAAAGTGACACATATATAAGCGACATGTCATGTTGTATCATGTCAAATAATAAAAAGATGATTTATTGTGTAATATCTCTTAATTTTGTCATAATACTCAATCATGTGTACCAAAAGTTGCGTTGAATCATGCTCAAAATCAAACTTTTGAGTACATAATATATATATATATATATATATAGAGAGAGAGAGAGAGAGAGAGTAGATTCAATCAAAGCGCTTTGACCGGAATCTCAGTTAAACCCCGTCAGTTCTCAACTTTGAAAGTTGAAATGACCGATCCGAACCGTCAAATATGATCTCCATATTGAAATCTCCTTGCCGACCAAAATTTTCATTTTTTTGAATTTTTTAAGTATTTTTTCGGATTTTCAAAAATCGTTAATCTAATTTATTCTGAACCCTACAAAAATTGCTGTTTTTGAAAATCCGAAAAAAAATACTTAAAAAAATTCAAAAAAATGAAAATTTTGGTCGGCAAGGAGATTTCAATATGGAGATCATATTTGACGGTTCGGATCGGTCGTTTGAACTTTCAAAATTGAGATCTGACAGGGTTTAACTGGGATTCCGGTCAAAGTGCTTTGATTGAAGGCTTTCTCTCTATATATATATATATACACACACACATACATATAGTGGCGGATCTAGCAAAAATATCTAGGTGGGTCTGACAACCTCTGTTTAAGTCTTCAGTCCCACTTTTGAGTGCTCCAATGGCAGAAAAAAATAGCTGGGGCTAAAGGGGGGCTCCAAGGGCTCGACGGCGTGAGATGGGGCTCTAGCCCCACCCGCCCCGGTGGTAGATCCGCCCCTGTATATATATATGGTTTAGCTACGGTGAGTCGCGACCAAAACTCCTAGATCTAGATCAAAATGACCGATCCAAACTGTCCAATATGATCTCCCTATTGAAATCTCCATGTAGACCAAATTTTTCATTTTTTCGAAATTTTTAAGTATTTTTTTAAAATTTTAGAAAATCGTTAATCTAATTGGTTCTGAACCATTCAAAAACATCAGTTTTTAAAAATTCGAAAAAAATACTTAAAAATTTCGAAAAAATAAAAAATTTGGTTTGCACGGAGATTTCAATAGGGAGATCATATTGGACGGTTTGGATCGGTCATTTTGATCTAGATCTAGGAGATATATATATATATATATATGTAGAGTTTAGCTACGGTGAGTCGCGACTCACGGACCCTCCGGTGAGTCGCGACCAAAACTCCTAGATCTAGATCAAAATGACCGATCCAAACCGTCCAATATGATCTCCCTATTGAAATCTCCGTGCAAACCAATTTTTTATTTTTTCGAAATTTTTAAGTATTTTTTTCGGATTTTTAAAAACTGATGTTTTTGAATGGTTCAAAACCAATTAGATTAACGATTTTCTAAAATTTCAAAAAAATACTTAAAAATTTCAAAAAAATAAAAAATTCGGTCTACATGGAGATTTCAATAGGGAGATCATATTGTACGGTTTGGATCGGTCATTTTGATCTAGATCTAAGAGTTTTGGTCGCGACTCACCGGAGGGTCCGTGAGTCGCGACTCACCGTAGCTAAACTCTATATATATATATATATATATATATATGTGTGTGTGTGTGTGTGTGTGTGTGTGTGTATAAACTTCTTTCACAAGATTTCAATACCTTTTTTGCATTTATTGAGAATATTAGCTTACAAAAATTTGGCATTTATTTCCTTCCATAGGAATAAATTTATTTTTATTCTTCACAGATTAGATCAAGTACTAACTTGTTCTTTTGTTTTAATGTTCAACATCCTATTTGTTAAACTTTATATTTTATCAATGAGTTTGACTATCTTTATTTGAATACATCTGTTCATTTCGATTCATCATCACGTACTATTAATAAGATTTTTAATGTATATTCTAAATGCATGCGTTTAGTTGAAACAACCGAATGCATGCATGTATTCAAAAATCAATCATAGTATCATCAAATTTTTAAATTTGCAATATGTTTGTGTTATTTCTTGAGAATCGGTATAGACAAAAAAAAAAGATATTCCAGAAGGCATGTGATTCTGAGTTCTATACATATATATATATATATATTGGCTAAAGTATACTCCAGCCTACAGATAGTCCGTATGCTGGAGTCATTTTTCAAAATCTAATCTAATTAGTTTTGTACAGTTCAAAAACTGTTATTTTTAAAAATCCGAAAAAAATACTTAAAAATTATGAAAAATATAAAATTTGGTCTACAAGAAAATTTCAATAGCGAGATCATATTGCACGGTTTGGATCGCATCTCACGGAACATTTTTTATTATACATTTCACCATAGCTAAATTATATATATATACGACTTTGGAACTGTCAAATTTTGACTCTTTCTGCCAAAAAGCGAGAAATTATGGGGCAAACTACAACTTTATTTCTTTTTTGTTTTCATTTTTTTTCCTATCGAACAATAATGGTTCCTACCCAGTCAATTTTTACTTTAAAAAAAAAGTACTGAAGAACAATAGAGTGGTTGCATCAGCTTTATTTTACTAGACAGACTTTCCCATAATTTTTCCAAAAAACAAAATGCTTTTCCATTTAGTCCGGATTCCCTGTGACAAGAATAAATACTACCCGTATGCTTCATATTAGTGCAACCACTACAATCATTATATTATTATATTAACCAAGTGATTTTCTTTGTCCATCATATATATTTGCAAATAATAATTTCAGGAGATTTTTTTTTCTTTTTTTTTTTCCAGAAAGGCAGGGACCCTCAATTTATCAATGTTGCGCCACACGCTACTCTCTGTGTGTGTCATATCTAATCTGGACCACTTACCCATTAGTCTAATCTCCATAAATGGATTGGTCCTAGGACCCAATTGAATGAAAAAGGATTGTTACTAGGGACACCATGATTACATACTTCAAACTTTGCGATGAGGAAGGTTTAAATGTGCCAATTAAACTAGTACACACAATTACATCAGCATAGTGAGTAATGAAACTTTTTCCCCACTTTGTCTATAAAAAAACTATAGTTATATGCAGTTCTCACTCGTGAGAAATGAATTAACATGTTCTTTCTGAATCAAAAGTGAGACCATTTTCGGCCAAACAACCATACAATATTTATGTATATAATATACTTAAGCTTTTAAAATACTCCGTTTTGTCACCTATTAAACTGAATTATCTATATTTTAGTCATTCTGCATGACTGTTTAGATCTTGTTCAAAATGACCTATCCAAACCGTCCAATACGATCTTCCTATTGAAATCTCTATACAGATCAAATTTTACATTTTTTTTCAAAATTTTTAAGTATTTTTTTTAAATTTTAGAAAATCGTTAATCTAATTAGTTCTAAACCTTTCAAAAGCAACATTTTTTACAAATCCGAAAAAATACTTAAAAATTTCGAAAAAATGTAAAATTTGGTCTGCATGGAGATTTCAGCAGAATGATCATATTAAACGGTTTGGATCGATAAATTTGAATCAGATCTAAAAATTTTGAACCCGACTCTATAGACCCTATGGTGAGTCGCGACTCGCCGTAGCAAAACTATATATATATATATATATATATTGTCCACCACATGGATTGTCCCATATGCCGGAGACGTTTTTCAAAATCTATAATTAAAATAGTTGATCTAAACTGTTCAAGTTCTTCTCCATATTGAAATCTACTAGGAAACCAAATTATATATTTTTTTTCAAATTTTCTTGTTATATATTATGTTATTTAAAAAAATATTATAAAAGAGTATTTCAGACCCTCCAATTTAGAAATAACATAATATATATTACAAGAATTGAAAAAATATAAATTTGGTCTCCAAAGATATTTTAATATGAAGAACAACTTGAAACGGTTCGTATCGACTATTTGAATTTTCAATTATAGTTTTCGAAAATGACTCAGCCATATGGATTTGATCCGTGTGCTAGAGTATATTTTAGCTTTTATATATGAAGAAGGATAACGTGTCATCGATGGCACGTGTCATCCATTTGGTTGGTATCGAGTCATTTTTTGAGATCTGAAATTCAAATAGTCCAATCCAAAATATTCAAGTCGTTTATTATATTGAAACACTCTTGGAGACCAAAATTTACATTTTTTTCGAATTTTTTTTGCTATTTATTATGATATTTTTAAAAAAAATTATTATTGGAGTATTTCAGCCGTCTAATTTGAAAATATCATAATAAATAGTAAAAATAAATTTGAAAAAAATATAAAATTTGATCTCCAATGGTATTTTAATATGGTGATCAACTTAATAGTTTGGATTGACCGTTTGAATTTTGAATCTCAAAAAACGACTCGATAGCAAATGAATGGCACGTGTCATCGATAACATTATCCTTCCTCTATATATATTGAAGTATCAAATTTGGGATAAAATTTGAAAAAAAAAAAACTACAATGCCATAAATTATGAAAAAATTTAACGGTCCAGCGTTGATTTTGATGCCGTAAATATTAACTGTTTTTCTGTTATTTGAGTTATTGTTGGGACTCGAACTCTTTCTTTTTACCTTGTCTAGCACAATTAAGTTTCCTTCTTGAGGTAGCATGCAAGTATTATTAATTACTAGTAAATGCACCCATCCAATCTGTGGGTAAATGTCGTTGACTGATTGAGATGGTAAATTAAGTCCCAAAGTTATCTAAATTAAGATTACGTAGAAAGGTAGAAATCATGAATTATATTATTAAAAAATTAAAAATATATATATTAAGTTATAGTAAAATCTGACGGACTGATATAGTAAACTGAACGCTCGGTGGACTGATACACTAAGGAATCTTTCTTTGTATGTCTTCCGTGATGATTACATCAAGGATCAACATTAAGCCCGTACATTTTTAGTGATTGATAAAATCTCACGAGAGACAACAAGGAGACATTTTTTTATGTATCTCTTTGCTGTAAATATCCATTCAAATGTTAAATAACATATTACCTTTTTAAGAACCGTTGAAAGTAAGACTAATTTGATACTGATAGAATCAATTTTTTTTAAATTGCATTAATCGATCAAAGGATCATTGACGTTTGAATATTTTGTTTTCAAAATAACCAATGTATGTCTCGTGCACGACGTCAGAATCTTGGTACAATTTTCTTCAAGGGCATTAATTTGTAAGGGAAAAAAGCACTTTTTACGGTTTTTTTTTACTAGCTTGGCTACAACATCCATCCATTAAAATTTAAAATGATATGGCTACTTTGGAAGTTCGTCCTAGCATGTTTGGCGATATGGGTCGCTTTAGAAGTTGGTCTCCTTTTTTCGTTATGTGCAATAAATGGAATAATTTCAGATATATTTGAGCAGTTTCTTAGATACTAGCAATCTAGCATACACGCCCATCCAAATGTGTGGAAATTTTTTTTCAAATGATTATATTTTAAAAAAAGGAGGATTCTAATGCCAACAATTTAGTTGCCCCCAAATGCCAACATTCCATTATTTAGTTATTTTTTCAAAATTTAAAATAGCAACGTCAAATCCAAACCGCTCATCTTATTTAATTTAACAACCGATGCGTTTTCATATAAGTTTTGTAAATTTTATAATTTATTTGATACTCCATCAAAGACAAAAATATGAACATATTAGAATGAATCTATCATAATTAATATGGTTCGTTTATTTTTCTACCTCTTGATGGAGCATCAAATAAGCTCTAAAACTTACAAAACTTATATGAAAACGTATCGGTTGTTAAATTAAATAAGATGAGCGGTTTGGATTTGACATTGCTATTTTAAATTTTGAAAAAGTAACTAAATAATAGAATGCTGGCATTTGGGGGCAACTAAAATGTTGACATTAGAACCTTCCTATTTTTAAAAATAAACTTTGAACAAAGAAAAAAAAATAATAAATAGTTTTCCATAAAAAAGTACTTAAATGATATGTTTTACACTAAACTCTCATATTATTTTGTCATATAATTTCATCGTGTCATGTGCATATCATCAGTCCATTCGAAGATTAATCTCAGGTTGATTGAAAAGAAGGAAAAAAAAAAAAGTTTTTTGTCCATGCACTAATCAAGCTTTGGTGCTAATTGAAGTTCTTATATTCTGTTAGCCTGAGATTTATTTTATTCAAGTGTAGCTTTTTTAGTTGTTCCAAGCATCACGTTACAACTAAGATACAAATCAATGATTTGGCAAAAGTTTAATTGATAATCTCAAATAATAGTCAATAAATGAATAAATCAACATGGATCATATGTATTATGATATGAGTCGATTAAGTTCAAATTCAGCATTTAGAATAAACTTCATATTCTTACTTGCTTAAGACATCAAGCACTATTAATTTATACAGTGCATGCTCCAAGGGTGTTTTGGTAAATATTTCAGAAATTGTAATGTTTACTTTCGAGTGTAAATAAAACTTGACAGTGATTAATTCAAGTGCAATTAATTTCTGAACAACCGATTAGTGGAAAAGTATAGGATTCATATAACTCACGCCCCGACATGTCTTATGCTTGAATGAGGCAAAAAGAACATATTGACATAAAGGCACCGTTTGGATGCGTTGAGAAGAAGGTAGGAAGAAAAAAGAAGAGAATAAATAAATTATAAATAATCTAAATTCTTCACAAATTTACACACTTTCCAATACTTTTTTTCACTTCTTCTCTTCTTCCCACACCCATCCAAACGGAGCCAAAGTGATTGGCTGCTACCCATAAATTGGAAATCAGATTTTTCACTAAAAGGAACTTACTTGCAATGATTGAAATGGAATAGTTGTAACCTTGAAAGAGTCAAGTTGTTACCAATCCGGATTCACTGTTGCGCTACACCGCGTGTCGCGCACTACGAGCCATCTGATCTTGATCGGACGGTTCACTTTTTACGGGCCTACCAATCTAGGTTACATGCACGGGGCTCCCTTGTCCATTGGATCTTAATCAAACGGACAGCATACCGCGCGACACGCTGTGTCGCGCGGCAGCCGATCTCAATTTAGTTGTTACCTATGGTGAAGTTCATTCATCCTTTGACCCTACATAAAAATAATATAATTACATTGTGTTTTACAGCAAAAATTATAAAAATACTACTATGGCACTTAATTTTTTTATCTGTCTTTTCATTTTATTCTTTATCCACCTGATTAATACATGATCACGATATGCTAATGCTCTGTTGTTATTCTCATGAACCCCCTCTTAAGAATTTATGTTAAAACACATGAAAAACAAGAAAGTTCAGTTGTCTCGCAAAAAGAGGATGGTTCAAGATCAAATATCATGTCAGTATATGAAAAGAAGATACAATATAGTCCTCAAAAAAGAATCGCGCCATTACCTTTGTTCACGAAAGATAATATTCAATCCATGAGTATATGTTAAGACAACTCTACTTCTAGTAAACTTGTTTACTGTCAGATCCAAACCATGGCTAATTTTTGTTTGCTGATATGTAAAACATACTAAATTTAAGCATATTAAAAATAAAATAACAAACAAATTTGTCTAGATTGGTTCGTCCCAAGCAAATGTTTGAAGTACCGACTGTAATCGGTAAACTAAAATTGCCCGGACCGATATTTCTAAATTATGTATTTCAATGGATCACAATTATCAAACTAGTAAACTAAAGAAGAGCGATAACAATGCCTGCTTACCTTTGTATGTGGAAGTGAAAAACAGAATTATCTCCTTTGTGGAAAACAGAGTTTTATCTCCTTTAATCAATTAGAAAATTAGAAAAAAATAAATGAGTTACAATGGCTAGTACCATACCAGCAAACATCACTAAACAGTAAATGAAGGAATAAAGGATCCTAAGCTTTTCCTTTAATCTCAACCTATTTGGTGAGAAATTGAAATAACGAAAACAAAAAAGAAACGTAAAGAAAAACTTTTCAGATCGTCCATAGATAAACAAATAAGAGGTAAGAAACAAAATTTAATGAACGTAATTTTTTTGTACCTGAAATCAAGAAAGCAATGTGAGAAGCTCTACCAAATATCGATGGTTTATATAGAGAAGGGAAAAATTGGCAAAATAAAAATAAAAATTGTCTTTAAATTCGAAATACAGTGAGCGGCAAAATTCCAAATTGGAAAATCTTACAAGATCCTCTTTCCATTTGAGTGCGTGGAGGGGCAGGTATTCATCGTTCGTAAAAGAAAATCTGAATGAGATCAGAAGTGGTGCAATAATTGGAGATATCATTTCTTTCTTGGATTAGGAGGAGGGGTGAGAAAAATTTGAAAATCTCCTTTCCAATTCAGCGAAGAAGAAAAAAAAAAAAAAAGGAAAGCATAAACCATAGATGTGAAGGAGCAGCCCTGCTCCTTTTATTTCTACCAATGTGTTTTTGAAGGAGAGAAAATTAAGGGCCAAAAAATTATATCGATGTGTAAGTGGAGAATCGAACCCATACACGCAAACGATAAAACTTTTAATTTCCGCTCTAGCGACTCGGCACTATAGGGTTGTATATGAGCTGAGTTCGTGCGAGTCGGGGACAACTCAAACTCAACTCAGCTGTAACTCGAGTTGAGTTGAGTGAGTTAGAAATACTTTCGAGTTTTGTAAGCTAGTTCAAACTCGACTCATCTCAAACTCGAACCCACGAGCTAGCTTGAAATAAACATATATCCTTTAAATTTTTAGTTATTTAATTCATATGTTATTTTAGTATTAAATTTTTTTGACATATACAATATTGTAAACAATAAAATTGTTGTCTTTTATATTCTTTTTATTGATTTATTGATTTGAAACAAAATATGTCTTGAAACTCAATCTATTATATGTAATATTATCTAAAATATAAATATAGAAGAAAATGTTTATTTCTATTAATTTATAAATTTTTAGTAATCATAAATTATGTTAATAATATATATTTGAAATATAAATTTATTATGTCACGAGTCAGCTCACGAGTTGCGAGCTGAGTTGACTTCAACTCAAACTCGACTCGTTAACCAACCGAGTTAGTTCAGCTCGAGTTCTTCCAACTCGAGTTCCGTTGGCTCGAGTTGCAATCGAGCTTTTCTGAGTCGAGTTCGAATTAGCTCACGACTTACGAGTTTTTTGCTCACCGAGTAGATTTAGATAGATAGTCGATTTTTTTGTCTGATATTTTAATATGAACCATAGATCACATCTAATTAACAAAATCAATGATTCAAATTTAATATTAGAGGAGTGTGTAACTTCCTTTTATCGGGAAGTTTACGTTTTTTCTATGGATAGGTTTAAGTAGAAAATTACTGCACGTGCAATGTTGTTGGCGTGCTACAGACGTGAAATTTGCTTGTTCAGCGTAAAATTTTCATTACCAAATCATTAGTAAATGTGAATTTGGGAAATAATGAGGAATTTGAATTTTATATATTTACTAAGTACTGCAAATTTTAGTTTGTCAAATGGCCAAAGCTTAAATTTAATAATTTGATAATAAAAATATGAACAAACTTTTATGCGCAGGAATAGGAGATAAATTGACTTATATTCCAATTTGTTCCACATTTGGACCTGGCTTATTTCCTATTCCTTATACTTCACCACCAAACACACCATATAATAATGAATAATTTTTATATTCCCTTTTTGTAACAACAGAATTGTAGGTTCATTTTGTTTTCTTGCGCCAACGATGGGCTATCTCATTTGGTATATGACACTAAACTCTCTACAGAGAGAGTTCTGAGGTTCGACCGTTCGAGTCCCTCCACGGGGTGTGAGGAATTTGTGTGGGTGTGCCTACGGACCATATATCAAAAAAAAAAAAAATTGTTTTCTTGCGGCTGGGATTTCGTGTGGTGAGGAAATTAAAGACAGAGATTGGTTCCTAGTATTGCTACATTTCACCTCAGATACTTTGTGCCGTTATTATTATTTAGTGAAAATTTAGTAATTTTGCTGATTCTCCACTCAAATAAAAAATTTTACAACCATAATTAGTGCACACCTAAAATAATTTATCACTTTCAATTAATGTGTTTGTATAGTTCTGCCAGTTGCCTCACCTGGGCATTTTGTTGGTTCTGTTTTGGACAGGTGCATGCATTTTGTTGGTTATGTTTTGGACCCTTCAGTATTATAATAAAAGATAAAGACTCTGTTGGGTTCTCAACATCGTCCCTCCATTTTATTGCTGAATGGACACCTCCCCTGATGTAAAAGCTAAATAAAGTTTACGAGTCAACATTTATGTGAAAGTTATCATGTGATGATGAACATGAAATTGCTTTTGTTGTCTTGTTTCGAAAACGAAAAACTTAACCCAAAAAATAAATAACATTTTAGACTTGAAAGGTTAGAAAGAAATTGGAGGTGGATATTTTGCCATATTTACCATGACGAGATTGTGTATATATAGAGATGAGAATCTAGCTAATCCCCAAATTTGGGGTACTTAAATTTAAAATTTTGAGATGAGAATCTCACCTATGCTAATCCCTTCTTTCCTATTAACAATTTTTCTAGAGCAAGTGAAGATAAAACCTCATCTCCCCTCCTTGAGCCTAATCCCAATTTTTACTTACCGAGCAAAGCCTAAAATTTATTTTAATCATGTAACTCTTAGAAGCAATAGATCTTGGTGTACAATGATTATATACTTAATTAAATTTTTAAAGTGGTTTAGGATAGTTAATGATGAAAATAATTACCCCACTGCTAGTTGGTTGGCTGGAAAACTTTACAGCGGTTGAAACAAACAAGTTACTGCGAGACTTGAGAGTAAATGCTTTTTTCTTTTTTGTGTTTTATAGGTGTAAATCAATGTTTCAGAGATTGTTGCCAATTAATGAAAATGTCATATAACTGTATAGCTTTTTTTTTTTTTTAAGAAATGAATGTTGCAAAAACAAATATATGATTTTAAGAAATGTACTGCGATGTAGCCTACTACTGTTACCAGAAAAAAATTTACTAGCAAGACAAAAAATCACAGAAAGAAAATTTCACGAGCAAGACAAAAAAAAAAAATAACACCCTGTACTTATAGAAAAAAAAAATCAAATGGTAAACCTTTTGGGAACCTTTTCCTTGATGGTTTGCTTCTCCACTTGTAATTTCCTACATAAGCCGAAGCATAACGGACTTGTCCATTCTGCCAAGACAAGTCTGAGGATATGCAGCTGTACTGTTCTTTGTTTTTAACTCCGACATTGCATCATGGCCATATCCATCCATGGTACAATGACCTTTATTTCTTTTAACTTACGTTTTGAGTGCATGTAGGGCTGTCCCCAATTCCAATCCACAGAGTCAATTATTTCACTAAACAACTTTTCACAATTTAAAAATTACCAGTACCATGACTTGTTTTGGATAAAGCTTTCCGTATTTTTTTATATAAAAAATATAAAAAAAAAAGAACTAGGCATATGATTTGATTTGAGTACTGGGGATTAATTCAAATTTGAAAATTTTAACATCTAAGGCTCCGTTTGGATGCGTTGAGAATAAGGTAGGAAGAAGGAAGAAGGAAGAAGGGAAGAAATTTATTGGAAAGGGTAAATTTATTGGGAAGTGTGTAACTTTTGTGAAGAGTTTGGATGGTTAGAAATAAATTTATTGGTAAAAAGTGGTTATTCCTTATTCCTTATTCCGAAAAGAAGCCATCCAAACGGAGCCTAAGTATCTAACAGTTTGCTGCTTTGCTTAAATGTAGCAATACCAAAAATTAATAAATTCAAGCTACGTAGCTCTTTTTTCTATAAATTAAAATCCATTAATTTGCTTGAAAATAGCAATTCCAATTTTCATAGATTAACCTAAAATAAAATCAAGAGAGGTGCTATTATTGGTGTTAGCATACTTTTGACTTAAGACTCATCTACTAGTTAACACTCAGGTTGTATAATGTTTGACGCAAACCAGTAATTTTAATTTAGTGTAGTAATTATTATATAATTGTTTCTGTTATATTGTTATTGTTGATTGAAATTTCAGCACTACAATTATTACTTTCACATAAATATTTAATATTCGGTGGACAAGAATTTAAGCATTTTCAAGTTTCAACTAACTTGAACTAATAGTTTGTTTTCTATTATAATATATAGTTGAGCACTTATCAATTAGACTGATGTGTTCACTTGTTAATGATTGATAATTTAAAGCCTAAATAATTTACAATTTAATAATCGGTAAGGCGGTGATAAAAGGATAGCAGTGATGCTTATTATTCTTTTATTAATTTCACTTGGCATGCCTGAATTTCCTTTCTAGCCCTACCTTCTGCGCACGTGATGTATGTCATTGTTGGCAGACACTTTGGACAAGACAACCTAGAAGAGCCGAATCGAAAATAAAAACTATGAAACATTTCGAAGGAAGTAGCCAAGTAGGCACTAGGCATATCTATCTATACATATATTAATCGGGACCAATTAGATCCGAATCCGACACTGTAGCTAAGAAGTGTTCACCTACAGTGTGGCTGACAAATGGGGCCCACTCGGCATAAAATGATTTTAATGTAACTTTGATTGACGTGGATTGTTTATCTGGATTTTCTGTGATGAACTGGACAAAACTTGGATACAACTAAAAGGTAATTATCACAGAAGATCTGGTCCCCAATCCGACCTTCTGAGTTCTGATCAGCCCTCACGTGTGTGCTCCTACAACCATGTGGCATACATCAGCACCTCCTGCTCCTCCTCATTCTGCTCTCCGTTTTCTCAAAAAAATGCTCACATCCATTTCCGTAATTTCAAAAGCATATATGTTCAAAAGCATATATGTTTCTTTCTTTAATTATTTCATGCTCTTAAAAAAGTTCTTTCACCATAAAAATTTATGCGCATACCGAAACAAGTGTATAGAATTAATGGACGTAATTTTTTTGGTTATGTACTTTTAAAATAAATTAAATACTTTTCCAATCTTCATCATATTTTATATTTGTGGTTCAAAAATACGTTTACTTTCTTTCAGAATATGTTAGGTTATTTGATAAGTTGTGTGAATTTTTTAAAAAAAGTAGTATTTCATATTTTTATGTTAAGATCTTTTTAGAGTTTACTTTTTTATCAAATTTTATATGCATTATCGTAAAACAAGATAAAATACGGTGCATGTTCATAAAATTGCTGATAACGAACTGCTATAAAATTTTCTATTGTTCTACATTTTAGATATTTCGCATGAATTTTCGTATTTAAGAATTGCGTGAAATTTCATTTTATCCCATAAAATATTTCATTGTTTTTATAGATTTATTTGTGCAACGTAAATTATTTGGATGCTATTAATATTATATTTAATTTATAATGCCAGAGCTTTTCAATTTTGAATATTCAAATAATTTTTATAGTTTTAAAACCATATTTTATTTTTTAAGTAAATTATAATTTTAGGTATTTTTGTCAAATTTTAAAATATTATAAGTCATCCAATTCAAATAAATGAATGTATTTATTGTGCGACGGTGTCGCACTAATTTATCTTATTATATCAAATACTTTTCTATAATCCAATATATTATAATGTTTATATATTGTTACAAATATCTGCACAAATAAAGAGTAGATAAATAAAATGTAGATTGCGCAACGCGCGAAACCCCGCTAGTATAGGATTAATTGCCTCTACAAAAATTTCTTGGATTACACATCTTTTTAGCATCATAATTATACTCTATTACACTATATTAAAGTTACTATAGCGCCAGGCACCAACATAATTACATTAAAATTTGTTCATAGGAAAAAATAAATCTATAAATACACGGACGGGTACGAACGAAGAATGATCGACATTATACTATACAAAAAAAAGAATAATCGACATTAAGCTCAAACCAACCTTCAAATAAAAAAAATCGACATTAAGGCACACAAAAGATGAGTTTGCACTGTTCATACTTTTCATATTAAATATTTGGGAAGCCATGTAGCTATATTTATAGAACTTACAAAATTTAATAGAAATATAAATTCATTTGACAACGATGTTATTAATCGATAAAATAATTATTGAAAGTAAAAAATACTAATATATATCTTATAACTTAGATATGTACGTTAATATCAACTTGATTCAATTTAAAAATTATTTGATAATCGAGTAAACACTGACAAAACTGAACTGTAACTACCTGATGGATGACAAAATAATTTTCAATTATGCCAGATTTGATTGAGGATCCATTTTATAGATAACATTTTAAAATTTTTTTGTTGCTAACTTAGGTATTCATTTAGTAGATTTTCTAGCATATTGTCGATATAATGAGCTTCTTTATACACACAAAATTTTATCCGAAGTGGTTTCAATTAGAAACAAGGTAGCAATTCGACCGGTCGAGTCAGATTCGGTTAGATTTCAAATTAATGCAAGTTTTGAAGTTTAACATTGAAATCAGGTTGGAACCAACTTGAGTTTTTAAAATTAGCATATTGAATAAGTTTGCCACATTAGAATAAAATAAACTGAACTACAAACCCACGTTTTATAGTCAAAATTACATTCGGAAAGTTGGACAAGATTTCATATCGTGAGTTTGGATAACATAAACTGTACTTACTGACTATGGACCATCCAAGAAATTTTCTCTGATCTGATGGTCCACATGGTCCAGCACCGTCAAAACACGTTCTCTACATTTCTTGTCCTTTTTATTTTCCGTGACTATTTTTTTTTTCATTTTCCTCTTTTTAAACAATTAGACTTGCATACAAAGTGGAAACAGAACAATAATTCCAAAGATGGGAGAGGCCGAGGAGTGCTTGTACAATTTAATAAAAGTTAGGCCATTAACGCATTACATACTCACAGTCACCGACAAATAGGGATCACTCACATAGTCACATGGCTGAAACGCATTTCGGAGGGCCCACTTTATATTATTTATTATTATTATTTTTTTAAAGCGCAACCATTTTATTAGGTTTCTTGGTACCAAGGGTAGAGATGCGCATATGTGACACTTATAGAGATGCGCATATGTGACACTTATGTGTGCTTGTTGTCTGATGATCCTAATCTGTTCTAACTCGTCGTTGCTAACAGGACAGACTTTACATGCCTGTGACAATCAAACAGGCATAAATCTTAATATCCTGGCCTGTCTGCAGGCTTTAATCTGCCTGCCATCTACCTGTCTGTTTACCCACATTTCGAATTCTGACCCTGCATTACTACACATGCCCCAAGAGTGGAGTGGGTTGCTAGCAGGAAGGCTAGAGAAAGAGCGACTGAGCTAGAGAGAGCGGCAGAGTGAGAAAGAGCGTCGGAGCGCCGGAGACTGGTGTACGGCCAGGTATTTGAGCAAGGTAGATTGGGAGATAGAGTTGAGACTCGAGAGACGAAGTGAGAAAAATAAATCAGGTTCTAACAGGCACCTTCAGGCGCCTTGAGGTACGAGAGACGACAAACATTAACTGGCCTGGCCTGATTAAAGGCTCAGCCTTAATAAGTCTGTTAACCTTTCAGGCTGGAAAAACTGCATTTCAGGCCTTTCAGGTAAAGGCAAGCATGCTGGCCTTCGGGTTGAATGTCCATCTCTAACCAAGGAGCCATTTGGATTAAGAATAAGAGGAATAACCTATTCTTAAGTGAAAAATATTGAGAAGTATGTAACTTTGTGAAAAATTTGGATGGTTTGGAATAAATTTTCGTCTAGAAAAAGACTATTCATCTTATTCCTAAGCGATCCAAACGACCCCGATGATGTAATAACAGATTTAGCTGCACTTGGTAATTTGCAAATTTAATATGCATAAAAGACATCACAAGAGTACATCGTGATTATTTTTGAGACAAGTTGCTGAGTATTGGTTTTAATTGCAGTTTCGAAATCTAATTGAGAGATCTTTTATAAATATTTAATTTAAAAATAAATTAGATAGCTTAGGCTCTGTTTGGATCGTATGAGATTAAGGATAGGATTAGCTATTCAGGATTAAGATTCTTAATTTTAAATTCTTAAGAATAAACTTAATCTCATATTAAGACTTTTTGTTTGGATGAGGAAAGAATAAATAATGAGCTTTTCTTTCTAATCTCAACTCTTATTCTAACAAAATGTCGGATTAACTAATCTTAGTCTATTTAAGAATAAGCTCTTAATCCTGAACTGTTTGGATGGTTTCTTAGTCCCGAATAGCTATTTAGTCTAGAATAGTCTTTATTTCTAACTATCCAAACAGGACCTTAGATCTTAATTTATCTTAAAAAAAATGAAACCATGACTGTGCGTCTGTGCGAGTGCGAACTGCGATATTAGTACGCAAAATTATGTGTTTTATAATAATTGCCAATCAACTCTTTGATGATATTAAAAAAAAAAAAAATCCACCCTTTGATTGAAATAGCATATTGGCACGATCAGCTGCTATCCAAAATTCCAAATATTATTTCAAAATATCTACTAATCTAAATATATTATTTCGTGTCAATCCAGGTAAAACCTTAATAATATAAACATTTGAAAAAAAACATAAAAGTAACAAAGCCTCCAGCAAGTAGGTTTTGTGATGCCAATTTCCGAAAGATCACACATTTTGGAAGGAGATGAGATCGATGACGATGAGGTAGATCAATCTACCTAAAATGTGTGAAAACAAGCCTTGCTACTGAATTTGGATATATCACTACTCCAAAAAGTTGGATCTAAGCCTTGTCACTAGTCTGGACCAAAGAATTTCCCTGTTTAGTGATCTGAAGCCCACAAAAGACTTCATTAGTTAATAATGGGTCTAAGCAAATAAATATAACATATATGCACATCTCATGAAAAAGAAAGTAAGATGTGAGTTGTAACGGGCTTATATAAATGAGCCTGATATATAGACCTTCCGACAAGTGTTCTTTTTTCATATAAAAAGCAAACGAAAGAAAATAGACTCCATATGTTTGTAAAACCAAAATGAACTTTATTTTTTTGGGTATATGCATTCTACTCATAAGGTCTAATTTTAAAATTTTATAGTAAATTTTCACGTGTTTTGAATGAAGTATTTATATTTGCATGGTTCTGTATTACAAATTACAACCATAACATAGGGTGCGTTTGGATTCTTGGAAGAAAGAAGAAGAAGAAGAAAAAAAATTATAAATAATTCAAACTCTTCATAAAGTTACACACTTCCCAATACTTCTTCCCACTTCTTCCCTTCTTTCTTTTTTCCCACACCTATCCAAACGCACCCATAGAAAAGAAAGTTTTACTTTATAGAATCACCAACATACTAAGCAGTAAAATAACTCATATTAAGCCCATATTTAACTTACCTTCCATTCTAAAACCTCTTCAATATTATTCCAAAATAAATTCGAAGTCGTTGTTAATCCCAATTCCACAAGTACTCAAGAAGCAAAACTCTACCAAGGACATAAATAGACAAAACCAAATATCAATGAATTATTCTAGTTCCTCATGGTCCATTGTAGCGAAAACACAGGTATACTTCTTCAAAATAACCTTTAGAACCTTAGAAAAATGTTAATAGTACAGCAAGGTCAGAAAACTTCGAACCCCTTTCAACTTCTCAGCGGCCTCCACTTGTGTCAGACTGGCCTCAAAAGAAACTACTAATAGTAGTTAATTACAACTGAATAAATTATAATTAGTTAACTGGTTTAAGAATACACCTGAAAATATTTTAGATTAATTTAAGGGCATACACTGCTGCAAGCTGGCAAATACGTACTTGCAAATGTCTATACGTACGAATACTTTTCGAGTGAATATATATACAATTTTTAGTTTCCTGATTGTTACAGGCCAAACAAATATAATGTATATATAAAGAAAACCTGGCTGGCCTTGATTAACTATCTTTGTTCAAAAAGTCAATTGCAAATAGAAAAGAAGTCAAAATATTTTGATTGGATGCCTCCAGGTCGTTAATCGTTTTTTACAATTCATCTAGAACTTAGCTAACTGTGCCTAATCCCTCTTTTGTTGAATATAATTTTCCAAGTTGAAACCTGTTGTGTTTTCAAAATGCCTAAGAGTTGTCTGAATATATATATATATATATATTGAGGACCAGAGGCAATTGGTCTATCTAAAATAAAGGAACTGCCTTTGATTTATTAATACCACCATCACCTAAATGGTACTCCATGATATATTATATTACAATAACATGTTGCTTAAAATATTAAGAGCTGACAATTTATTGAAAAAGAAGCCTATAAGAAGGGGCTGTTATGAAGCCGCTGGTTGAATTGAGAGTTTCGTTCTCCAGAGTCCTTTTGGATGTTCTGCAATGTAACATTATTTAAAAAATAATAATTAGAGGGGAAAACCCACCAATATTTATTAATGAAAGGCAAATTTATTAGAGACCATAAGTTTGTATAGCAGAAAAAAAGTGCAAAAAAAGACACCTACTTTAACTCTCATGTCGGCACTGATACCTATTTAGTGGTACCAGTTCTCCTTTTGTTATCTAAAAAAGTAACATTAATACATTTAGCAACTTTTGATTCAATACAACAATGTCTTAGATGCTTGGATTTTAAAAACATTATTACAATAACTTGTAAATACTGCATTTTTATCTACAATATATCAGATTTTACGATTTTTGAGGTTGTAGGCGAAAAACCGACTATATACAAATTAAAAATTGAAATGAGGATCAAGTTTTCTAACTTTAAATATTAACATTAAAAGTAATAAATTTTTTAGCTTGAAATCATGCTATTTCTTTAATAGTAATAAATTTTAAAAGGAAGGAAGAAAGAAAATTATGACTATACTAAAGTTATTGCACCTTAACTCTTTTATGTGCTTACCAATGATAGCTTATGTCAATTTATCCCGAAAAAAAAACTTTTATACTATCTATGAGTGCGTTTGGATCGTTGGAAGAAAGAAGAAGAAGAAGGAAGAGAAAAAAAATTATAAACAATCCAAACTCTTCACAAAGTTACACAATTCCCAATACTTCTTCCCTTCTTCCCTTCTTCCCACACATATCCAAACGCACCCTATGAATTGCAAACTTCCTCATTTATGCATTTAAGTTCAGGATACTTAAAACTAATGATTTTTCTCCAATTCAAAATAATAACGAGTCAAACTGAAAATTTTAGCTAGATAATTTGAGAATGAATATCAAACTAAAAATTTAATTTCAGTTGTTTTCCCTATATATATACAAGGATATAATGTTTTAATTTTAATTTGATGAACTAAAAGGTTTGCAAACAATGAAGGATTTGAGGATTCTTTTTTTTTTTTCTTCTATGCTCTGAATACCTAAGTAGTGCACAGTATTTAACCTTAAACAAAGCATAAATCTCCATTCTTGTAACTTAAATATGACTTCAATAAATATTTTAAGCTTGAAGGGTGCAAATTAGGTGCTATGAATTATTTCTCCAAAATCCACGGAAAGAGGGTAAAAGAAACGATCCCTCTGGTTCTGGAGAGGGTCTTGTTGTCTGTGACTGTGTCTGTGTCTGTGACTGTGAGTGTGTGGATTTTTCTTTTTCTTTTTTTTAATAACTGTGAGTGTGTGTCGGATTGGGCGAGAACGTGAGACTTTTTGGATAACTGAATATTCGAATAAGATTGGAATAAACCCTATTGGTTGAAGAACTGTGAGTGGGTATGTCTATGAACTTGAATAAGATTCTTTTATTTAAAAAACAAACAGATATCAAAATTGAGGAAGCCATTTTAGTTTTTCTTTGAAAAAAAAAATCATCTATTGGGAAAACAAAATCTTGATAACTGCAAATAAATATAAATAAAAGTATTATTCGTATTTCATCTATAATATTATATATGAATACAGCAACTGGGTGAAAAATTATTACATACATATATTTAATAATTTATTTCTTGATAACCGTATTCTACATTATTATATATCCATTAACCAGCTCTTGGTCTAGTGGCAAAGAGTAATGCACATTGAGTGAAATGTTGCAGGTTCGAAATCTAGCTAGAGATTTTTCAAAAACATTTAATTTTAAAATAATTTGAATGGCTTAGATCCCTAATTTATCTTAAAAAAAAACTATATATCCATTCCATCTTACAGTGGTACATATATGACCTAAAAGTTTATTCATAGTTAGAATTTGTTGAAAATTGGAGTGTAAAGATGCTATTGCAAACCATAGAGAATCTAACGTGGACCGCAAAAAGTCTGTTATGGACCACAGAACGGGTAGCGAGTTTTTTTGAAGAAAAACAAGGGTCAAAGCCCTTATCTTTTATAAATTAAATTAAAAGGTACAATTTACAGCGATGCCAGCAAGCAGCTAACAAATAAAAAGAAAAAAAAAGAAAGAAAAGTAAAACCATAAAAATAAAAGGGAAAAGAAGAATTAAGCAACCGCTAGAGAAGTGTTTCCCATTCTAAGATAGCTTCCTGTAAGAGATCGTCTGGAGGTTTGGAGGTACCCCTGAATATCCTATTACATCTTTCTCTCCATGCAATGAAGTAAGCAATGCCAAAGAAGCTTTTAACATGCTTATTGATGGCAGGTGACATGATGATAGCAGTATGAGCACAAGGAATTGGTGAATCAACAGTGAGTGGATGAGAGGCTAGCATTTGAGAGATAATTGACTTAAACTCCCTAAAGTAAATGCAGTGATTGAAAAGATGTGCAACTGTTTCAGAATTAGAGAGACAAAGGGGACATCTGTTAGCCATGGACCAGCCCCTTTTCTGTAAATTATCTTGTGTTGCAATCTTATCCTGAAACATCAACCAAAGGAAAACTTTGAATCTTGGGGGTATTTTTAACTTCCAAATAGAGCATAAAGGAGTATAGATTGTAGGAAAAGTCTTGATGAAGTAGTAAGTTGATTTGGTCGAAAAAGACCCTTTTGCCCCTGGTAATTTCCAGGAAACCTCATCTATACCGGTGGTGGTAAGGTGCTGCAGGGGTGATAGAATTTCTTGCAGTAGGCATTGTAGCTGGAAGAGAGCAGAGGAAGAAGCTTGTAGTAGAGGAGAAAACAAACCCAAGTAGTTAGAGGTATGTGCTACAAAGGTGGAGACAGTAATATGCTTATCAATTGCAAAAGAAAACAAGTCAGGATAAGCAAACTTGAAGATGTGACCAGTCCAATTGTGTAGCCAAAACAAGGTGCCATCTCCTGAAGAAACGTGATGTGATAAGCCGACTGTCATAATGTGTTGAGGGAAGTTAAGGATCTTAGAGAAGAAACTATTCAGAGGGCCAACCGAAATAGAGTTGTTTTGCAAGGAAGAAGCAAGAGGTTTCCAAAGAGATGGAGAAGTGTCAACCCATTTCCATAGCCATTTAGTGAGTAAAGCAGTGTTGAAAGCCTTCAAGTCAAGAACTCCTAAGCCTCCTATTTTTTTTGGCTTAGTCACCAACTGCCATGAGGACATTATCAGTTTTCTTTTCTCTTGCCTCACTCCATGCCAAAGAAAGCTTCTCCTAATTGAATCAATTCTCTTGACCACCCAACTAGGCAGCTTAAAAATGGACATGAAGTAGATTGGTAAGGAGGAAAGACATGAATTCAGCAACACTAATCTGCCAGCTTTAGAGAGAAGGGAAGATGACCATCCATTTAGCTTGGTCTGAAATCTATTAAGGAGAGGCTGATAATCAGAATTTGACAATTTCCTATCAGATAAAGGCAAACCTAGATATCTGATAGGGAAAGTGGAAACCCTACAGTTAAGAACGGGTAGCGAGTTAGATTTGTTTACAGGCTGACACTCTCTATTTGCATGTGGCTCTTAATAGACACTTGTTTCTGATCATTTTCCGGACTCTGGAATAGAGGATAAATGAGAGACAAAAGTGTGAGACATAGAGAGACCATATACTCCAAAAGTTTGTTCTTCTTTTTGAGGATCAAACACCATTATAAGAGATCTTCTCATCTAGTCGGATTGATGATTATGATGATGAGAATAAGTCGAGTCTGGCACTTGTACTGTAAATAGTGCGAGATTGTTGTCAGTCTCCACTAGCGATAGTAGAAGACGAGGTTATGGCGCAGCGAGAGCACACGGTATAAGGCATGATATAGAGAAAACTCGTATTAACAGAAAATGCGGACACAGTTTCGCATTCGATATGACTTAATCGATTTTCTAATAGAATTGATGATTGCTTAACTTAAAAAGCAATTCCCAAAGTGGAAGTTGTCATCTAGATAATAGAGAAAACTGTTATCTAAACACGAGTTGTTTGACAAAATGGCATTGTTGGTTCTAACTTCTAGGTCTCTGGCACGGTGAGTGATTAATTGGCAATTGAAATACTAGTACATGATTATCAATTTTTTTTTTTTTGCTTCAACTATCATGTTAAAAATTGTGTAATGTTGAACGACTATTATGTTTAAAATTGTGTAATGTTGGACGACTATCATGTTTATTTATTTATATAATTAATTTTGTGAGTTGTCTTAATTTTCTAATTAGTTGATTATCCAGAATCTAGACACTTTAAAATGCACATTGTTATAAAGAAAATTTATTTATTGGTTGAATAGATTTATTTTGAACATTCGAACTCATTATTCGAATTACTCTATAATAGATAATTTCTGAATTTAAACTAATTTGAAGCAAAATAAGCTCTCGTCTGAACCAAACAAATATGTGCATTTATTATTATTATTATTATTTTACAAAAAGTTAGTAAAAAATAATCGAGTGTAACTATAATTCGGGGAATAAACTGTTTAAGGGTTTAATGATTTTTAATGCATTAAAATAATAATTTATTATGGTTTGCTTGTTTGTCGTTGCCAACTGAAATGTGAAAGATAAGTGTACTGAGAGTTTCTCTAAATTAGAATTTCCCCGCCTGCAAAAATGATTGGTGAATTATCTTTGATGTATATTCCATTTGCAAGAGTAAGATAAGAAGGATTCAATAATCCTGTCGTCAATTCTATTTATGGAAAAGGATGGCATGCACCAGAAGTCCAGAAGTCAATCCCTCCATATAAAACTACTTCGTTAGATGGTCAACGGGCTATAAGCTGTCAAAAAGACAAAAAAAAATTCTACATATTTAAATAGAATGCCAGTTAATAAAAATATTTCTTTTGTTCTATTTCAAAGCTGAATATTTTTTTTTAGAGTAAAGTTAGCTGAATATTCAAACCTAAAATGTGGGATTGTATGTATAGCAATTTACTGATAGTTCAGGGATATTTGTGAATATCTAAAAAATTAAGGTAGAGTACTAGAGTGACAGTGCTGTATACTTAAACTGTGTTTGGATTGTTAGCAATTTACTGATAGTTCAGGGATATTTGTGAATATCTAAAAAAATTAAGGTAGAGTGAAAGTACTGTATACTTAAATTGTGTTTGGATCGTTGAAAATATAGCATGAGAGAGCAACATCAAATGATAGTATCTTGCGGAGTGATTAATTAGAATACTAAATTTTTAAATAGTTAAAGAAGAGTGTAATATCTGAATATATAAACAATTATTATGTAAATGGTCTGTTTAAAATAGTGTTTGTTTTAAATATAATTTCATATATTTTTTAAAGAACGTCTGCTAATGCGACCGAAAGAGAGCTCCTCACTGGCTTACACTTTTGAATTTTGATCTTGTTTCATCCACTTTTTTTTATGAGATAGTATCTCTTCAAGAAATAGCAGATTTTCTCAACAATCTAAACGCATCAGTATAGGGCTGTATACGAACCGAGTTCGAGCGAGTTGGGGCCAACTCAAACTCAACTCGGCTATAACTCAAGTTAGCTCGACTCGAGTTGGAAATACTTTCGAGTTTTTTAAGTTAGCTCAAACTCAACTCGTCTTTAACTTGAATTGGCTCACGAGTCACGAGCCAACTTGATATGAGTATGTCTACTTCAAATTTTTATTTTTGTAATTGATGCATTACCTCAAAATTAAAGTAATTGATATATACAATAATATAAAAAATAAAATTTATCATCAATTTTATTCTTTTCCATTGATTTGAAGCAAAATATGTCTTGAAACTCAATATCAACCCTCATAAATCATGTTGATAATCTTCAAAAATTAAAATTTATTACGTCACGAGTCAGCTCACGAGTCAACGAGCTGAGCTGAGTCTAACTCAAACTCGACTCGTCGATTAACCGAGTTGATTCAACTCGAGTTTTTTTAGCTCGAGTTATAACTGAGTTTTTCTCGAATCGAGTTTGAGTAACTCACGAGTTACGAGCTTTTTGCTCACCCCTACATCAGTACGTAGTCTTCGATTCAAACAACAATAGGACCGAATAATTTTCACCCGCTAACAAAATCTGAAAAATTGAGGGGTAACTAGATATATCCAAAATAACCAGGGTTTGGGATGTCAAGTCTTTAGAATTAAGCCCACTTGGAATTTTTTTAGGGTGCTGCTCTATTATCTAGGATTCTAGGTCAAAGGTTCGCCCAAAAAATTGTCTTTATAGCCTTTCTATCTTAATATATAATTTCAGGATATATTAAAATTAATTTTTGTTCAGTGGTGTAACTTAGTTGCTCGGTTTACACTTTTTCATTTAATGTTTTTTTTTTAGTATGTCATCGGATCCATTGGCTATGACATCACTCTAATTCTTTGTGATGACATTATATTTTTAGTATATTTTAGATGTACGTGCTAATGATCACCGAACGAAATGCCTATAAATTGAGCCCGCCCCATGTCCGACTGTTTCGAAGTTTGAATTTATTCATCAATATAATATAATGGTATTGTTCCACCAATTTGCCCAAAAATCAGAATAATAATTTCTTCTTATTATGCAAAAAATTATTCCAAATCAATCGTTAGTTTTATATATTTTTTATTTGCATATTCGAGTTTCACCAAATAGTTTGTCAAGTAAAGAGATAAGAGAAATTGATTGTGTAAAATTTACTTAATTCGTCAATGAGAAGTGCATATTGTAAGTCAAAAGTTACGCGGAAGGCTCAAATTAAGAAGTAGCTAGATGGTAATTAATAGATGAGTAGTTCGGATATTCTCAAAAAAAGAAAATTTAAATGGTGCAAGTGAGGATATAAATTAAGGTTTTTTATGTATACGTTGCTTGAAATGAAAATGGTACGTAAGGCTTAGTTCATGAATGTTGATTTGCCCCAACATTTTTATTTCTAATATATATATATAGGACCTGATAAAAATATTTTTTTATGCAGGACTTCATTTCAATTCAATTCAATTCATAGGATTTCGTTGGATCTAATTACATGAGAATTCCAATCAAATAATATCAAATCCGTTCATTTTGATCAAGAATTATTCAACGGAATGAAATGAAATCCCATATTAAAAAAATAAGATTTTGATCAGGACCATACAGTAATTGAATGTCAATTTTTTTTTTTCCAAAGGCAAAAAGAATTTAGATGGCCACATACGAATGTTTAGTTTTATTTCTCACTGAATAGTAACAGACAGATGGGCTTCTGTTCGTCTTCAACATTAAAAAAGTATATATATTTCTTTAATTTGGAGTTCTCTTTTTTTTTTTTTCAAGAAGTCCTGTCCAGCACATGCGCATAATCCAAAAAAAGATATGTTTTATGGTCAAAGAGGGTGGTACAGTTTATTTTGTAATTAAATGGTCCTTTTGAACAAATGCATGGATTTTATATGTATTTCTACTTTTAAAAATTTATATGGTTAATTCAACCAAAATAAAACAAAAATTGGTAACGTGAATTAGTACATGGGTCTTTTCTGAAATAGTAAGGTAGGCTCACAATAGGGGTGAATATTAAATCTTCCTTTGTTTATCATTGTACCTTAAAATGTGAATCATGTAAGCCTGTACGTTACCACTTACCACTTGTGGAACCAAACAACGGCGGTTGAAGTGCAAATTGTACTTATTCATGAATGCTTGACATGTCTATATTACATAAATTCTGAAAAGAAACAAAACTTATGTTAGTAGATGATTATGCAACTGGATGTTAGCTTGCAGACGCGGTAACAACCTTTATCCTTTTAATTTGGTTTCTAATTAAGTACTGCGCTCTACAAACAAAAATAACAAATTTGTCCTTTTGTACCAGCTTGCACAACTTGTGTAGGTCGTGCATAATTTATAAGTCGGCTAACTTACATCCTGAGCAAGAGGCACATGCATGTAGACCTGGTAAAACTTGATGATCTGACCGACAAAAATCGTTTGAACCCGGACTTGAATCCGACAAAATCACAAAAATCGTTTTAACACGGTATACTCCGACTTATTTATCAATTAAATGCCAATAAAAAATCCGTAGTCGGATTTCGAACCTACCAATCAGTATTCAAGTTAATTTTTTTAAGAATATATATATAACGAAAACTCGAATTATTTTATGCATATTTAATGTTCAAAATCTTGGCCTATACTTATTAAGAAATAACAACGACAGATGCTTGCATTTACATGTTTATATTTTGAATCACATACTTGCTAGAAAACAAGTTTTTATAATAACAAATGTGTGTGTATATAAACGCACACACAACTTGATCATAGAGGCACATCCATACTTCTCATCAAAGTAGGGCACTACGTCAATGAAATCCGTTAAATCGTTAATCCTACCCGCATCATATTCGATAAGACGGATATAGATAAGATTTTATTTTTGTTAGACTATCAAGTATATATAGGTATGGATAAAAAAAAATTCGTTAATTTATAGGACAAAGGTGCGTATAGGTAAGAGTTATTTCGTACCTGTTATCTAACGGGTAAAATTTTACAAACATATATGTATATATATAATTTTGTTATTAATATAGTTCATAAGGTATGATATGGGTTTCAATCTTCATCAAAATTTGTTTAGGTTGATGAAAAAAAATTGATTTGCAATCTATTCTATTTAACAATATATAATTTATAATTAGTTATATAATTTTTTTGAATGTCAATTGACATGAGAATAAATCGCATGATTTTGTTATATCTAAAGTATTATCGAATATCGTACTTTATTGGTGTATTTATTTAATGTTATTTATATTTCCATATTATATATATATTTTTATTGAATTAATATTATTATTATTATTATTATTATTATTATTATTATTATTATTATTATTATCCATTATGTATGTATTGTTACCTACCTTATCATTGAGGCTATGATTGGAAAGATGTAATGATGTGATTTGATTTCATTTCATTAGAATAGAATTGATTGGATGCGATTTCTAATTGAAACTCGGTGATCGAAACAGATGTAAAAGAAACGATTTCACCCGTCAAACTTTGACCATTCTGTCCTTGCCTCCATCTCTGTTTTTTTAGGTCTGAATAAGCTGTTCCAAAAGGAGGTTGAAATAGAGAAAACAGAGCTCTTTAGACCGCCCCAAGTCACAAGTTTTTAAGGGAAGGAGAGGAGACAGAAGGTAAACTTTCTGAGATTTGAGAGAGGAATAGAATAGTGAAGAGAAGTGGCCATGGCTGCAGCTTCCGATGGAGAATGAGAACAGAGAGATCTAGCAATGAGGACGAAAGGGCAGTTTAGTTTATTCGCTCAGGCTGCAACTAAATTCCACGAAATTTCTTGAATTGTCATGGGATTTCGAAGGGAGAAATTTTTTGTCCAACTCTCGTCAAATCGAATCAATTCTTATATTCTGAAGTTTCCAATCAAAGGAATCAATAAAATCAGAATTTTGTTTCCAATTCTCACGTAGTTTATTCGCCTCTGATCAGGGTCTAATTCTTAATAAGTAATATTAGCTTCTGATCAGTGTCTTAGGACTGTCAATGGGTACGGTACGGTACGGTAGAAGTTATTTTTATTATCGCACCCATTAAAATTTTCTTTACCCGTACCCGTTAAAATAGCTTTACCCGTACCTTACCCGTACCCGTTAAGAATTAACGATACGGGTACGGTAACGGTAAAGGTAAAAAATGAATATAATAATAATAAAATTTGTACACTCTTTATAAATAAATTATATCAATAAGTATATTAATAAAGTGCAACAATGGTGGCGAATATTTTAGATTTTTGTTTTTTTTATTTTTTTCGTACACTGAATGGAAAGAATTATAAATATTAAATAAAATCTAGCAATATTTTTTACCAATCATGCAATATAAGATGCCATATGTATCATGTAATTGTATCTTTTTAATTGTGGCAATTACCCGTTATGAAAACGGTACGAAATAGCTTTTACCCGTATCCGTACCCGTTAAATTAACGAAAAAATTTCCTTACCCGTACCCATACCCGTTAACTTAACGAAAATAAAACTTTATCCATACCTGTCTTATACAGTACGGTACGATACAGATAAACGGGTAAACGGGTTTCATTGATAGCCCTACACATTCTTAATAAGTAATATTAGTGTATAGGTAAAGTCAATTTTTAATGGGTACGGATAGGATATGAATTAAAATTTTTTTAACGGATACGGATATGAAAACATCTCTACGGAACTCTACCCTATCCATTCACAGCCCTCCAAAGATTGATTTTTCCTGGTAAATGTAGCTTTGTCCTTAAATCACTAGTTTCTTACGAAGAGATTAATGGAATGCATATTACTTCATTCATGCTCAAATTAAAAATAACGAATGCCTGTTATGTGGTAAAAACAAGAACTTTTAGTTTACCTTATAAGAAACAAGAACTTTTAGTTTTATCTTTTAGAAAATAAGTATATGAAAAATGAATTTATATTTGCAGCATTTCATTTCCGTTTGGATGAGCCCTAGAAATTAGAGAATAAGAAAATAAAGAAGTAAATTTATTATAAACAATTCAAACTCTTCACAAAGTTACACACTTCCCAATACTTCTTCTCTTATTTCTCTTATTCCCACACCATCGAAACGGAGCCTTATAGAAAAGAATTCTCTTTACTAGTTTGTTGCACTTGCGTTTTAACATGCCGAGCCAATTCTACTCTATATCATAATATCAGACAAGAATCACTAAACTTTTTCATATATGTGAGATGATATTAATCAACTTTCCATATATGCCATTTCTTTGTACCATAGTGCTTAACACCAATGACAAATATTTCAAATAAAACGATATGAGTTAATTATTATGAAACCAGCTAATTAGTAAATGTGGTTTCTTCCTGCAACTGTACGTCAGAAACCACCTCCCCTGTACTCCTCTCTCCCTCTTGCAATATAAATAGATACAATCTATACTTTCCCAACTAACAGGGATAAGTTCTTCTGAAAAGCAAAGGCCCCAAAATATTCCTTTCAAATCCTCCTTTCATCTTTAACAACATCTGACATAAATCATATATCCACCCCCATCACCACCCCTCCACTGTTGGAAACCACAAGGTACAGAAGGTACAGAAGCTGAAATGGACATTGAAGCATCAACAAAAACCCCACACTTTCCCTTATTACAAAACCCAATTTTCATTTTCAAACGATGTGATGAAAATGAAAAGGCTAACTTCAATTCCAACCGAATTTATGAGGACAGAAACCCTAATTTCAGAATCAAGCAATCTGAATCTCAACAACGAAACACTCAATTAAAAGAATATGATCTCAATATCGAGCCCTTATTCGAGAAAGTCGTTACTCCAAGTGATGTTGGCAAGCTCAACCGCCTTGTTGTCCCGAAGCAGCATGCCGAGCGCCACTTCCCACGTTTGGAAGCTCCAACTGCCGGCACACAGCTCAGTTTTCAGGATAGCGCAACCGGTGAGCACTGGCATTTCCGCTTCTCCTACTGGAGTAGCAGCCAGAGCTATGTCATGACCAAGGGATGGAGCCGCTTTGTCAGACAAAAGAAGCTATCAGCTGGCGACACCGTGTACTTCTTACGTGATTCGACACGCCAGAATCGGTTTTTTATTAGTTATAGGCATCGGAACCCGCTTGAAGTCATAAGTATAAGGCCAGGCCCTTATGTTGGTTGCCCCAGAAGAAAAGTGAAACAATTTACCAAGGAGATAGTGGTGAACTTTCACTCTGATATCAATTATTGCAGTCGACAGTCTGAAAAGAGAATTAGACTATTTGGAGTAAACTTGGAATTTCTTGATCCAGAAAAAAGGAGAATCAGTGTGGTTGACCCGAATTGTGCTCCATTGTTGGATCTCAAGCTAGGAGTCTAAGCAGAGATATAGATCATTCAAGTGTCTCCAATCATTGGATCAAGTTATTTTGTCTAGTATGAAAGAAGTGTTTGTATTACTTTCATTTTATTTTCCAAATTTTTCCTCTCGTTTGTTTATTGATTATCTTAGTTTAGACTTCAAAAAGAGCTATATCGATCTATTCTTTCTTTCCTGGCTTGATTGAGAGTATATATATATATATATCTAGGGAGTGCATGGATGAATTATTGAAAGTTGTATTAATCTTGTTTACGCCATAGCAATACAATCAAATAGGCAGTTAACTTTAAAACACATTAAGTTTTTTTCTCTTTTCTATCTAATATGTAAGGAATAAAGTTTCATTACTGGAAGTCTGAAACAATATACTTTTCTATCTCAGAAAATTTCACTTAAAATTATAATTTACCCGAACTGGGGTTCAATTTGAACTGGCTTAATTAGTGATACCAAAGATGGACGAATTCAAACAACTGACGTGTAGTCATGCAATGTAATATGAAATGCTGATCCTGAAGCCAAAGCATCCATCTTAAGTAAGAACAAAACCTCAAAGAACAGAACAACTGTTAAGATCACATACATTTTACTTTAGCATGCTTTATCCCTCTTTATACAAAAATCTTACATTTAGCTATCGGAATATGATTCAGGAAAATGAAAATGCAGATCATACGGTACAAGATGGATATATGTACGGGTACAGCATTGGCAATTGGAATTTTGAATTTTACACCGAAATCAATAGCACCTATCTTCAAATGTCGACATACACACTTGCTGATTGTCTTCTTAAGCAAACAAAATGATGTTTAGCAATGATCAAATTCAAATCGCAATCATTGTACTTGTATAGTTTTCTTTAAATGGGTCCGCTATACAGTTTGAAGCTGCAAATGGGCGTCTCCATTTTGTACAATGGGCTTTACATCACTATGATGGGCTTCATAACTCTTTCCCCATAAAACGAAATATAGGCCAGCTATCACTAGAGCCGAGCCCAACACACTGCATGAAATAAAGCAAGCTCAGAATCTCTTCTGATACATACTTGAGACCTTTTTATACATTATTACACATTAAGATGTAACTTGCCAAAGATGACAAAAACTTAATGCAGAGCAATTTTATAAAATCATTCAAATTCTAATTAGTTTTATTTTCTCTATCACAGTATCACCCCTTAAAATTGGGTGCAACAAGTTTTTGTTATTTTAATTGAAATCTGATTCTGTCATTGTTGGGTTCTAGTCCTGGTATACATTGTCAGTAAAAATATAGTAAACACAAAGGAACTTGTTACCTTCCTAGGTGGAGCACCTCATGGAGGAAAAGGATATCAAATACAGCAACCATCATTTGCGTAAGGGGTGAAAATGCAGCAGTAAAGACGGGGCCTCTCTTCTCTACGCACCATGACAAAACCAGGAAGCCTATTCCTGACCCCACAATTCCCTGAAGTGGCATCAGTTAGTACATAGAAGTAAAATAACTTCACTATTAATCTTCTTGTGGTACCGTTCCTATCATATTGATAGTAATATACTATAAAAGAATGGAAAATTCTAAAGTGCTCTTTGATCTAAATCAGCTTAAGTGACAAAATAAAATGTATAAAAAATATAATGAGAACTAAAAATTGTACTCACTGAAAACACCACAGTGATAATCTGCAGCTTTGTTTGCGGTATCCAAGCTGAGATCCCTTTCTCAGTGACAAAACAAAAGGCAGTTGCCTGAATGAAGCCAAGGAAAAATGTAATTGCGGTACTAGAGTACAATGCGGGATACTTCTTGCCAATTTTGGATTGAATTAAAAACCATGAAGACCAGGCAATACACCCCATCACCAAAAAGATGGAGCCTATCATCCAATCGTGTCGAGTTGAGCTGATTGTGGGCCGACTTTCTTGCTTTGATATTTCTGAGTGATGAGAGGGAATGAGGGTCAAACCTTGGTAGAACATTAGCAAAACTGTACCCGCCAGGCAAATAAGGGTCCCCGTCAATTTTAAAACACCAGCTTTGCTATTTACATTTAGAATGTCTAACCTGCAAATGAAGCAAAAAATAAAATACTGTTAAAAAAATAATAGGGACTACACTTCCTGTTTTGGAAGACATGAAAAAAGTGTTCCTAGATATTCTTTTACTGTTGATTTTTTTTTTGTTTCAGAGTAAATAGATATCATTTTTACCAATCCATTTCACGACCTTCTATTATTAAGGATCTGACAATCTCAGCTGGTCACAATTTCAGTAAAAATATCAACATAGTACCAATCAATTTCAGGACTGACAGTCTCTGCTGCTGCTTTTTTTAAAATTAATTAAAAAAAAATCAAGCAATCTTAATTACCTAAATAATAAGGCCATTAGGAAAGTGAAAACTGGCACAATATTAAGGAATGCGCAAGTGAATGTTGCTGAAGTGTGCTTCAATCCCGTGTAAAAGAGATATTGTGTCAGAGATGCACTGCAAAATCAGTTCTGTTTAGTTATATGATAATTTTATTGTAATAACAGACCATTTTTGTATGGCATCTACAAAATTGTGTATCACTACATTTATAGCATCATATTGAAGTTTTCAATAGCATGTATGTAGTTAGATGTTGTTTTTCCAATCCTGTCTGCTGGGAGCAGAGTACTGTTAATAAAGAAACTGATATAATTATTTTTCTTCTCAAATATAAAAAAAGTTGGTAGAATCCATATTAGATATTATATTTGGAAGCCTGAAGTTGTTTTGGCGTTCCAATTTGCAAACCAAATATAAATAATATATCAGGAAAAACATGGTTACCCAAACAAGCCGCCCAAGAAGAGATACACAAAAATTTCAAATGTCATTTTTGGTCTCATCTTCCTGCAATTCAACAAGATATATACCTTGGTTAGAGACTCTAGGCTTGGTGGCAAGAAAGAGAATTATAGAAGGTGAAATTATTATTATTGATAGCGTGAAATATTAAAAATAAGTAATTACTGCTTATTTACACTTTTCTTGTTGATCAAATACCAGAGCAAAAGTTAAGATTGCGGTTATGTGTTGATATACCATTAGTTTGAATCATTTATAATCTTAGACTGAAACAAACTAACAAAATCTCTCAAAGCAAGTTTTCTAAATTCGTGCAGTAGAATAATTGTCTTATTTTTTTTTTAGATTTGATGTATCACTAGATTTATGCAAACTCAAGCACCCTCTGTTGTCCAGAGTTCCCATATAGCTAAAGGAGGTTCTCTCGGCAGCAAGCGTTTCAATAGAATAAGGAAAAAAAAAAAACGAGCATATCAAATTAATTAAATATATGTGCTAATTTGATTCGCCAGTTGTATGGCTAGAAATTAACACAAAAAGGCACCAATAATCTTTCATAATATATTATAGATAATTAACTTCTCCGTGTGTCCTAACTGATAATTAAGTATGATGTACCTGTTTTTTGACCTAGATTCTTCCCTGTCAAACCTGGACCACCTAAATTTTGGTCTTTCATGTTTCCACCCCAACTCCCGTTAGAAAAAACATGATATGCTCCAGAAATCATATACTCATTAAAGCCTTCAGTATTATTCATTTTAAAGACTATTTTTAACTACCGTCAAACCAAAATACATATGTACCCAATTAATAGAACTTCTTTCTCACATCTCTCCAAATTTTACAGATATGGTTTCAATAGTTACAAAATTCTACTTGGGGTAGGCTAGAAACGTCACCCCGACCTTGATCATTTCTTGTATACATGACTGAGTTTTTACACCAGCTCGCCAAGCCTATGGGCTTGAACCCTGGACCTCTGAGAAATCAGCCAGAGCTCTTACCACTTGAGCTATTAGCTAAGACACATGTACATTCCGCTTTACGAAACTAATAATAATTTTGCCCACACACAAAAATAAATATGACCTTCCACATCTCTCCAAATTTTACCGATACAGTACTAAGCTAGCTATTAAAGGTTTAAACAACCAACATTAATCTTCCAATACTTTTATTTTATTTATTTAATTATTGTTTAACAAATTTACTTTTCTTTTTTTTAAAAACTATTTATTCATCAACTGATGTGTAAGCGATGTTGGGCTACAATCCTGATAGAATAACCTCAGGATATACACAATGAGTTAGGGTACCTTTCTCGTAAGTAGGCTATTGGTGCGATAAAAACAGTCGCAACAAGCTGACGAAGGGAGACTAAAACAAGTGGAGGCATGCCTTCGGTGATAACCACTTTTATCAGTATGTTCATCACTGAAAAGCATGCAGTTACACTAAGCATCACCAATACTAGCTTCCAATCCCTCAAACAAGACCCCATCTCTCTCTGTCTCTCTTAATTGATGTCTCGAAAGTACTCGCACCCGCTATCTCTGTCTTGTTTGGTTATGAAAGACTTCACCATCACAAGGCAACTATTTATGGCCTCAAAGAGAACTATATTCCTTGACTTTATGTGTTTCCATCATGAGGCCCTCTGAATTTCATCTTATGATGTCATCAACGGCTAACTGCTTTGAAAGAGAGTGAAAGTGCAAATTATGTCTGAACTAGGTGCAATTTTGTACTGGTATTAAAATACTTGTACCTAGTCACTTTATTGAACAGTACTTCCTTCTAATTGTTGGAAACTTGGAATGTCAAATCTCTTTCATGGATATATTTAATTATACTTATTAGACCCAATTACTATAAAGTACATTGGAATATATTGGAAGAACGAGGCGTCTAGCTTATTGGAAGAATAATTCTCTCTCACTTTTCTTATTTTTTTAATTTAAGCGAAATTTTAAATGGAAGGAACGCAGAAGGAAGATAAAGACCATCATTTTGATCTCACCTTATTACCTACAAATGTCTAATCAAGCAAACTTGATTAGAATTTTTCAGATGTCAATCATGTTTTTGTCTTATTTGATTCATACTAAGTTTGTTGATAGTGTGAAAAAAATAGTCCTCATGGGGCACGTCTAGAGAAAAGCACTGGTTCAAGTGAAACAGTATACGGAAATAAACTTCTGGTACGAAATGGATGATCTCACCAAGATATCATACTAAAAAAAATCAAGTTTGAAACTTTGAAATTATCCTTTGGCTCATTAAATTTAAAATTTCAAGCGAATTTTATGAAATATAGTTATAAATAATTGCAATATTTCATCACATCTTACTCTTGAATAATATATTTAGCGCCGACAGGATAATATGTTAAGTGCAAATAATGAGGTACCATATTGCGAATAAGTTCAACCAAATTGATTGCACCAAAAATGTTTTTCAAAGATAAGAATGTCTTCTTTTAATTAGTACAAGAGAGAATCAAAACCTAAGGAGAGCCGGTGTCCAACCAACCTTGTTTTGAAGAATAAATCCCATGTTAAAGGTACTTGAGAAATACATGCAATGAGATGAAAAATGTTATTCACTTATTTGAATTGATGAACACAGAATCCTTATCTGCTCCCGCGCGGAACCGTCCAGCTGACGTAGTCAATATTTATTGTTATTTGGACCGTACTTAGCACTTAAAATAGACTCAAACCAATAAATTATTTGATAAATTGCTATGTTTTCCAGGATTTGGTTCTGCCGTCGTTTCTTCTCTTCTATGTACAGGTTTTTGATGATTTCTGGTGACTTTGGAGCGTATAGATGGATTCCCGACGCATTACGCACGCTAGATGACTCATTCCTAGCATTGGGGGCTTTATTCTCTCTTCTGGTCGACCCGAATAGATTCCCGTTCGAATTGACCTAGACTCATGGCTATCAGGCGACATCTCTCTCTCTTGTTCGATCCGACTGCTTGGCTGTTCGATTCGACTGGACCTCACAATGGCATGCTTGCGTGGCTGCTTTCTCTCTCTCCTGTTCGGTTCGACTGCCCACCTGTTCGATCCGACCAGGTTGCCGCCATGCCACCTATGGTAGTATTTTTTGTATGGAAATTGATCGTTATGGCAATTTCTTGCGCCCTGGTGCCCTAGCCTTCCATCCTTGCGTCCTGGGATATCTATATATACCCTGGAGGCCTGATGAAAAGGGGGGCGCTTCTCAATACCACCTTCCACTTTTCTAAGGGTCAAGTTCTTTCTTCTCCTTGGGAATCATCATCCTTGTGACGACGGCAGCAGTGTTTTACGTGATATCTCCATCTAGCATCACTCCATCGCCTTGAAGATCGTGATCAAAAGCATAAGGAGTATTTGGTTTTATTTCTTTATGTTTTTATCTTGTGATTCGATGGGCTTGTATCTTTATTGTTGTTTATCTCTTGTTGTTTGCTTTGATACTATGTTAGGCTAGACCTTTTCTTAGCCTTAGGATTAGGAGAGTAACTCTATGTTTGGATGAAGTTAGTTTGATATACTATGAACTGCTATGTTTTGAGACCTAGTTTATTATGAATTAATTAGTTGCTTGAATTAATTACTTGTTGATTTCTCTAATTACCTTCTAGTTGAACAGCTGCATCTAGTAAGTCTAAGTTAGGAATAACAAGTCTAAATTGATTTAAGTATTTGGAGTAAATCTTAGAACCGAAAGGGGAGATTAGTTTGCATCAAAAGTGCGACTTTTAGATTAGTACAAAAGACTTCTAAATACTCCTAAGAACTCTGATAGACTGGTTTAACAAATTGAATTCTATACCAAAAGTTGTGAACCAATCAAGTTAATTAGGTTAGATTGTGTACAAACCAGAATCTGTTCCAACAAGCGAAGGCTGAGGTTTAGATTAGCTAGGTTCGTCCATTTAAACCTATCTCAAAACATTAGTAAACATAGTAGACAAACCCAACGCACCCTTGCCCTCTGGTCGAACCGAACAGAGATCTGGTCGAACTGAACAGGACACTGTTCGAATCGAACAGATTGGTGTTCGAATTGACCAGAGGGTTAATTGTAGTTAAATTGAGAAATTAAAATGCGAAAGTATTTTTAGTTTCTAATTTAACAGCCAAACATAGATGAAATCCAATTCCTAAGGCGCCTTAAATTCTGTTAAGACCTCAAAAAGACTTTACTTTAATATTTTACTTAGTTTGTTTGAACATTTTTCCCAAGCCCAAAATTTAACCAAAAACATTTACAATTTAAGCATTATTTGATTACTAAAAATTCCATAAAATATTTTCATCTAGATTTTAAGAAAAGACAAGTCCTGTATTCATAAATCCGTCCCTTGGGTTCGACCCTAAAGCTATATTCTGAACGATTAGTGAGGTTAGCTATAGGTTACAAATTTATTTGATTCCTAGGTTTTTAGCCTTCATCACCAGCGTAGTCTACGAACCGTCCGATCTGATCTGGGCGGTTCGGGCCTACCAATCAGCAGTGGCGGATCTAGAAAAAATATTTAGGTGGGGCTGAGTGCTCCAATGAATCATTTGTTCAAATGTTTCCTCTTCTTCTGTTCTTCAGCCCCACCTTTGAATGCTCCAATATCAGAAAAAATTCGCTGAGACTAAAAAAGGGTTCCAAGGGCTCGACGGCGGTAGGTGGGGCTCTAGCCCCACCCGCCCCACCACTGGATCCGTCCCTGCCAATCAGGTTACATGCACGGGGCTCCCTTTGCCATTGAGATTAAATCACACGGCTCACAGCAGTGCGCTGGACAGTCCCGCGCGGGACGGGATTTCATTTCGATGAACACATGCTTCAAAACCTCCCTATCAATTTAGAAATCTATACATCTAGTGGAGCTCATGAAGTATCGATCTTTGCAATATCTACGATGCACGTGGGATACATGTAAATTATGTGATGTGCCACAAACCAACAGGAGCATAAATACCTTAATTTTAATTAATAACTATACTGAAACAGTTTTTCAAAAAAAAAAAAAAATACTATACTGAAACATAATGATACTGGACTTTGTCAACAATACTATTCAATATATATGGAGTGGTGCTGGTCTTGCATAATGCGCTAATATGATGACAAAATTTGAAGCGTAACACTTAGACCGCAAGCCCCACACACAAAAAAAAAAAAAAAAAAAAAGACCGAGAGATTTTATGAAGGTATCTAATGCTCCTTTAAAAAGAGGACACGCTGCGACGGCTCATTTGGTACATGGGGACAACGTGTCGACCATAAAATAGTGAATCAGTTACCAATTTTTGCGCCTTTTCACATGAAATTCAGATATTGTCGATAAACTAGGCATCAGAGCAAAGGTCCCAAATACACTCGTCGATATCTTGTAGAATTGTAATATACCCTCAATCACTTTTTGTTTTTTGCATCATTTCCTTCTTCTTTTCTGAAAGTTTCTTTTGTTATTCTTTTTTATTTTTTTCAAAAGTATACAACTAGGTCTGCATGTTTAGCTCATATTCAATTCAAAATCGAATCCGATTAGGTTATTGGCTTGCTTGAACCAGCCTATTGGCCCTAAAATATACCCATTAATAGCAAAATGCTCAATTTTTCTATATGGATAACATAATATTGATGAGTAAATTTTTCTATATAAGTTCGATACCTCGGCGGCTCGGCTACTTTTCAACTTGAGTTTGATTTGTTTCAATTTATAAACAAATCAAGCTATAAGTAGAACAAGTTTTGCTGGAGCTCAAATTATTGGCAACTTATTATGCCTAGAAGAAAAGGATCTTCTGTGCCTAGCTAGCACAAAATCAGGCGTTCCAATAAGAGGTGGTACATATTGATATTATACAATATAATGACCGGTGACACTTGTTCCGTTGTTCGCACGAAAATACGACCGTAGCAATTTTAAATATCTTACGCAGAAACTCTAGATTTAAAAATAATAATAAAAAAAAAACAAAAGAGAGATCTCAAAGTGCCAAATCGAACAACAACCAGACACAGAATATATGCTAAACTGCTAATTTAATCACTTATCAGTTATTTCAAATTTTCCAAATTTGAGGGAATACAACCAGAGGCGGCTAGAAAGCTAGGCTACAAATACAAGACCACAATAATGCACTTTCCTTTCGTTTTAACGGTAGGGAAGATGCTAAAGAAAGAAACATTTCAACGTAGATATTACACTCACAATCGATTAATAAATCAAAATGAAATGCTCTATGTTTGCCATTTTCGAAACATCAATAGTACCAAAGGTAAATATTAATATTTTTTAAAGGATTAAAGTATAATCCACTACAATAAAAAAAGTAGACAAGACTTGGATAACCTAATATATGAATTGCTTTCGGTTCCGTTTACGCAGCAGGTTAAACCAAACAAAAAAACAATAAAATCATATCCGGCTTCCTACAGACTCCAACACTAACAAACAGCAACAAATCTATATAGAATCCTTAAATGGATTTCAATGATGGATTTTTTCCAAAGAAAAAATCCTTTTCGATGTCATAGAACGACTCAAACAGAGAATTGCATCCTTTTGGAATCTCATTCTCGGATTCTCATATAAATCCCTAATGGATTTCAATGATGCGCCTCAGTAATTTTATCATTTGCACTTGCCAAAAATTCACATATAAATTGATAAAAAACGCTACAATAGCGCAACAAAGCTAAAATCTCTTTAACACACCTTAACATCATGTGACAAGATCAACAATTTTTCCAGACCAAAGAACAATAAAACCAACTGTCTAAGTGCATCAAAATACACCAAAATTCAGTCTCAAACTTGACTAATATTTTTCCCTCACAAGATAAAACAGAATAAGATAGCAAAACTACTAAAATGCAGTACAAAATTTGAACACTATTGTTTACTGGTCGTCAGCAATGGTGCCCTTCTCACTGACATAGATACCATCCAAGAACTTTCTGATATCTTTGTTCTTCACATGGCATTTCTGTTTCACCAACAATTAAAACAAAGTTTTTAGTAAGACATTTGAAAACAATATCTGGACAAATGTGAAAGAGAAGTGTTTAACATTAATTTGACTATTAAGTGTTTTCTTATTTGGTTCAAAATCCAGTTCAAATTTTCAAGTTAAATCAGGATTTAAATTTTCTGATGGTACAATTCCAAAGCTTGTTGGATACACTCCAAAACTTAGACAATTGGTCTACTCATAATTCCGGTACCAAATTACTGTACTTCTTGAGAGAGCAGGCCAACTTGTTGTCGATGCTTTTTTTTGTTTGAGGAAAAGTAGTACTTACACCACACCAGTTTCATTACAGGAAACAATCACACATGAGCAGGGTTTACTAACAGACTGATCATGTTGTATTTCTGCTTTGCAATACACCTTATTAAACAAATTAACAGATCTGGTAAATTCATTGAATATTTTGTGCTATCCAGCAATTAAATGGTCCAAAGTCCCTATTGACTACACGATTGCACAACACGATGATTAGATAAGAAATTCCTGCTAATTTTGAAAATGCATTCTTCTCAAGATCTAAGATACTGAGATATTTTATAGGAATGCTTATCTGATAATAATTGCATTCATGTGAAAATTTATGGTCACAGCCGAAAATTATGCATGTGTAACATGGAGTTTACCTGGTTAATGAGAGCACAAGAACGGGAGACGAGCTCAATGTCATTGCCATCAAGGACAAGCTCATCCTTCACCTTCTCTGACCGAATAATCTTTACTCCCTCCAACATATCCACCTTCCTCACCTGCACCCACATTATCAACAGATATTACAATCAAATTACAACTGAAGTTATCATGACAATAGCAATCAAACATCATAGAAAATTCTTCGTGGCATTTATTTGGCATTTTGCAAGTATACACAAAAGTCTTCTTACACGAAGAAGGCCTCAAATCACATTTATTTACTAAACAAATATACAGACAATTGTAGAAAGAACACATTTTTTCTTCTATCATTTTTATTTTGGCTTGTTTGAGGTGGAGTGGGGGTTGCACTAAATGTCAAATTACAATATAGAATCATTTATCCCAGTCTACAACTGCTAACACTAAGAATGAAGCAAATTATCTAAGATAAAAGCAGATTAACAGAATGGTCTGCTCCTAATATGCCACCCTAAAATGAGTTAACAATATCAATACAAACAACAACAGATCTACACAGAAACTAAACAAAATCACAAAAATCTCTTCTTATCTGTACAATCAACAACAAACCATACCTTCTTCTCGCCAAGGAAGTTCCTGATCTCAATGGCAGTGCTGTCATTGGTGATGGAAGCGTTGATGGGGAAGTGAGCATACACGAACCTCATCTTGTAGCGGTATCCCTTGGTGACACCAGTGATGAGATTCTGCACGTGCGAGATCGCGGTGCGGATGGCGGCCATGGTGCGGCGCGTTCCGAACCATGCGTCGACCTTGAGCTTCTTCCCATCTTCGATCAGCTGGAAGTCGAGGTTGAGATGCTTGAAGCTGCGCGTGAGCTTGCCACGTGGCCCCTCGACAGTGACAACCTTCGCGTCCACCTTCAAGGTGACCTCCTCGGGTACATCCATGGTTTCTGAGGCAAGAATCGTCTTCATTTTCGCTGATCTCTCTCTCTCTCTCTCTCTCTCTCTCTCTCTCTCTCTCGCTCTAGGGTTTGTGGAAGAGAAGGGAGGAAGGAGGCGGCGTTGTGAGGTTATATAGCTAGCGTACAAATTAGGGTTTTGGAGAGGAAGCGACGAGGCTTGGGATGATCTCAACCGTCCGATTGGCTTGCCACGTGTACCCAGCTGGTGACACTGAAGTCTTTTGCTGGAGACTGGGTCCCACTTTATGTGTCAGCATTGATGATTTTGACCCGCTACATAGTTATATAGAGTCTTTTGTAGATAGTAGTGAAAAAGAGAATTTCTCAAGTAAAGAAGCCGTTCCTCTTTTGGGCTCATTCGAGGCCGGGACTACACACTGCGTACTACAAAAGGCCTGATGTTTCAATTTCCGAACTAAAACTTGGTTTGCATTTCACTAAAGGAAATTGATTACTGCCATCGCACTCTGTGCCATCCGAGCCATCGCTCTGCATAGCGCCTCAACTAGCGCTCTGACCCCTCTACTCACCCAACGCGTATTTTTTGTTCAGTTAGTTATTATAAATGTTCATTTTAATACAAATGTTCACTTTGTAGTAGAATTTTTCACTATTTTATAAGTGTTCGCTAGATCAAATATGTTCATTTTGATTTTTTTTTTGTCAAAAGTTCAGTTTGGTCAATACAAATGTTCAATTAATTGAGTATAACTGTTCAGTTAGCTGCAACAGAAAATATAAATGTTATGAGCAAATATGTTTATTTTATTAAGTATAAATTTTAAGTTTAGTAAGTACGAATGTTCAGCTTAATAAGTACGAATGTTCAGTTTAATAAGTATAAATGTTCAGTTAGTTGCAACAGAAATACAACTGTTATAAGAAAAAAAAACCAAGCGAAGGGGTCACGAACCGGACAAAAAATACATGTAAAAATTAGAATTGGAAATGAACCGATCCGGTTCAAATTAAATTTTTTTTCGATTCTACTCCTGCCTCCTAGCGCACCTCTTGACCACGCGCGACTATGACTCTAGCGCGATTCCGGCGCATTAAACTGAACACTTCTTATTATTAAACTGAACATTTGTAACACATAGCAGCGATGGCTGGGATGATATATTTGTCGATGGCACTTATAATTCATGTTTGACTAAAGGAAATTGATTACTGCCGTCTGTAGTTTTGTCATCTCTGTCATCGCTAAATATAAAGTGAACATATACAGCAAACAAAGTGAACATATAGACGATCTAAGTGAACACATACAAACAAATAAGTTCAATGAAAATAAGTTGAATATGCATGTAAACTTCTGAACAAGTGATGACAACACTTATTTGTTTGTAAGTGTTCACTTAGATTGTCTATATGTTCAATTTATTTGCTGTATATGTTCACTTTGTATTTAGCGATGGCTGGGATGGTATATTTGCCGATGGCACTTATAATTCCTGCTTCACTAAATTTTATTCAGAAATGATAACTGTGTCATATGTAGTTTTTTCATTTCTTGCCATCGCTGAACACAAAATGAACACATAAAACAGATAAGATAAATATATAGACGATCAAAAGAACGCTTACAAATAAATAAGTGTTGTCATCTCTTATTCAGATTTTTATATGCACATTCAACTTATTTTTATTGAACTTATTTGTTTGTATATGTTCATTTTGATCGGTATATATATTTATTTTGTCTATTTTATGTGTTCACTTTTTATTTAGCGATGACAAAACTGCATATGGTAGTAATCAATTTCCTATTTTATAGACACTTGCTCCTGGATCAACGGTGCCTTTATTTCCTCATTGATAAAGTTGATGAGAAGTATTACAATCTTCTTTTTCAATTTTATTTGTTTTGAAATAATAAGACAACTTAATTGATCATTTGGCACTTTTCTGCACTTTAGCAAATACCTCTAAAATGAATTTTATACACGATATTTCCTTTTATGTGAAATTCTTATCTCAGCATCTCACCCTACAGAGATTAAATTTTCTTTTTTTTCCTGTTTGGCTCACCCTAATATTTTGTTAAAACCTATGTTCACCTTACAGAAAGTTGCTTCATTCTTCTCTATATTTTGGAGGTTCTGCTCCCAAGCTTATAACATTGACTTTATATTCAATTAATAGTTATTGAGATGTCAGGTTGACAATTAGGTCTCCGAAGAAAACATTCAACGATGGTGGAGTTATTTATGAGTCGGTAACTAACAATTTGCTAATGATTACATAAACTATATATAGAGAGAGGTTTGTGGAAGAGAAGGGAGGAAGGAGGCGGTGCTGTGAGATTATATAACTAGGGTACAAATTATGATATTTAAAAAAATGCTATAAAAGGAGGATTTCAGGCCCTCTAATTTGAAAATTATCATAATATATAGCAATAAAAATAAAAATATATTAAATATGATATCCAATGAAATTTTAATATGAAAAACAACTTGAATGGTTCAGATTAACCATTTGAAATATAGATTTCAAAAAATGACTCGAGAGTACGGAGATTCGAGTGTATTTTAGCCAACCCCTTTATATAGATATGATTTATTATTATTTGTACATGGCAAACTCATTTGTAAACCTACAAAAAGGGGGGAAAATAAATTCATTGTGACACTATTTTTATTTGAGAAATCAGTATCAGAATTAAGCAGTTCTTATAATCACGCTGTGTACCTTTTCTTAGCAGTCAGCACCAACTTAAAAAAAAAAAAAAAAAAACATGATGTGGTAGATGTTGCAAATTTCTACCCTCTTTTCCTAAAATAATGTTCGAGATTTATAATGCTTATGGTTTAAGATGAGAGACGCATATATGTAATATGTAACTTTTTCAAAGTAAGGGTCCCAGCCATCCAGGGAATAATAAATGATTGAATCATTACATATATCCAGCTTTTTTTCCTTTTTGTTTCTTTGACCCTTACATATCCAGCTCTGTTTACATACAGAGGCTTTTCGGAATTAAAGAGAAAAACGAGGACATTATCAAAATTTTTGGCATTTTAACTAAAAAACCTTCATGAACAAATGATGAATACAGGGATGTAGTCCGAAAGCTTCGTCAAAGAGTTTGGATTTTATTCCTGGTCAACGTTAAATTATTGAAAATTAATACGTCTTGAAGAAGAACTAAACGAACTATAATTAATTAAGTCATCAACATATTGTTAAGTTCCTGCTGCAACACCAAATAAGAAATAAAAGATTAATTGCGCTGAGAAGATCAAGCAATAGGAATGGGACTCAAAGCTATTAGCTTGTGGAGCATAAATTAAGAAGAAATTTAATATGAAAGATACTTGAGATGAATTAAAAAAAAAAAAAAAAGACAGACAATATTCCTCCATATCTTGTTTTGGCACTGCAAATATGTACGATTGAATATATGAATATATGATACTATGCATGCACATTGATCAGCAGGTTCTACGGATCAAAGTCTTAATTAAATTGAATAAAAATAAAATACCACTTTTCTAAGACTATTTTGCTGTTTTGTCAAATTGGAAAACATTCAATTCATTCCTATCGAACGGACTACAATTTTTTTAATTAATGTTATTTTTCCTATCGGTAAAAATAGTAAAAAGAACTTAAAAAATGTAAATTCTGATTTTCTACAAAGTTTCGTAGATTAAGTTCAACAGATTTGATCGAGTTTGAATCTTGAAATTGAGTTGTTGTGTGTGGGTGTGAGGGAGATAGATAATTAATTATTCTAATCCACGATTTGAGCAGTTATTTGATATTGAAATATTGTGGAGATGTGATTATTAATAGCAGAACGGCCGTTCATGGAGTGTACAGTTTGTTAAACAAGCTCTTTGAAATATGATGCAACGTATACAACTCAACCAAACATACATGAAGTGAATGAGGATGCAATCACTACTCCTTTATTTGAAAGTTGTTCACATTTCACATTTCTAATATGTTCTCTATTAGGAATTATCCAATTGGATGCTATATTGTTTGGAATTTTGCAACTTGATTTATTAAACCTCCCTTGTAACCTCCTTTAAGAAACACCTATACATTCATCTACAGTTTTTTAACAGAAAAAGGATGAAAGACACTTTGAAGTGGTGGTAGTGGGCAAAGATAAGGACAACTTATACAGCCCCACACGAATTTACAAATAAAGCAATGTATATATCTAGAAAGAGGTCACCATGAGATAGTGTCACTAACCATATATATGTAGATAGTATGCAACCTTAGCTTTGATAGTGCTTACAATCAAACTAGCAATAGTATAAGTTATTTATAGGTAGGAAAGCTCTTCTTTTTGAAGATAAGGTAGGAAAGCTCTTCAATCGATTCCACGAGCTCGTGTACCCATACCAAGTGTTGTAAAGGATGGTATGGAGCATAGACGAATGGAAGCCAACTCTTGGCATGGTGGCATTTACCGTAATCTATGCCGTGTTGACAGGATTTGTAAAGAAAGCCATGGATGAGGGGATGAGTGAGCTAGTCATCATTACACTCAGGCAATTAATCGCGGCAATATTTCTCTCTCCAATTGCATTTCTCAAAGAAAGGTACATAATTGAGATGATTTACTTCACTTTTTATAGGCATTCTTCTAAATGTAAACTTCTTTTTAAATTCAGTGATTGAATGACGAACAAATTATCCTTGATATATTCAACGTCAAAGAAACAATTAATGTAGAACAGTTTTGTTTTCTGCAAAGCCAAACAAAATTTATAAGGTCCATTGTAAATAAAAAAAAATTGCAAAAGCATATATACCTTAACATTGTTTCAGTTTTGATTTGTTGAATTGATAATCCATTTGCATTGATTCATTGTAATATGGAACAATTTTCAAGTCACAGCTAATTAATGCTACCAAAAGCTGATGGGTTTTTGTTAATGCTTGTGTTTAGAAAGCAGAGGCCAAAGTTGACAATGGAGATTAGTATCTACATCTTCTTGAGCGCTATTCTTGGGTAAGCTACAATGACCTTCCTAGCTAGCGTGTTGCTTGAAAACACATTCAGAGGTTTGGTCAGAAATAGTTTAACTTGCAAGAAATATATAGCTAACACAATATTTGTTTGAAGCAAAACACCGCCACCATGTTTTACTGATAAAATGCATGTCCATCAATTTTCAAATTAGATGCTACCAAATATTACACAAAAAAAAGATACATGGACTGGCATGCTTTATAAACCATATATACAAATTAAATGTTGTATATCATAGTTCTTGAGTTACAAAAACTGTTTTGTAGAGCGACTCTACCTCAGTACTTGTTCTTCCTTGGGATGAAGTATACAACGGCTACTTTTGCATCAACTTTCTCCAATTTGAATCCAGTCATAACTTTCTTGGTTGCTCTATTACTTAGGTACACGATTATTGTTTCCTAATTTTAATTATTGTTAGTGCATATACTGCCACTGTGCCTCACCTTTTGACATGTCACTAGGCACTATCCTATATATATGGTGTACGAGTCACACAAGTTACGAGTTAGTTAAACCTAATAATTCCTTTAATTAGTAGCTTAAATTAAACCACTTGTTGAGATAGTGACTCTATTGTTCCATATTGTTTTGAGTTTTAATGGTCCCAGAAAAAGTTGCACCAAGCAGCTTCAATTGTGCCTTTCAGTACACACTAAAACTATTAATGTGAATCTGCTGATTGTTCAAGTACTTTTGACCAACACGTTGTTCATACTAATTAGTTGCCAATTAGTATTTTCCAAGATTTCAAGCTAACAGATCAATTTATATAAGTTCTGTCCCCAAAAAGAAATTCATCCAGTTGAACTGACAATTTTTTAGTTGCAACCAACAAGTCAAAAGATTGCAAAATTAATTTCCTCAGAAAAAAGATTGCAAAATTAAATTAGTAATTGAGTTAGCTACTGTGAATTAAATACCTATTATTATTTAACTAGAGAAACTTCAGATGACTCTGGTAAATTTTGACAAGTAGTATTCCAACAATTAAAAAATTGAAAATTATCACTTACTGTTACTTTCAATATTTAATGAAAATTGTAATGTGATTTCCGTTTTAGGATGGAATCAGTAAACATAAAGAGCAAGCCAGGGTTGGCAAAGGTAATTGGAGCTCTCTTATCACTAATTGGTGCAATGGTTCTTACTCTCTACAAGGGTGTGCCGTTGACTCACAAAACCAACCACCCAACAAGCCCATTACACACCACCAAAATGGGACCCAATAGCTGCACAAACAAATGGATTTTCGGTTCAATTGCCCTGCTAGCAAATGCACTCTCTTTTTCATTTTGGATTCTGCTACAATCAAAGGTTACAAAAAAGTACCCAGTTGTGTACTCTGGCACAGCTCTCATGTCATTTCTAAGCTTTCTTCAAGTGGCCGGATTGTCTGTGGCTGTAGAAAGGAGCACATCTGTGTGGCTGCCTAAAGATAAATTGCAGATCATGACAGTTATATACGCCGTAAGTTATTGTTTATTATCAGTCTGCAAGACCTCTTTCCTCTTTTACCATACTTAATTGTAAGACTTTTTCAGCCTTCTGCTGTCTCTCTTTTCGTTAAAACGAGAAACAGGAGTAGTTTGTTGATTACTAAGGCGCTATATTATTTTGCTTTAACACAGTTTGGAAAAGCAAGGTACTAGACCCAGATAACTTCATGAGCAGAAAATAACTACTAAAATTTTTCTTCATGTATGACAATTGACAAATAATATGAAAAAGAATTTTGATTTTTAGGGGGTGGCTTCATCAGGAATAGGGTTTGTGCTGATGACATGGGCAGTGCAGAAGAGAGGTCCAGTTTTCACTTCTTCTTTCCTGCCTCTCATTCAAGTCTTTGTTGCACTGATCGATTTTGCTGTTCTCCATGAACCACTCTTCTTTGGAAGGTACATTCAAATTTTTGTATGAGAAATTCTTCTGATTAAAATCGGAGTATCCACTATTTGAACCAAATGGTTGTTTAAATGATAATGGAAAATCTAAACGTGATTGCCAAAAATTATTCAAATTATTCAAGCACCTACTCGAACCTTGCCAGATTCAGCAATTACATATATGAGTATCCTCAATGGCTGATCGAGCCATAAAGTTATCGCAGATCTTTCGGGTAAAACAGTGAATTTTTGCAAATTTCAGTGGGTCAATTGACCCATCTTTCTCATACCATTGGAATTGATGAGAAATATATAAGCAAAATAGCTACTTCCTCTTCTTAATAGAAGCAGCAGGTATTCAGGGAAGAGTATATGCATATTTAGAACATTTTTTTCTCTTTTTCATTCTTTTTTTTCTTTTGGAGAGAGAGAAATGGAGGAAGCAGCTTTTGGCGAAATTAATTTTGCTTTTCAGTTGGGGTATGATGGGTATTAGTGTAGTTAAAATTGTCACATAGTAGAGTGCAGATATCAATACCAGAAAATGTACATCTGTTCTGCCAGAAGTTTATAGGTTGCTCAGCAGCTCAAATAGGACAGATTGATTAAGCTGATTGTGTTGTTAGTATCACCATTATGCTGTATTCACACTTTTTCTTGTGTTGCAATGAATGCTAAAACAACTCTTCTTTTCTAATTAAACAAAACATTGTAAATTAATTAGTTCTTGGTAACAACATCAAAATGTACCATTTGGAATGGACTATCTATCTAGTTAATATGATTTATTATTATTTTGCAGTGTGTTGGGTTCTATTTTACTGATCATAGGTTTATATGTTCTGCTGTGGGGAAAGAGAAAAGAGGCTTCTATTAGTTCGGTAAAATTACCCGAGATTAACTAGCAGCAACAAGAGAATAAATGAAGCTTGAGCTTTATACGAGTAAATTACAGGGTAGTCCTCAAAGTTCCATATAATTTCTACAACAATAGTAAAGTTGTTCTCAGTAGGCTGTGAAATTATTTTATAGCATTGAGCAAACTTAGAGTTCAATGATTTTAACTGTATCAGCACTGGTCCAATCATGAAATACATACAGAGTGGATGTTATATTTTTTTCCCCCATTTATCATATCGTTTGATGTTTTTAAAACATACAATATTTTGGATTAGTTACCCAGGTATAATTAAAAGAAATAAAAGGCCAACTGAGTAACTAATTAAAAGAATTTAAGCAGTTGGCCGGTCAAGGACACAAATAAAAGAAAAAGGACATAAATAGAAGGCTATTTCTTTTATTTATGAGTAACTAATCCAAAATATAATTAAAAGAAGACTATTTATGTCCTTTTTCTTTTATTTGGGCCCTTGACCGGCCATCTGCTTAAATTCTTTCCTCCTCTGTTTATTATATTTATGTAGGACAGTAGCCTAGTTCATCGATGCAAACATATATTTTTCTTAAAACTTCATGGCCATTAATTATTATTAATATTATGTTAACAACAGCTATATTTCAACACAATCAAAAGGTCTTCTCCAAATGAAAGCTTTACAGCAATCAATGGAGTCCTCGTCTCCATCTATTCCTGAGATATATATATATATATACAGCCTGTCTGATCCCAAAACTGATAGATCAGAAATAAAGCACATAAGTAATTCAGGAAGGATTAATTTAAGTTTGTCAAATTGATTGGCTAAAAAGATCTCTATCTTCCTGCTAGCCAACTGAAGAATAAAATGCAATTAGGTACGGTTCAAACTTCAAACCTCAAGAAAAAAAAAGGGGGGGGGGACCATTTACAACTGAAACTTGAAAAAGAGAACTAGCTCTTGGTCTAGTGGCAAAGAGCGATGCATCTCAATTGAGAGGTCGCAGGTTCGAAACCTGGTTGGGGGATCTTTATAGACATTTAATTTAAAAATAAGTTGGGAGGCTTGACCCCCAATTTATGTTCAAAAAAAAAAACTGAAACTTGAAGAAGATGCATGAACAGAATAACATCTAGGCAATCAAAATTCTCATGTAGAACCTTTCTTTTAATTTTTCTATCTTTTGAGAACTTGGAATTGGAAATTTTGAAAGAATTGGATACCAAAAGTTAATGAGCTAGCAGCACCCATTCTATATACTAAGTGGAGGAGATGCTTAGCGGGGCCATAAATGTGACAACTGTTTCTGATAATCAAGTTTTCAAGTCCATAGCATATTGGTTGAGTCATTTTTATCAATTGCTCGAACCACAAAATTTTGGTTCAACTATTTCACATCAATCTAATTTATTTAAACGTGCACGTAAACAAACATCAAGTACTTTTGAAAGGCATTGATGTGACTTAGCCTCAACGTAATTCCTGTTCATGCGTCAAGCAGGATCTACAAGTAGACTGCATATATGTATGATCCAATAATATGTTGTTATGTGCAAATCAATATTCTCAAGTTGACATTAATTATTACTATTATGGGTAATTACTATTGATCTACAGTGTATTCTAAAGCTTTAATGTGATGCTCTTTCAAGTGGCCGTAGTGCGCCAAGGATTAGAACATTTCTATTTAAACAAAAGGGCAATGAACTTAACTAGAAAGGTCGTAGTCAACTAAATGAGGTGCCCATAACAGAATATTTTTAAACTAAATTCATACAATGTAACCTTTTATAAAGCATAATTTAATTCACAAACCCGCTAGACATTCAGCTCACAACACATGACTGGAACTCCTGAAACTGTTAATTCTGTGACTTGGAAAGATGCTCAAATTATATAAGACTCTAGAACCCACAGTACAAGCATCACCCACAAAATAAAGGAAAAAAGAGATAAGAGAAGAAATATTTCTTGACATGTTGTGGAGTTTAAAAGAATGGAAGCCGGCTATCGCTATGGTGGTGTTCGACATAATTTTTGCAGTGATGACAGGACTAATAAAGAAGGCCTTGGATGAAGGGATGAGTAAGCTAGTTATCATTACCTTAAGGCAAATAGTAGCAGTCATCTTTATCGCTCCAATTGCATTTTTCAAAGAAAGGTAAGTTCTCAGTATTGAGATTAGTAGTCTCTAAATTTCATAACAGATTGCAGGACTTTAATCACATTGTGAAAATAAGTAAATATATAAATAAAAGGAGGAGGAACTTGGATACACAGTCTTCATTTATTGGACAAAACATAATTAAAAGCTGTTTGCGGCTTGTAAACTGGAAAGAAGCAACTGTATAACCGATCAGATTGCTATGGTTAGTATGGTGCTCTTCAGATGGTTCATCAACAAATTAAAGACGTTCTAAAAAAAAAAGCTACATAAGGTCCGGAACCTCAAAGTAATCACACATATATATATTCTCAAATCTAAAACAAACAAATGGTATAATATGTATACAGATCATATTCTTAATTTCTTTTCTTTTGTTTTTTTTTCCCTCTGAAGGTTAACGATCCTACAATTTTTTTTTATTACTAAGATGCTTTCAAACTAGTAGCAAAAACTACTAAAAGCATATTTTTTTTTCCCTTTTTTGATTGTTCAGAAATGCAAGGCCGAAGCTGACAAGTGAAATTTGTATGCTGTTCTTCCTCAGCGCTCTTCTTGGGTTAAGTACAACTTATAGTTGCTTGAACATCATCTAAATTCCTAACTATAATTAATAATCATTTAAAATTGGTCAGAAGTGAATGCACCTGATCTATATCCTTGATTAGCCGAGTTAGTTTAAGTCAGCTGCTAAAATCTTCATAACAGGGTTCGTAGGTCTAGTTTATCATGCCAACTCTAGAACCGCAAAATTTAAATACTTAAAGAGAGGTAATATACTTAGATATACAAGCAAATACTATCAACCATAAGGATTTATGATAATTTAGCCTTTGTATTCATGAAAATTTGTCTGCTGAATCCTCTGCTTCAGCTCACACCATCACACATGCTAAGGTTAGGTGGCCTTGATTTTTGTTTTCCATTTTGCACAAATATAATAAAGATATTAAAAGAAAAAAGATAGTATTTACTTGGATTACAGACGTAAAATGGAAAACAAAAAAAATTTACGGCTCCCTGATCAAATTTTTATGTTTAACACCTTTTGTGCAGAGCGGCTCTGCCTCAGTACTTGTTCTTCCTAGGAATGCAGTACACCACGGCTACTTTTGCATCAACTTTCGCAAACTTACCTCCAGTAGTTACTTTCTTGCTTGCACTTTTATTCAGGTCATCCATCTTTCCCCTCCAATTCTACAAATTTCATTAAATGGTGTGGATCTAGACCGTTTGATTTTACCTCTATGAATCGCCATTAGCCCATTATCATTTTCAGACCGATCAGAAAGAACTTCCTATTGTACCCCCATAATCAGTAAAGATTTTGATTTAATTGAAAACTAGGGCTAATGAACTAAATGTAACCTTTAGCTGTTTAACAACTCATTTTTTCCATATTTCAGAGTGCTGACGAATAATAATTTTTCTTGTAATTAATATGCTTTAATGATTTTTTGTTAAACAGCAGTTTCATTACCACCTGCCTCCAACTCTACTAGGAGAGCCTGATATGCTTTAAAAATAAGCAAAGTTATATAAACTTTGATTCAATTTCAGGATGGAGACTGTGAACATAAAAAGCAAGGCTGGAATGGCAAAGACACTTGGGGCTCTCTTATCACTAATCGGTGCAATGGTTCTTACTCTCTATAAGGGTGTGCCATTAACCCACAAAACCACCCACCAAAATAGCCCACTTAACAGCACCAAAATGGGGCCCAATAGTAATCCAAAGAAGTGGATGTTGGGCTCTGCTGCAATGGTTGCAAATGTAGTTGCTTTTTCTCTTTGGTTATTGCAACAAAAAAAGATTTTAGAGAAGTATCCTGCTGTGTACTCTAGCACTGCTCTAGTATCATTCCTTAGTTTTCTTCAAGTGGCTGGATTGGCAGTTGCCATAGAAAGGAGTCCTTCTGTGTGGCTTCCCAAGGGGACAGTGCAGATCATTGCAGTTGTATACTCGGTAAGTTAAGATTTGAGATTATAATGGCATAACAGTTTGTAAACCGCAAATCCTGGGGAGAATTTTCTGGCGTATGAGGAGAAATATTCCAATACCGTATCCCCAGCCTCTTGTTCCGCATTTTCTTTAGGGTGCGTTTGGATAGGTGTGGGAAGAAGGGAAGAAATGGGAAAGAAGTATTGAAAAGTGTGTAACTTTGTGAAGAGTTTGGATTGTTTATACTTTTTTTTCTTCTTCTTCCTTCTTCTTCTTCTTTCTTCCAACCATCCAAACGCACCCTCAGAGAAGTTTTCTGATTACATTTATCTTTCTCTTTGCTTTTATTCTACAAATTACTTCCTGATTTCTTTAGAAAAATTTCCTAATAAACATTGATATTTCTCTGTCTCTCTTCCTCTTTTGTTTATAAGACTGTGTGCAAAAACTTTCGTGCTGCACCCTGCAAAATATTTATATACATCCTACGACCTAACTTCCCCATTTTCTTTAAAGAATGTCCTTAACACTTTCTTTTTGAAGTATATATAAAGTTGTTTCGCTTTAGATCTGCAAAAACAATCTCATCACCTTATGCATATGAACTGTTTCAATTTTTCTTTACTGATATAATTAATAAAATCCTGGTAAATTTAGGGGGTTGCTGCGTCAGGAATAGGATTTGTGCTTATGACATGGGCAGTGCAGAAGAGGGGTGCAGTTTTCACATCTGCTTTCATCCCTCTCATTCAAATATTTGTTGCATTGATCGATTTCGCATTTCTCCATGAACCTCTTTACTTTGGAAGGTACAACCTATTTTTGTTTGTGCAATATTCCACTAACAGAGGAAAATAATCAGAGTACCATTTGCTGGTTCAAAAGTTTTTCAAGTCCAAGTAACATTGTAAAAATTTTCCTCTTGTCAATCGGCAAAATCATTTAAATTGTTTGAGTTTGCTCAACACCAAATGCTCTATCAAAACCTCAAAATAGATTTGGGATCACAAAAGAGTTAAATGTTTGTGCCACCTTTGGAGGGTGCAGACACATTAATTATCAGGATAAATAGAAAATATGTCAATTAAAATATTTGGTGTGTACAAGAAATTTGGTATAAATTAAATGGGAATGTGATATTCCAAAGGGGAAATCATAGAATAATCAGGATAGTTGCATATATTCTATCTGCTTTAGACCAAACAATTCTGATTTTATCAATCAACTTTTTGTTGCAGTGTTCTGGGTTCTGTTTTGCTGATAGCAGGTTTATATCTCCTACTGTGGGGAAAGAAAAAGGAGGCTTCCATTCATTCAGAAAAACTACCTGAGATCAACCAAGAGTAACAATATAATTCAAGCTTCTGACCTTCTACGAGTCGAGTACTAGCTTAGCACTTAAAGTTTTCTAATACTTCCTTCTAAAGTTAGGTTTATGTTGAATCAGGTCTAAAACTATTCAGTTGCAGTGACAAATGTCTAATGCAGTTTGGTATTTGGCAATACTTAATTCTTGAGTCATGAGACAATACAAAGTGGGTATCCTTGCGAGTTCGTACCTATCTTTTTTTAAATAATAAGTATTTGAATTTTGAAACCTGAAAGTGTAACTAGATCTTATGGTACTGATGTGATTAGAATCACAAATTATAAAGAAAGTCGAAGTCATGCTTGATTTTTAGTGACGCTTATGAGGGTTGACTTTTTTTTGATGAACAATGAGGGTTGACTACTTAGACAACAGCGACATGCAGGATATTCTTACCTATTTGAAGTTGCTGAAAGAAGCTTCAATGTGCTTTGAACATATATGCAAATTACTCTATCAATCAATTACATAAAACTTGTGCAAAACTTGGAGCTTTGTCAGTGAGACATTTTCATTTTTGCTAATTGAAAGAGGATGATAAAGGTGAAAAGGAAGTATTGTTAAAAAGTAAAAAAAAATGCTAATATTAAGTCTTTCCCAGCAACTAAACATTAGTGCGTTATGATAACTCATATACCCTACCAAAATGAAACATCTGCACAGTACAAAATTGTTTTAATGAAATAATGAGAACCTAAGAAAGTCTTAAATGCATATTTTTGAGAAAAAATAACCCAAAGCCTATACCAATAAATGTAGCAATTGCAATTCCAAAAATTCCAGCAAGAACACCTGGTACAACCAAAGAGCTCCATCCTTTGGCTGTTGCCATTGCACAAGCTGTGGTGGGTCCACCTACATTGGCATTTGAGCCAATGAGTAATAACTTTTTATCAACTCTAAGCAATTTCCCAATTCCAAGAGTAATGAAGAGATGCACAAGGACTTGAACAAAAGCGAATAAGAATATTTCAGGTGCCTTTGTGATTGCATCAGAAATGTTTCCACTTGCCCCAACCACAGAAAAGAAAACCTACATTATGTTTCAACTTTAAGTTACAAAAGATAAATAATAAAAGAAATTATGTTAGAATCAAAATAAAAGTTCCAGTGATGCGAACAAAATCAGCCTTATTAGAAATTCCATTGTTATAGGACAGCATGAACTGGAATCCAGTTGCTCAGAGCCTAATTTGATCATATATGATATTTGGTACCTACTGGGTGCTCAATGCAGACTGGTCTGGACCAGTACGGTATAAATAAACAAGTAAATAATGTACCTGCATGAGAATTAAAGCAATGGCTTCAGCTGAAGGGGCAATTTTTCCCAATTGAGAGGGAAATAAGGTCGCAAGAGAAACCACAATAGCTGTAACACATGGCAAGGTGCCACCTTGGATGCCCAATAAAGAGCTGAAACCTGACCCTGCTTTGCATATGGCCAAGGCTATAGCAATTGCCATTGCACTATGAGTAATCACAAGCTTTTCACCTGAAGGGGAATTGGAATCTCTTTGACAATCTGTCACACAAAATATATTAATTTTATCATGGTATTCGTAATTCAAAAGTAAATAGCATTAATCCAATACAGTATTGAGACAGAATAATGGCAATCTCCAAGTTTTTAATATTGATCCATGAGGATTCACTCAGCCTCAACAGTTTATCCAGTGCTACATTGTCCACAAAATAAATAATAGGATCAGTAATTGCTGGTACCAGATCCTGTGGTAGGGCAGTATGATATCAAATCTAGTTTTATACCAAAGGTTATAAAGAAAAGAAAAGTACCTGTGGGAGAAGAAACAGACTCGGGCGGTATTTTGGAGGCAAGGGCAAAAAGGAAAGTGAAATACAATGCACAGATGACATTGTCGGCAGCCACACCAGCAGCCACAACTGAAGAAGATGTTCCCAAGGCTTCCGACACAGCCACATAGTTTACCGCTACACAAATAAAACAAACTGCATAAAGGATTTGTTTTGTTTGTTTTTCTCTTTTTTCTGTAGCGAAGGGGACGTACTTCCACCAATGTAACTACTCATGAGAGCAGCAGCAATCTTCCTACTGTCTTGTCTAAGTGATCTCATCGGTACCAAAAGATACGCCACAATGGTACCAATTGTAGTTGCAACTGTCACACATAGGATTCCAAGTAAGCGAATGGTACTGCGACTGAAATTTTATTTAGAAGAAATAAAAAATTCTATAAATAATTAAATGCCTTTTATATGTGGGATTTTGTGAGGACTGCAATTTCTTATCAACTGTAGCTATAACTGTCAATAGAAGAACCAAAGTAGTTAGCTTGAGATTGTAAGAGCTATTATCAAATGGTGTTTACTTTTTGTTAGGTTACTTGCATTTTATGCAAAAGTTAAGTTTCAATGTTTTGGTTTAACATTTCTTAGGACACAAATGCAGGTGACCATAAAATTAGGGGTTCAAACAATATATACAAACAATAAGCCACAGGTGTGTTGCTTGGTTCAATAGTTACATGTGTAAATGCAAAAGGTGCCAACATACCTGATCCAAGCAAGAAAGCCAAGAGGAGGGCCCCAGTAGACCTGACGACCCGGCGAAGGTCCGCTCCAAGTAGGATAAGTGGCACTGCCACAGGTAACAGGTACTGCAAGACAACCCCATAAGCCGGTGCATCAGATGGAATGAGACCAGCACTACTTGCTGCCAGGCCAATCAGAATGCTTACAAGGGCCCCACTTAGTGCACTCCCCCATTTTGTTTTCTCTGACCTGCACAATGTGTATAAAATAAAGCACTAAATTTTTTTGTTACATAACGAAAATAATTTTCAGAATTCAATCCTTGTAAATTTGCAGACAAACTTTTTAGAAACAACCAGAACTCTTAGATCTTCCAGCTTCAACCATAAACAGTATTACCAATAACACCTTTTATAAAGAAATGCAGAGTAGATTCCAGGTCAAAATCAGTATCTCGGATTCCAAATTATGGAGCTTGTTGTAAATGAAAGGGTCAAAACCAAAATTCCGATGGGATAGGCTATATTGACAATAAAATTATTTGACAACCATTAAAATGACCCATGGCTATAAAGTTAAAGCAGTAAAATTACATATCTGCTCTATATAGTTTAGAATCAACTTTAGATAGATTGCAATTGCATCAGATTCAGCATAATTTAAAAATTACTCGATCGCCTATCAAATTGTTTGAGAAATGAATGATTCAGTTTTGTTGGCACTTGATAGGCGATTAAACAAGTTCCAAAATTGCACCATATAATGTGATCTATGTAAACTATAAAAAAATAATAATAATAAATCTACAATTTTATTTTTTTAATTTTGATGATCATTTTATTAGTAGTAACGATTGTAATACAACAACAACAACAACTAAGCCTTTTGTCCCAAACAAGTTGGGGTAGGCTAGTAGTAATGTTTGTAATGTAAAAAATAAATAAAATAGTTGGCAAAACAATCCTTCCCAATTGCAATCTTGTAAAATCAAGTTTAAACTTTAAACAACCAAAGACACCTAAATGCAGTGTTTTCAATACCCTACCGCTTACCGGAAAATTTCGGTAATACCGGAACGGTGGCTGAAATGGCGGTATCCGATATTTAGAGAGGAAATACCGGGAAATTTTGGGAAAATACTGGATTTCGGTCACTGACCGGTATGGATGCCGGTAGGGTATTGAAAACCATGCCTAAATGTAACTACACAACCTGAACTCTACCAAAAGCAACTAGAACTAGCCCTCATTGAAGCATTACAGTTACATGATAACTATGGTCCCACCATTCAGTAGCAGCTACATTTGTCGCACAAGTGTTTGACAAAATTCAAAGAAAGAAAAGGGAAGAAGAAATGACCAGATACCGAAGGCAGCAAAAGAGAAGAGCGCAGTCCACGTGGCCCAATGATCGTGGGGTTTAATGACAGGTGTCGAGAGAGAGAACAAGGAGTTGTTCACAACGATAGAGCTACTACGTCGACGAGGCGAAAGAGAGAGCTTCAGCTTCTGGTTCTGGGTTGGTCGAACCGGACAGAGAACCGGTCGAGCATTGAACCGGAATTTGGAGGGGGTGAACCGGGATGTCGAGAGCGCAGGAGAGAAGGAAGCACAGATTGAGTGGGCCATCAGAGAGCAATAGGATCAGGTCTGACCGTCAGAAATTCAGAATCGTTCATGGATTCTTTTGAATCTTTTTGTACTCAGGTTTTGTACGGACCACGGGAGATCCTGTAGTGTTATTGACAACTAGGGATTCTGTGAGTGTATTGGTGTAGCGGGTTATAAAAATTCATGACGTGTTAAAAAAATGAAGTTAATGGTATATTAATTTATGAGATGAGATAGTTTATAAAATGCTCTATGCGTGAAAATGGTAATAAACTGTAACACCCCTAAATTTTTATACTTATTTGCTAACTTATAATATTAATTAAATTTCGTGAGTATCTGATTCCGCTATTTTTTTTCAACGTCGACACGGACATCTGAGCCGTCCCTCTTATGACAAGATCTGATATTCTCCGTAGCCTCTTTGCCTCTGTCCCTCCATCTCCTTCTCTCTCCATCTCTCTCCATAGCCTCTCTGCCTCCTAATCTCCTCCGTAAATCGTCCCACCCCAACCCCTCCTTCACGTGGCTGCCTCATGTCCTCCACGCGGCCCTTGCTCCCTCTTCATCGTCTCTTCCTCCGCCAAACCGAAGCCACATCCGCCTCATCTCCTCTCGAAGCACCTCCGCCTCCTTTCGAATCCTAAGTTTGCTAATTTCGCCTCCTCCTGAAGCACCTCCGCCTTCTCTCGAAGCAACCCCGATCAGCACCTCCACCTCATCTCTTGGTCAACACCTCCGTCTTCCTCTCTAAGCACTCGATCAACACCTCCGACTTCCTCTTTACACAGGTTGAGGTCTTAAATTTGTTTAATTTCGTTTCCATAATTAAACTTATTGATTTTAGTTTAATGATAATTTCAGTTTGAAAAACACCATAGAAGTTTGCTTATGTTGGTCATTTTGAAAAGCTTAAGATAATTTCAGTTCCTTAAATTCAATTCATTAGAAATATATATTGTTTTACGGTCTATTACTTAAACATGCAATCAGGCCTTAATTACTTCCTTTTGCACAGTCCATTACTTAGATGTTAAAGCACACGATTCAACACCTTTCCCTCTTTTTATTTTTGGAAGGAAAAATGACCCACAATTATATAATAAAGTAGTTGATAGAGCATTTATATATATGATATTTGGTCGGACTTAACCCTAAAATCATAATCTAAACTCTTGAAATTGTGTGTTTTTCAGCTTGGATTTGGTACTGCTTTTGGTTTGTCTTTGAATTTCAGGGATTTGGAGCAAAAACAACGGAAATCGACACATTTCGGACACTAGAGATGGTCCGGTGTAGCCCTGCATGGTCTTAGTGCGGAACTCACTCGGGCCAGACGACTCATACCTAGTTCGGGTCATTCGGTGCGACCTACATCGACCCCTGTGCGGCATACACCTCATAACATTCTTCTCTGGACGCCTCCAGTGCGGAGTACACCCCTCCTGTGCGGCCAACAGCACATGTATTGTGCCTTGGATACCTCCAGTGCGGGGTATAATCCAGTTGTGCGGCCAACACTTGGGCTGTATGACTCATTCCCAGCCCAGCACGCTGTTGTACCCCAAACTGGGCCCTGCTGTAGCCCGCACAACCCACATGTACCCTGCACAGAACCCTAAATCTAACCCATTCCCTATATAAAGCGCCTCCCATGCCAAATTAGGGATCCTTCTCTCAATCTTCCACTCCCCAGGCGGCTGTCTGGGGTGCCGCCTCATTTCTCACCATTTTTCTCCACTGTAGCCCGCACGGCACCACCGTAGCCCTCGTTGCCCGCACAATGCCACCGTATCCCGCACAACTCCACTTCGTACCCCACACAACACCATTTTTCACCGCCGATCCAGTCTCTGCCATGTCGTTCATCCCACACCGTCGCCATTGCATCCCGCATCGAGCCTCTGGAGCTTGAAATTTCATGCGATGACAGTGATTCCTGTTTCGATTTCGACTTTAGAAGCTTGCAAGTAGGAGGAATAGGCTGGGTTACGGTTGTCTCTCTCATTTCTCTCTTGTTTGCTCGATTATGGAGTTTGTATCTTGCACTTCATCATTTACTTTCAGTTTTGAGCATATGCTAGGCTAGATTGCATTGTCTTAGGGTTTATTTTAGATTAATGTTTGGATTGATGTATGACACTTGATATTTGGTATTCGATGTGTATTGCTTGTTGGATATTATTTGTGAATGCTTGTTTGTGTTTGATTGATTAACTAAACCTCCTATTAGATGAATGGCCACATCTAATATTGGTCAAAGGTGTAAGTTAGTTAATTGGTTGAACAAAGTGACTTAAGGTAGGATATAAGCCGAAAGTTAGTCCAATTGATACCCGACAGCGGAAAGTTTCTGCTAAGGCGAAAGTCTAGTGGATACCTTTGAAAACAACAAGTGAACTTAGGTAGATTAAGCCAACAAAGTTGAGGGTTAATCGACCTAATGGGGGTGTTAGACTAGGTTCTGGTCCTGATACCATGACCAACAAGTGACAGCTGAGGTCTAGGGAGTCCAAGTCCGGCTAGATCTGCCTCACACAAGCCAAAAATCAAGTTATTGAGTCGAAACACCATTAACTAAGGGTTGTGCGAGCAACTTTGGTGCCTGTGCTGACGATCCGTGCCTCACACAAGCCAAAAATCAAGTTATTGAGTCGAAACACCATTAACTGAGGGTTCCTAATCTGCTGCGCACTAGTCGGTATCGGCACGAAAGTGACCGGTGCCGACGATCCGAAGCCAGACTGAAAGTGAAACTGAAACCCTAGGGCACTTTCATTGCATATTTTATCACCAAAACACCAAAAATTGTTTGTTGTTTGTCTCTTAGTTGATTGTCTTTGTTAATTTTAGTTTAAGCCAAAATTCTTTATTTAATTGTATAGATTTCGTGAATAAGTAAGGTTTAATACTCAATCTACCGTCCCTGTGGATTCGATCCCTAACCACATCCAACGATTTACCGTGCTGCGATATTTTTAGAACTAAATTAGGGTATTATTAGCTACACATCAGTAGTATCATAAAGCATGATTTCTGCAAATAAAAAAATAATAATATTAAAAAAAAATCACATTCTGAAATTGATAACAACAAAACAATGACAATCCACTTAAAAAAACAATGGACACAAGTAATAATTCTTGGCAAGCAATATCGAGGGAAGCTCGATTCGGCGAGTTTGAATGCTAAGGAATAAGAGTGAATAAGGAATAAACTCCAAATTTCTTATTCGTTTGAAATCCAAATAACACATAAATAACAAAATCCTTGAATATGAATTAGGAATATAAATCGACTCCATATTCTAATACTATCTATATGGTGGAATTAGAATAAGGAATTGAATAAGTCCTTATTCGAAATAAGGCTTATTCAAAATGCGTTTGGTTTTATTCCGAATAAATCTTATTCGAAATAAGACTTATTCAAACTTCATAACAAACACACTTGATCATATTCCTTATTCAATCAACTTACATATAATGGCAGTGATGAAAATTGACAACATGGGTAAGGCATACACTACAAACATACCCGTAACAGAGTTCAAATTACCCCATTTCCATAATTTTCTAGCTATAAGAACAAACACAAACTGAAATGGTGTGGCAAACAACAAAGCACCACTAAGAACGACGACTGCTACCGGCAGGGTAATTGAAGCGAGCATCACATATGATCCCAGTCCAAATGCGGCTATCATACAATTACCTGCTGAGAAAGATAACATGCTTGCCAATTTAAAATCGACGAGCCGTGCATTACCTTGGAAATATTTGCTGAGGAGGACAAATATGCTTGTCAACGATAGTATAAATGCCGAGGCGTTGGCAAAGACAAATGCCTTAAATATGTATCTCTTTCCTAGAAGTGGTGTGCCATCATTTGGATTATAACCTCCCGGGACAGCAAAGGCCGCAGCAAATGTTGCAGTTACTATAAATATTGATCCTAATCCGGTGACTTGAATTCGCTCCTGTTCATTTTTTTGAGGTTCCATTATACCCTCAAACCACTCTTTAGTAAAATGCGAACCTTCCTCCTCAACATATGACTTAATTTTCTTATCGAGAACCTGTAAGAGACGAACAACATTGTATTATATTAAATGAAAAAATTAAAATGACTCTACACAATACCATAAGTTTCAAAAAAATTAAAGCATACAACGTATTAGTTTTTCGTACGTACCCTCAAAAGTTCCAAAACTTATTAACGTATAATTACTCCAAAAAAATTATTGTCGGGGTTGTTACTGCTACTTGGATCGGCCATGTTAATTGGTGATTGAAATAACTTTCTAGGGATCAAGTTGCCTTTAGGATTTTTCATGAAGGAAGGTTAATTAAAGGTTTCGCAGGAAAGTATGGGCAGTTCCGACCATCTCGCCTTGTTTTTAAGTGGGCGCCAGTGTCACCTTCTAGTGGTAGAGGTTTTACCCAATCAATGTGTTTTGCACAGTAAAATAAGATAGAGCGGTAAAGAGAGATTCAATAGTGTTTCAGTGATCGTTTCCTGTTACAAATTACATGTTATTCTTAATAAAAAGGTCTCCCCCATCCCAAGAGGTGGGGGTGTCATGTATATACATAACCTAAAAAAGTACGATCTCAGTCCTTGTCAGTCCAGCTGTTAGTCGTATCCGGAGGAGTATTCTAAGTCTTTGGGGATCACTCGGGCTCTGGAGCACCCGATGGTACCGTTCCTCTGGGGTTGAATGGTCGCCGGGGGCTGTCGCTGGTTCTGATCGGCGAAGTATCTACGGGGGAATTCGTTAACAGGCTTTTATGGGAATGCTGTCTGGTTGCCCTTAGGTTGAGCCACTGTAAGAACAAAAGTACCTTTTGACTTTTGACTGTCATGAGGAACCAGATGAGTGTCTGCTATTTTGGTGTGTATCAAATGGTGATGCATATTCCGCGTGTGGAACATTGCTTGGAAAGCGATTGAAATTTTCATTTTCATGAATCAAAAGGAAGATTCGATTCATGCTATAGAAATGATAGATATGTTGGTGTCAGAGCTCACCAAACTCGTCATAAGGACTAAGATTGAAAATTAAAAAAACATGTATTATTGAGCGGTCAACAATATCTGATCTAATGCGGATTTGAATGTATCTAATTAAGATACTTGTATATACATTAAACTAACTATTTTTTATGAAAGGATAGATGCTTACATTCTGGCTTTTACTTGATTAAAGTGAGGCATTTAAGCTCCCGCTTGATAGGTGCATGCGCTTGTCGCACGTTTCATTTGAGTGACATATTGCGTGAAACTTCTCTGAGAGGGAGATGCTAGATGCGGAGAAATTTATGGGTGCTAGCAGATCGCTATTGGTCCAAGCGACCCGTTGGGTCGCAAATCCAGAATTGCATATGTTCGATTCTGTAACTGACTGATGCTATATATACTCAAATCTAAGATTTTGTTTCTTGTTGGTTCCACTCTCAAAATTCCAGAACCCTAGAGAGATATCTGAGAGAGAGAAAGTAAGTCTTCTCCTCCCATGCTTAAGGGTTTTCCAAGCATGAAAGAGATGAGCACATGGCATGTCGAGCTTTTAGTAAATCGTGAAAGGTGACGCTAGTCCTTAATTTGAGGTTGTATATCAGCCGCATACGGAGAGAAACGAAGGCAATACGTAGTGGAAGCGTGGTGGTGATGGCTTAGGTGTAAACTACGAAATCGAAGTCTAACATATTCGATTCTTCCGCACTGACATATCTAATCTTTTTTAGATTTACATTTAACATGATTAGTATTACTACCTACTAAAACCATCACACTATTTGTACCAAAAAAAATTTTCAAATTTTTTGAAGTTTACATTCCCTTGTATATATCCGCAATTTATGTATATGGGTTAATTTTATTAAGACAAACTTTCATCAGACAAATATTAATTTCCTTCAGCTTTTTATATTCAAATGTGACGGGACATGGAACCTCAATCCTGTATTTTCAACACGTCTTCAGCGACAATGAAACCTTCTCAGTTAGATCCTAGCCACCAAATTAAATTTGTCTGTCATACATGTTTCGGAGGTCGAAAAACAGATTTGGATTTAATTACTATAGCTAGTTATATATCACCTAATTAATTAATTGTGTGCAGCGACCATAATTCGTTGGGGTTCCAAATTATTAAATACGACTTATCCTTGAATGGCAAGAAACAAATATTTAACAAAATTTCGGTTATATTATGTGTACCTCACTAGTATTCTTCAATTGAACCAGTGAAATATCAAATGCTGTCTGGCCCTCTTGGTTTTTTACTGCTCTCTGGCCGACATCTAACTTCTTCCAAATTGATTTCATGACATATCTGTGTCCCTTCATTGCTGCTATGTGCAGTGGCGTATTCCCTTCAAAATCCCTTGCATTAATCATTCTTCGAGCCATTTCACCGCCGCCACTGTTAGCTTGCTTTAACTTATCAAATGCTTCAGTGATTACCTCGGTTTTCATTTGCTCAGCAGCAATGTGAAAAAAATTCCTTCGGCAAGGATCTAACAACGCGGCAGAATCAGGGTATTCACCCAAGAGATGCAAAAGCAGGTTTATGTTGCCAATGCGTGCTGCTATATGAACTGGAAACATTCCATCATAAAATTGGGTGCACACCAGAGTGGTGTCTTTTACTAGCATGGCTTTGGCCGCTGAAGTAGAGCCTTTGACTATGGCCATGTACAATGGAGAGAAACCTTGACTGTTTTCTATGCATGCCAATTCCCGATCCAGCTTCATCAATTCACGGACAACATTTTGTTTGTCATGACTGGTGGCCACATGTAAGGCTGTATCTCCGTTTCCATTTTTTTCTCGAAGTGTCTCCCTTACTATTTCAGATTGATGCTGATGGAGGTCACGAATGATCTCGTCATTCCCGACTTTGGCAGCACAGTGCAGAGGTGTCTCTTTCTTGTTGTTTTGCGCTTTCAACAAGGACGTATCTTTCAAGAAAACCTTGAGAGCGAGCCTGTTGTGCCTCTCACTGTTCTCAGTGATAAGAAGGTGGAGAAGAGTGTCTCCAAGACGCGTTGTTGAACTTATGAGGTCAGACTGGCGAGTCTGATGTTCTGCTTCCGTTATTGGGGATTCGTCATTCGGGTCATTCGGGTCGGTCGGTTGTTCTGCATCCGCTCTTTCAGATTGTTCAGACGGGTAGGTTTCATGTTTTGCCCCCCCGATAACTTGACAGCAGCTATCAAGGAAACTACAGCAATGGTGGGTCTGATGTTCTGCATTTACTCCTTGGGATTCGTCAGAGGGTTTTATTATCACCTGATTCCACAATGCAAATCTTTAGCAAAAGCATAAATTGAAATTGGACTTGTTTAAAATTGATTCAGGGAAATAAGACTGAGCTGGACATGATAGTACGTCTCAAAGATCTTTATGTGATGTTTTGTTGTAAACATTCCAATTAAATAATGACCCCTCTAAAGCTCTTATATTAAGGTGTTAGAAGAATAAACTTAATTATGTTTGCATGGTCAAAAAGTCTAATTGCTATATAGAAAGTAAATTCGTTTCTTTATGTTCGAATAGGAAATAGAATATTTTTACTGTCTAGAAATTTTATTAATGAAATTTGCCAGATAACAATTGCCATATCCTACATAAAAAAAAAAAAAAGGACGCTATGACTAGAAAATCAGTGTCCCACATGAATTTATTGATTCAAATCACAGTTTAGCAGTCAAGAATATTCAAGAAGCCTCACTTCAATAGCGACACTGTTGTCTTGGATACATACAATAGAAAAAAACAATCACATCTACAACTACTTCCACTTCCCACATTATTTAATATTTATAGTGACTTGGGGTTGTTTGGATGAGTTAGGAATAAGAAAGGAAGGACTACAGCGAGAAGAAAAATTAGGAAGAGTGTTATTCCGTGAAGAGTGTTATTTCGGGAAGAAAAATGTTGTTTCGATGGTGAGTTAGGAATAAGGAATGCAAAATTTGAATTAAAATAATCATTTATTTTTTTTATCTATTTTATAGTTTATTCATTTGTCTTTTTTTATTGTTGTAGTTTATTTATTAATAATACTAATAATTAAAATAATAAAATAAGAATAATAATAGAAAATAATTAATAATGTAATATTATAATAAAAATGAAAGATAAAATAAAATAACATTCATTTTATTTTTTTCAAACCAATTTGTGTAATATTATTCTTTCCTTATTTATTTTAATACTTGATATTTTATAATAAAATAATTATTATTTTAATAATAAGAAGAAGAAGAAGAAGAAGAAGAAGAAGAAGAAGAAGAATTTTATAATTACATTTCAAAAATAATTAATTTTGTAATATTATAATATTTTTAAATAATTAATTTTTATCTAGTTATAGTTTATTCATTAGTTGAGAAAATATAACATTATTTAAAATAATTAATAATCAGAACAATAAAATAAATAATACAATTTTATAATAATAATTAATATTATAATATTATATCAATATTAATAAGATAATTAATTATCAGGGTAATAAATATTGTAATATTAGTAAATATTGGATGGATAAATAACTTAATATATGTTCTCAAAATTCAAAATATGGTACAACATAGCTACGTGCAATTAACAATAAAAATGACCCTGCCGTATGATATTGAAACATTATGCTTGTATAAAAAATAAATGAAAAGAAAAAAATAGATGGGAGAGACGGTATCCAACACAAAGAAGAATTAAATATTTGAGACTCTTTCTCTCTCCTATTTTTTTTATCGATTTTTCACTCTTCCGAACTTTGCTTTCTTTCTTCTTCCTGTTATTAGCCAGAACTCTTCCGAATGTGTTTGGATTGGTATTTCTTCCAGAAGAGGAGATTATTCCGCTGCCCAGTTACCACCAAACGCATTATTATGTTCCTAGACTATTTTTTGTTGGTACCATACTCAAATAGTCTATTTTTTTGTTAAACAAACTAAATGTATTTAGTTTGTTTATCATACGGAGCAGCATACGTATTCATGCTGTTCGTTCGACAAGACAAATATATAAAATCTTTGTTTGTTTGTTTGTTAGGGTTTTTCCTTTTTTTTTAAATATTACCTGGATTGCATTTTGATCCAGCGGTAGTCCTAGACGTTGTTCTAGTACAACGCTATCGCCTTTTATTGCAGCTTTGAAAAGATCTACATCCATTGACGGCCGTAATTCGGTCATTATTTCGGTCTTCTTGCTGTCTTTATTATCGCTTTTAATTACTCTATTGGATATGTTAGGCGAGATCCTTTTGGGTGATCTTATAACGGAGCCTCAATGTAGATAGCGTGTTAGGGATTATCGTTCTACAAAAATTAGATAACAATAATATATAAGACCTATACATACATACATAAAAAAGATAGCGTGTTATAATTAATGAATTACATACGTGCGTGAAAAATTAGATAACAATAATATATAAAGACCTATACATCCATACATAAAAAAGATAGCGTGTTATAATTAATTAATTAATTACATACGTGCGTGAACTACGAATTATAGATGTGGTGAACCTGCTGTCCGGGCTGGATTGGCATGGTGAGCATGTCTTTGGTATGTTATTTGTTACAAAACTGAAGGACATCTTTCGCTTATTAAAGGTGTCGACATTTCTTGTAGTATGTTCATATTCAAATGGCCGACTTATTTATCGAACAACTAGCAAACGCACTCAATCAATGTGTGGACAAATTTGTATTTATAAGAATATTATTATGTTTTAAAATAAACAAATGTACGAATAAATTTTTTTGTGACTGATTATTTGATATATTACATGTTATATATCTTGATATATTACATGCTATATATCTTGATATAATACAATGAACTTCAAACATAAAATTAACTTGAATGTGTCTATCTCAAAATGAATAAGTGGAATATTCCAGCTAATTTTACATATAATAAAAATACGTAAATTGATCCAAAAGATACAATTTAAAATGTGCTTATTTTAATATATTTTTATAAGTATTATTTATGAGATATCTCGTCAAAAGATACAATTGGGTGGATGACTCAAAAGTTACGACTAAAATAGTGCATATTTTAACATATATTTTATATAGTGTAATTTAAAAAATGTCTCGTCAAAAGGTGCATCGAATGGATCCCTTCTCCACCAAAAGGTGCCAACATATTATCTATAAATAATACATCTCTATTCAATTTTTCATCAATTATTTTTCATTTACAAAATGAAAAACATAATAAATATCGCATCAGTGTCATTTAGAAATCTAGGCGTATTACGAACGCATGTCACAAAATTTTTCCTTGCAATAAATTTGAAAATAGAAAATACATGGGGCATGAAGTTTGTTCTATTACATAGTAAAGTAAATCTTTTATGAATATCCATTTAATATTTAAAAAAAAAATTTAATTGTATCAAAAAACGAACAATATAGTGTGTAAAATATATAATGGAACTACTATTCAATGTATTATTATTTCTATTTTACCAATTTACTTTTCACTTCAATCAATTAGAATGAAAAATTTTATAATTACATTACATATAACAAAAATGTGTGGATGGACTCAAAGGGTGCGATTGAAAAGATGCTTATTTTAACATATATTCTATAGAGTTCCATTTAAGAGATGCCTCATAAAAGAATGCAATTGAGTAGATGCCTCAAAGGGTGCGATTAAAAAGGTTCATATTTTTAACATATATTTCATGGGGTGTCATTTAAGAGATGTATCGACAAATGATGCAATCGACAATGTCTCCTTCACCAAAGGGTGTCAACATATTATCTATCTATAGTATCTCTCTTATTCAATAAAGATGCGTGGATGGACCCATACGATTGAAAATGTACTTATTTTAAAATATATTTCATAGGGTATTATTTAAGATGTCTCGCCAAAAGATGCAATTGGGTGGATGCCTCAAAAGGTGTGATTAAAAGGGTGCCTATGTTAACATATATTCCATATAGTGTCATTCAAAAGTTGTCTCGCCAAAAGGTTGTTAGGAACTCAAGTCCACGTGCAATTTTAATTTTTATTAACATTTAACAAGCAATTAAACACTCACGAAAAACAGATCTAGTCATTCAAGCGATTAACATCATAAAAGGAGAAGCGTAGGAGGTTACCTCTTCCGAAATCGTATCCGGAAGGCTCGAATTCAATCTTTTGGAGTCGGTGACGTGCTCGTCTCTTCACGGCTGCATCCGGTTGCCTCGAGTCCACCTAGGAGATTAACCAAATTCTAATCTCATGTGCTAGCATTAGCAAGAACAAAGTTAATTCACTTGCTATTCCTCTTTCAATCAACAATTAATTAATGGAATAGTTATTCTCAACACATGAAAACTATCAATTAGCCATAAAAAGAAGCTAAGAAAGAGAGAAACTGATTTCTCTCCTCTTAGATGGTGGCGGCATCAAGGTGGGAGAGAAAGGTAGCAAAAATTAGGTTAATTCGATTAACACACGAAAAACCTTATATGTCTACTTAACCTCTCCAATTAATATGATTAATTACATTAGGCCGCTCACTTTATGGTCATGTATGCTTTGGGGTTAACAACCGGGAAAAAATACACGTTCTTGGCACCCTACGTATCCTTTCGCCTGGAGCTAGGGTCAAAGATCAGTCCAAGCTAGGATCCGCTCTTGAAAGTCAAACTTATCCTCTGCAGCTAGGCAATATGAAAGTACCTAAAAGGGCTACGATCCTTCGAGCAGGGCAGTTCATGAGCTGTTATCTCCGACCGAGGAACAGCAGAGCAAAAGATGCTTTTATTCTTCCGTAAACCCGTACACAGGCCAAGGCTTCTCGAAGTCAAGTACAGAAAAGGGAACGCAACCCCACAGGCCTTTTTTGCTATCAAACCTCCCTATGCTACCTAAAGGTACCCTCAACTTCGTCGACCCTCACTTGCCTTTGCTGAGTTTATGGTTCATCATACCTGCCCAGACATGTATCAAAAACCAAAACCAATCACACCACCGGATGACCTAAAGATTGCGTGGTTACGCCTTAGGAACCGGAGAGGCATATGAATCTCTTTCCTTCTTCTTTATAACCGAGCTGCCTAAAGGCACCCTATGAATGAATGAAATTCCGCCGGTCATCTGTCAAACCTCTCGCATTTAGGAAATGCTTTCAAGAAGGCTGCCCCAAGATCCATTCATTATTTTTTCTCTGACAGATGGTCAGAACTTTTTCTGGATTCGAGTCCTACAATCTTTGGTGAATGATTTCCTTCTATCAGAAAAGAACTTACAGATTCATAAGAAGTTTGATCTAATCATTATTTCAATTTGCTTTTGAGTCTTTACAAATCGTCTCAAACACTCAAGAACGATCAATGCCAACATCAAAGCCAACCAAATCAAGAATAAGAATAGTTTCATAAACCGATTGACCTAACAGTAATCAAGTGAGTAAGAATCGAAAGATTCAATCGAAATTTGACTTAAAATCAAAATAGGAACAAAACACCATTACATCTCTTGAACTTCGATTCCTCCTCTCCCTTCGTCTACTGTTAACCCCAAATCAAAACCCTAATTCCCAATTGAATATATAGGCTTACCTTGACAGTGAAAGACAGAAGAGACGAGAGAGGAGTGAAGTTCAAGGGAGTTAATTGAGTCACGCCAACGCGCAAGTTAGGGGCTACAGCCAAAGCATCTCAAACGAGGAGGAGAATAGGGGTCTCCTCATGCCAGCACACCATGGATCGAGAGGTGCCACCTCTGGTTGGGCCAGCCAGAGGCAGCCGCACTCTCAGCCACTCACATCGCAACACAGAGGGGAGAGCGTGATGCTCTCGAGTCTCACAGCATAAAGACAGGGAGAGGCGAAAACATCGCCAAATCAGAAGAGGGAGACGAGGCAGAAGGAGGGAGAGACCTCATCTGTCTCGTTTTCTTTTTTTTTTATTTGTTAATTGACCCACGGATCTTCTATGGCCAATTCGTACAGTCAATTGTGTTGCTTATTCAGAAATCTAATTTTTGTATATTAGCTATTTCATTAATTTAATTCAATCAGAACAGAAGTCAGATAATTGTGGCAATTATACAGATATTTTCTCATTATTTTATAGAACAATACTATGTTCTCAAGTCAGAAATCCCAACATATTATTCTGTTATAAATTAATTTTATTTAATTTCTTGATCATATAATTCATGCTTAATACTAATCATGATTATTCAAATATTAATAGGACTTGGTAACTAATCAATGATCAAAGATATCACACCATCTGTCTAGGGATGATAAACTGAGCTAAAATGAAGCTTCGTTCCCAAAGGCTCTCGGAAACTTTTCCAAAAGTGTGAAGTAAAACGTGTATCTCGATCAGAGATGATCTCACGTGGACAACCATGGTACTTACACACACTTTTGAAGAATAACTCAGCCATTGAGATGTCAGAATGAATGGGGATAAAACGAGCCACCTTAGTCAATCGGTCCGCAACAACCCAAATGGAATCCACATGACCCTATGACATAGGAAAGCCTGACACAAAGTCCATTGTCACTGACTCAAACTTGCCTTGTGGCCTCCTCAGATTTTGCAAAGACCGACACTCTTTCGTCAATCGGCCTTAACTTGCTGACAAACTTCACACTTTTCCACATATTTTTCCCCTTCACGCTTCATATCCTGCCACCAAAAACTTCTTTTCAGATCCTTATACATCTTCAACATGCCAGAATGAATCGAATACCCCGACTCATGAGCCTCAGACAAGATCAGCTTTTTCAACTCAGGATCATCTGAAACACAAACCCGATCACCAAATCTCAACATCCCTGTCTCATCAAGTCGAAATGGGGTCTCGGGCTTAGTCTCCATGTCCTCTTTGAACTTCTGGCACTTCGGGTCGGCATGCTGTGCCACAATTACCCGATCGTGCAAGTCAGGATGCACTTCAATAGCGGCCAATACAATCGCAGCTAGCAAAGAGGAAGAAGATGTACTAGCTGAAGTCGAATTGGTGCTGCAACTTGGTAAGGATGTTGCAACCTCTATTGTCACCCCTACACTCAAACTCATCAAACGCATCTCTTCCAACAACTTTGGCTCACAAGTCACCAAACTAGCCAGATTAGCTTGGGTCTTGCGACTTGCTTTGATAATTAGTAAAGATCCGACACTTCACACCATACAAGTAGTGCCGCCAAAGCTTAAGTGCAAAGATCACCGCTGCCAATTCAAGATCATGGTTCGGATAATTCTCCTCGTATGGCCTTAACTGTCGAGAGCCATACGCAATCATGTGGCCATGTTGCATGAGCACACAACCCAACCCTAATTGTGATAAATCTGTATACAAGTCAAAGTCTTTTCCTTGCACCTGCATTGCCAAAATAGACGTCGATACCAATCGCTTCTTCAATTCCGGAAAACTGGCCTCTTGCTCAAAACCCCACACAAAAGGAACATCCTTGTGCAACAACTGAGTCAAAGGACGAGTAAGAGAAGAAAATCCAGATACAAAGCGTCGATAATAGCCCGCCAATCCAAGAAAACTACGGATCTCTGTGATTGTTCGCAGTTGACTCCAATCTATAACCGCTAGCACCTTACTTGGATCTACTGCCAAGTCGGTACCCGAGATCACATGACCTAAGAAGGCCACATTTTCCAACCAATATTCAAACTTCGAGAACTTAGCGAAGAGCTGGTGCTCCTGCAATTGGCTCAAAACAATCCGCAAATGCTCAGCATGCTCCTCAAAAGACCAAAAGTACACAAGAATGTCATCTATGAAAACCACCACAAATGAATCTAAGTACTCTCGAAACACCCGATTCATCAAGTCCACAAATGTTGCTTGTGCATTTGTCAACCCGAATGGCATCACCAAGTACTCATAATGACCATACCGGGTGCGAAAAGCTGTCTTCTCCACATCACTTGGTTGAATTCTTAACTGATGGTAACTCGTCCGCAAATCGATCTTCAAATAAACTGAAGATCCATGCATTTGATCAAACAAGTCATCAATGACCGACAATGGATATCGATTCTTCACTGTCACTTTGTTCAGCTCTCTATAATCCACACACAACCTCAAGGTGCCATCTTTCTTTCTCACAAACAACACAAGGGCACCCCAAGGCGATGCACTCGGCCGAATAAAGCCCTTGGCCAACAACTCCTCAATCTGCACTTTCAATTCTTTTAGCTCGACTGGTGACATGCAGTATGGTATCTTGGAAATCGGCACTGTGCCCGACATCACTTCGATGCCGAACTCGACCTCCCTCGGTGGAGGCAATCCTGTAATCTCATCAGGAAACACATCATGGAAATCACAGATTATCGAAATCGAGGCTAAGTCTGAGGTCTCAATCGCTGTGCACTCCACCGCCACAGGATAAGCACTACATCCGGCTTCCAAAAGATTCCTTGCCTCATCTGCTGACATAAGAAGTACCGAGTCTCCAGGTGCCCGACATCTAAGCGAATAACGGGAAGGCCCGCACCGCTCAAATCGAACCAATCTCCGAGCACAATCTACATGAGCCCCTGATGAAGGAATTAAATCCTAGTACCAAATAAATTTGTACCTAGACCTAACCTCACTAGTCGTTCGGAGTTAAGCTTAGGGTCGAACCCAAAGGACGGATTAACGAGTACCGGACTTGTTCTTTTTCTGAATCTAGATGGTAAAATAAAATAGAGAATGTTCCATATAAAAGAATCTAAGTAACAATTCAATTAAGTAAATATTTTTGTTCGATTTTGGTTCTAATTAGTAATTCAAGGAAGATAAATTAAAGCAGGTAAATTTTGTTATTTTTCAAATATAAAAAGGCGTCTTAGGGACCAGGATTCACTTAGGCTTAGCCTTCGATTTGCTGGATCACCCGTTGTCGCATTAAATACCAATAAATCGAAGCATACGCTCTCAGTTCGGTCCGAACCAGACTAGTTCGGTCCGAACAGAGGTCGATACGTTGAGTTATGACTATACAACTTGAGTTTTAACTTTATGAAGGGCTCAGATCGGCTATAGCTACAATACCTAATCCTCAACTGCCGTCTTTTGGATTAGAAATTAGTACAGGACTCTACTTTGCCCACATAGGCCAATCAAACCTAAACTTTCGTGTCGGTATTTTAATTAACCTATGTCTAAATTACTAGTTTTCTTAGGGATATCTAAGTTGCCTTTCAGTCAACTTAGAAGCTGCACCTTTCAGTGCTAACTAATCTCCTCTTTCGAATCGTCAATTTATCCCAAGTACTTAATTCAATTCCAATTGTCTAACCTAACCTTGTAACTTAACTAAACAGGCCTTTATTTAGAAGTAAATCAGGTCAAAGCAAATAAATCAAATAAGCAACGATAATACTACTCAATAATAAGATCATAAAGCCAATCATCAAGTCATATCAAATCATAACATCAAACTAGACCTAAGCTATGCCCATACCCTAAGACATGCAATAAACGACTCTAACATGTTCTCAAAACAGTAAATAAACATAGTATAAGCATAATAGAGATACAAGCCCATAGAACAAGAATATAAAAGCATAAAGGAAAATAAAGTCTACTCCTTTAATGCTAAAACAGCTTCTCCTAGGCAGTGGATGAGAGGCGAGATGGTGAGAACCGCTTCTTGCTGCTGCTGTCGCTTCAAACAAGTTGTAGAACACTAAGGTAATGATGGGATTTCGAACTAGGTGGCTAACTTTCTCTCTGGAATCAAAAGTGTCTTTCTGGAGGCAGGAGAGGTCTTTTTATAGCACCTAGGTTGCTTGGGGACGAGGTTAGGGCATTCAGAGCATCAAAAGTTGCCGAAATATTGGTTCCATGCATGAAAAACATACCATAACACATATGTTCGACCTGGAGAGATAGACTTCGATCCGAAGGAGAAGAGCTCGACCTAGAGAGGAGAAGGGAAGTGTATGGAGGGCACTTCGGTCCGAGCAGAGGCAGTTCGGTGCGAACTGGAGAGAGAGACAAACCAAATAGAAGTGCTGGGGTCGAACAAAGCCATGGTGAGGTCGAGCAGAGCCTAGGAATGAGTCATCTAAGTGGCATGTGGCCCGCATGTCGGTCTAGAATATGTCCCTATGCTAGGAATGAGTCGTCTGGCGTGCATGCAACCATGAAAAATCATCAAAACCCTGTAAAAACAAGCAGAAGCAGCAGTAGAGCCAAATCCTGGGAAAATAGCAGGTAATTGTCAAGCAATTTAATGGTTTGGGTATAATTTCAGTGCCTAGTACGGTCAAAATACCAATGAACATCAGAGATATCAAATTCCCCCAAACTTGAATTTTGCTTGTCCTCAAACAAGAACCTAAACTTAAAATCAATGACTATACTTAGACTTAAAAGAATTAACCAACCCAAAAGGAGAGATGCCAAGAAATTAATTGCTCATGCCCATAAATTTAATCACACAAAAATTCAAAAAAAAAAAACCAAGTTATCAGTTTCCTTCTCAAAGATTATGTATTCAAAATTCTTCAAATTAAAGTATGCCACTCTTGATCCTAGTAATCGTTTTTAACTATTCAAGAACTCTAGCTCATACCATGTCAAGACAATTGCAAATCCAAAGTTGTTCATTCGTTCCTTTTTATATTTTTGCAAAAATTTGTGAAGTCAATTTATCAAAGAGGGAAAATTTATAATGAATCTTGCTCCCGAATTTTATCTTTATTTTTCACCAATTTTTATTTGTGCAAGTCGAGTCGTGGGGCTTTGCACCCTAGAGGATAATGTGATATCATCGGCCTTAAGTTTGCTACTAGCACATGTCGCGCTAGGGAGGTTGGACGGGTGTTGCTCGACTATAGCCACGGTACACTTGGGCTATAATACTCAACAACTCCTTTACCAATGCTTTCGCACCGGGTCCGGTAGAAACTAATTACAAACTACCCAATTATACCTCGAGATCTTTGAGTTATAATTCCTGACAATTTGTAATTAATCCAATACCCTCCAATTTGTGGCTAAGTTGGTGGAGTAGGCATCAGCGCGTCCTCACTTTCACAACTATTTAAAATTTTAAAGTCTCATTAAATTTTTGCTTGTTGGTGATTCAAGCGTTTTGAGATTAAATCCAAACATCAAGATTCATTTTACAAGTTCCAAGTTTGATAAAAATTCTTGTTAAACAAAAACTCGCAAAGCATAAATCAGTTCACTCAATGAAAAGTTGTGAGAGTTGACTGAGATTGTTTGGTAAATTCTAAGCATCCCCATTCAAGTTCTATCATAGTCAAACACTTTCACATTGTTCCACCGTTGCATAGGTTAAGTGAGAAGTTTAAATACCCAAATCGTTTGAGAGAAACTGATTGATTAGCTTGAAAAATACTCTTAAAACTGTGTGATTTGATCAGTGAAAATCCAAGATGAAAGAAGATAAGCTCGTGCAATCAATTTCTTAACAGTTCTAAGCTTATGAGGTCATTGTTCGACCCCAACAAGGAAAGGTTCTAACCGAGGTGGAGTACAGTGCAAAAATAGAAGAAGGTACGTTCTATTCGGATCGAGCAACCAGCGCTCGGACCGAACTAAGACTTAGAAGGTATGTTGTGAAAAGACTCTCAATTCGGTCCGAACAGCTGTGGTTCAGTCCGAATTGAGACTGGGAGATTTAATTTTGTGTTAAAAGAACGCAGTTCGGTCCGAACAGCTGTGATTCGGTCCGAACTGAGGTTGTGAAAATTTAAAAAATTTCGCCCTCTCTTGTTTATTTTGTCCATTTTCTAGAAAAAAATCAACTCAAATCCTAATGAAATCTCCCCCCCCCTAAACTTAAATCAAAGCTTGTCCTCAAGCTTGCATTCACAGAAAATTAAAAAAAAATGAGAAGGAAGTTACCTGATTAGTGAGAATGATGAGGGCCCATGGATGAATCACCATAGGGGTAAGTCGGGAAGATGCCGAATGGATCATCATACCCTTGCTGTTGGGATGGCTCCAGGACTTGATTCCCAAGGTAAGGATAGAAGCTTGGGTCGCTTGGAGCTGGCTGCTGCAGAATATAAGAGGTGTCGGGGTAGGCAAGTGGCTCTGAGCATGCCTCATGACGTGGGGGCTGCTGAGGTTGAGGTGGATGTGGCGGCGGGCCACGAGTACCACTAGAAGATGAAGCAATATAAGCATGGCCAATGCTGGGCTCTTCTTCCTCCCCTTCTTCTTCTGGCCAATGTCCTTCCCTCAAATAATAGTCATTGGCATAGACTATGTTGGCCAACTCATCTAACTTTTTGCCTTGCTCCATGGATTCATAGGAAAGGCGGCTGAGGTGCATGCCATATTCATCTTGCCGTTCAATGGCCTTCTTGGTGAGCTTGGTGAGTTTTTTGACCATTTTGGTGAGTTTTTTGGCCCACTTTGGCTTTGGAGAGGATTCCCCTTGGTCCTTTGCTGGAGGAGGTAGAGGATGAGCGGGATCAACCACCACTTGGCTCGCCTGAGCTCTTGGTGCCTCAATAGTGCTGGGTCTCCTAGCAACTGGATGAGTAAAGTTTTCGGGAATGATCCATAAGTCAGGATTTTGAAGATTTACCTTGTGGGGGTAAGGAAATGAAATGAGCCCCCTTGAAACGGAATGCAGTGTAGATGGAAAATCCACCACAAGAAGAGGTTGGGGGAAGAGGGAGACGAATTCTCTCGGCAAGCAATGTAACAAAACCCCCCATTATGATGCTTCCCTTAGGTACTTGGTCCCTTTGATAAATCCAAAACTCAACCATAAGCTTGATAATATTCACCTTCTCTGGATTGGCTTGGAGAGTTTGCCACATCAAGCCTAGCTCCTTGTCATTGGTGATGTTTGTCGTCTCGCCTCGGCAGAAAATTTGAGAAGCATAGGCTCGCATGAGAATGCGAAGTGTCGGATGTTGCACGAGACGGGACCTCCTATAGCAATTGTGGCCAGCTAGATAGATCCAAACCATTCCAGGTTTAAGATCATGGAAATGTCTCCACGGGGCAATTTCTCTCAAGGCCATAAACTACACCCAAGTCTTGGAGCCTTGCCTTATGGCTTGTGTTAGCTAGGCGAAAGACAATGATGTCTTCCCCATTTTCCTTCATGAGGGCAAGAGAGCTCAAAAATTCAATGGTCATTTTTTGGTAGGCTAGAGCACGATGGGTCCAAAAAGTGGGGGTGATGCCAATCTTGCTAGTGAGCTCAATAAATTCCTCCGCCACCCCAAATTTCTCTAAGGTTTCAACGTCCATCCACCTGGTGTGCTCAAAGGCACGATTCTGAAGCTTGGCCAAGTTGAGTAATTGGAACTTCCATGGTATCTCAAACCCAAAGGTACTCTCATATTGGGCTGCCTCAGGATGTCTCTTGAAATCAGGGTGATTTGACATCGGATGAGGTGGGTCATTAGGATTGTGAGGAGGTGACTCAGGTAGGGGCGGTCTAGAAGAGGATCTAGTACCACTGCGAGCACTAGCACGGGTCTGACGGCGACTAGGTTAAGCCATGGATGAGACTTGGTGAAAATTGAGGAAAAGAATGCCCTCGGTTTGGGTCGAACAGGGAGGGTTCGGACCGAAGCAGGAGTTTAGGCTGGAGTTCGGGTCGAACAGGGACGGTTCGGACCGAACTGAGGGTATATTCTGGTAAATGGTTCTGGTTTCCCTGGTACTTGGCTCCGATTATGCCAGAAATTGGTACAGAGGTATTTGCACTGGTACAGGGACTTGTAAATGCTCTCAACCTCAAATAAAAACAGAAGGAGCAATTTGAAAGAAAGGAAGAGAGTGGCTGGACCTTGATCCGTGGTTTAGAGTATTATCAGGCACGAAGAGAGGCGCGAGAGAATGAAGATGGTGTCTTTAAGGCAGGGAGCAAGTCAGAGAGCAGAGAGGAACACCAGAGAGCAGAGAGGACGAGAACATGCGTCTGTCCTTGAGAGTCGATGGAGGAACAGGAGGGGAGATAGTCCCTTGAACGAGAGAGAAGTCCCAAGGCACCCAGAAATCTTCAGTGTGGTGAGACGAGGTCCTCGGAGTGCTCCAAGTCGATGGAGAAACAGTCGATCGAAAAAGGTCCGTCTTGTCGAAAAACGTGTCCTGAAAAATACACCCAAAACAAGTACCTATTGTCAGATCAGAGAGGAGGTGTGAGAAGAGAACGAAAAGGAGAGCGAAATGCACCTTAGATCTCTAAAAATGGTGGAGAAACTGAAAAGCTAGGGTTTTGGGTTTTTGCTCCTTGGTTTGAGTTTGAAAGGGCACGAAAATGGGAGAGAAGAGTTGCAACGGTTCGAGTGGGAGAGAAAAAGAGAGGGAACCGGGTTATTGGGTTATTGGATCGGGTATTAACTGCTATGGGTTGGGTCTGGTTGAATATAAAAGCCCACGAAATCAATTTAAATAAGTCAAGCGAATTGGGCCTGTGTCCCATTAAAATTCTGGCCCAAATGGACCCATCCATTGCGTTTGGCCTCCTTCCAATGCTCAATCAGACTGGATGCATCCTGCCTTCAGATCGAGCAGGCTCCCTTCGGGTCGAAGGTTCATATGTTCGGTTCAAAGGAGGCCCCAAGTCGAGATTTCCATCGTCTTCGTCACTCGGGTCGAACTCTCAGCCTTCGGATCGAACTGAGAGCAACGTAGCTTGAAAATTGTCTGAAATAACTTGCATATTCCTCTGATCTGCCTCCTGAATGACCAGAAATCTTCCTTATGTCGCAATAGCTTCCTGAAATTAAAATGTTCCCAAAGATTAGAGCAGTTCTCATTCTTTTTTTTTATTTTTTTTTAATGAAATTTAAAGGAAAACTAAATGAAAATTCTTTTAAATCTTTGGGTTGCCTCCCAAGAAGCGCTTGTTTTAGGTCTCTAGCTTGACCTCCTGATTTAAGTCTCTTCAAGGTCCGGTTCGGAGAAGGTTAGAACGTGGGTCTCCTCGATTGTCTCGTTGGCGATATAGTGCTTTAATCGTTGCCCATTGACCTTGAAAGGCTCCGAGTCTTTGTCACAGATTTCAATGGCGCCAAATGGGTAGTCCTTCACCACTCGGAATGGCCCCGACCACCTTGATCTCAACTTGCCCGGGAAAAGCCTCAAGCGTGAGTTAAACAAGAGCATCAAGTCTCCTTCTTTGAATTCTCTTCTTGAAATATGCCTATCATGCAACATCTTCATTTTCTCTTTATAGAATTTAGCATTTTCATAAGAGTTTAGGCATACCTCATCCAACTCATGAAGTTCAAGAATCTTTTTCTCACCGGCCTTTAGCAAATCCATGTTGATCGCCCGAGTTGTCCAATAAGCCTTGTGTTCGATTTCAACCGGCAAATGGCATGGCTTCCCATAGACAAGCTTGAATGGACTCATGCCTATGGGTGTCTTGAAGGCGGTGCGGTATGCCCAAAGTGCATCGTCTAGTTTGGCAGCCCAATCTTTGCGAGTTCGTGCCACCGTCTTCTCCAAGATACTCTTAATCTCTCTATTGGACACCTCGACTTTCCCGCTTGTTTGAGGATGATAGGCGGTGGCAACCTTGTGAGTCACTCCATGCTTTTTCAAGAGACCATCGAATTGTCAATTGATGAAGTGCTTCCCTCCATCACTTATCACCGCACGTGGAACGCCAAAACGAGGGAAGATGATCTTGGAGAATAGTTTAATCACTGAGTTTGCATCCGCGGATTTGCATGGTACCGCTTCAACCCACTTAGAAACATAATCTACCGCAACCAAGATATACTCAAACCCATGAGAGCTAGGGAATGGGCCCATGAAATCTACCCCCCAAACATCAAAGATTTCTACTTCTATAATAGAATTAAGGGGAATCTCACTCCTTTTTGAGATATTGCCCGTCCTTTGGTATTGATCACAAGAGAGAACAAAAGAATGTGCATCCTTGAAAAGGGTGGGCCAAAAGAAACCTGATTGGAGCACTTTAGCTGCCGTCTTGGAGAATGATGCATGGCCTCCATAGGCGGAAGAGTGACAGCTAGCTAAGATTGATAGGGTCTCCTCATAGGACACGCATCTTCTATAAACATCATCAATCCCTAGCTTGAAGAGGTAAGGCTATTCCCAAAAATAGTACTTGGCATCAGATTTCAACTTCTTTCTGTCTTGCCATTGTTGGAATTGTGTTCTAAAAGTTATCTTATGGTGATTACTTTTATATGTTATATTTATGAATTGGATGTTATTACATTTTGTTCCATGAGTTTATATTCGTATTTAGAAGTGTTCAAGAAGATGCTCTTGGTCTTGAACCGCAGAACTCTAAATAAAAAGAATATATATCTCTAAAATGTTCACAGGTCTTGGATATTAGCAGGAACACTAATATGCCATACAAGACTGTCGTGTTGATTAAAAGTACGTTGTAGTTCTGTAAACGTTGATAAAGGATTATCATTTAATAACACGAGTATATGAAAAGTTTCATATATTGAACAGACCTAATTGATAAAAATATTATACGGATTGTGTTTGTGTCATTAATATTTTTATCGTGTCATTAATTCTAAGATTGATATGATATATTTTCACATAAGAAATATGCAACGTGATTATTACTTAAAGCCATTTAAAGCTTGTGGTGATAAAAGTAATAGTTCTTTGTATATAACTTGTGTAGGAGGGAAATATATATGTCAATAGCTAATTGCCACTCATGAATTGAGGAATGATATTATAAAGGGCCCCTTGGTAAAGTAAGATTATAAATGGATCCAATATAACTGAAGTGCAGTTATAATTATATAATCATACTTATTGGAGACCAAGAAAAGATTATAATACGAAGATGACACAGCCCTACTTTGTATAATAATCATAATATCATATGGCAAGGAATAGACACAAGTAATGTTAATAGCATTACTAGAAGGATCGTGTTTCGTAAAAGGATTTGCTAAACATCTATATTATTTGGGTAGCTGTAATGTATGCTAGAGTACCGCTTACAGTTTATGGAATAAAATATTTTATTCCATTGCCAACATAATATGGATCCTCAATATAGGTCACACCAACTGAATGGGAAACAAGAAATATATTTTCTATGTACAAGGTTTCATGTTGTATGAAATAAAGTACAAATAGAAAATTATATCACATGACGTGATTAACTAGCAAGGAATAAATTTATTAAGATGTGAATATTATGAGTATAATATGTATTTCACATAATATAATAATATATGAATATTATTATAGAGTGCATAAATTTATTTAAAGCCCAAGCCCAAATATTTTAACAAATGAAAAAGAGAAAGAAGGCTTTAAATTCGGGTCAGAATTTGAGCCAACTTTAAACTGACAATTAGTATAGCAAATGATAACCAAATTGGACAAATGATATATGAAAATTGTAGCCCTGGAAGTGTAGAATCCAATGGTTCAAGTTTCATGTCGTTTGGAGTTTCCTATAAAGAGTTATCATTATTTTAGTGCTGAAACATCAGAAATTAAAGTGCTGTTTTAATTTCTGATTAATGGCTTTAATTGCTATACGAATTTGAAAGGTTTATTCTGATGTTTTAAAGGAAAAACAGATCAGAAATTGTGAACACAAGTAAGTCTTCATGTGTTGAAGCTTTGGCTTTCTCATCCTCTAAATATTTGTTAAAATATTCTATCGATTAAGCAATCGATCAAGACACGGGTGGTGGAGCTAGGTGTTGACGGGGAATTCGCTAGCACGGATTCAACTGTCATTCTTGTTTCGGATTCAAGGTGAACCGAAGAGGAATAAAGCTTCGTTAGAGACCATAGGTATGGCTCAACAATCCTTATTATAGGAATAGATATGATTGTGATGCAAATATAATATAGGAAAGTTAGCGATAATAAGAACGATCTTAGATGTTATCGGTTAATAAAATTTTTAAAATTACCCGATTCGCATCATGAAATCCTTCAATTGGTATCAGAGCATTAGGTTCTTTATTATCGCTAATTAGACTATTTTATTATGTAATTTTATTACATAAGTGCTTAGTTAATTGTTCTTTTGTGTTGCGGTTCTAAAATTCGAGCTGAATTTTTGTTACATGCTTTGCAATATTGTTATTAGATTACTGGTTGATTATTTTTTGAAATTTCTAAAATTCTTACTATTGTGAAAGAAGTTTAGAATAGGATAATTATATAGATCAAGGTTTTGGACAGATCTATGAGGTTAAACAAAAATAAGAAAAAAATAGCGCGCTGCTGGATTTAGCAGTTTTTTTTGCTGAAATTAAAATAACGATTTCTCTCAAATGGATTATCGTATTTTAATGAAACCAGTTTCTAAATTTAGATATTGAAGTCTAGTTTCTAAATAATAAAACTTTCCTATACAAAAGTTTTATGGAATTTCGTCACAAAGGCAAAACAGAAACAGTGCGCAGTTTTTCTGTGACAAGGACAATAACGGTTTGAATTTTCTTTTAAATGTTTAAAAGATTATTTTTCAAACTATGGTGCAAATTGTAACAGAGAATTATAAATCATTTTTCTGGGATTTAAATGATTTAGAGAACCGCAATTACTTAAGAAATGGAAATTAACTAAAAGGTACAAAATAGTGCATCGGTATGCAATTCCTATTCTAATTTTGTTTTGCAGGGAACCGAGTTTGTATGTCTCATTTCAATGCCTTGTGTGATGTAAATTTTAATGTGATGTGTTTGTTTGATTGTAAGCAAGTTTAATAAGTGTTTATTAATTAGGCACAAAAGGCAATTTATGTATAGGATGCCTTTATTTATTATTTACATCATATGCATTGTGAGAATGAGATGGGTTCCTAATACTTGCACTTAGCAAATTTTATTTTGAAAGGATTCATAATAAAGTTTGGGGCAGCATATTTATTTTATATGCAATTTTTCATCCAATGGTGCAAGAAGACAAAACGGTGGATAAAGAGAAGCGCAAGAGGCATACAAACTCACAAATATTTTGTGATTGTGTTATGTGATGTGCTTTATGATTATATGTGAATGATATATGTTAGGATAGGTATGGGTGTATGGAAACATGACCTACCAAACTATAGTCACATTTGAATTGTCCAATGAAAAATTAAGTATTTTTCCTTCTTATTTTATCCACTTTAAGCTAAAGATTATTGAGATGCATGAGTGTAATCTTTAATCTTTAGAAATCGTGGAATGTGTTAGGACATATTATCAGGCCATTGATAGGTGGATTAAATGTGAGGCATTTGATACATTCTCGAGAAAATCGTTTAGTAAGAAAAGTTTCTTAATAAACAACAAGAGTCATAAAGTTTAGAAAATTGCAAAAGATTGCAAAAGTTTTCTAAAAGGTTATGATTAGTAAATGATTACTTACCTTGATTTTATATTTCGGATGAGTTTGATTTATTTATGATGGGATCTTGAATATACTGCATAATGGACAAATTTTAAATATGTAGTATGAAATTTTACATAAATATTAACATGAAATCCTTTAATTTATTTTATAGAATGACAAACAATGTACTTATCCGATCCATACTCGAAAAGTTTCCGTTGGAGAATGATGGTTCTAATTTCCTTGATTGGGAATTGAAACTCCAACTTATCATCAGGTCGGAGGATCTTGTTAATGTATTGGAGGAAGATGCTCCAGTACTAGGTACAAATCCCTCTGATGAAGAAAAGACCAAATCTGAAAAGTACCGCAAGGACGAACTTAGCGTTCAAGGTCTCATGTTGGCAAGTATGGCTACTGAACTTACTAGAAAGTTCATAAACAATACTCCAAAAGAGATAATCGAACGTCTCTCCAAGATGTTTATGGAGAATGCTCGTAAAGAGCGTTCAAAGATCACCTTAGCTTTCACAAGGTGTAACATGGCAGGGGTCTTCTGTCAACCAACATATGTTGAAAATGTTGGGTTACCTTGAGAAATTGGAGAAGCTAAATGCTCCAATACATGCTGACTCTGCTGAGGATATAATCCTTGGTTCATTGCCTCCATCTTACAGAGATGTAGTCATGCATCTTCACTTGCGTGAAAAAGGCAATGACCCTGGATGAGATCCATCAGACTTTGAAGCAAGCTGAGGCCGATATGAACAGACATAAGGGAGAGAAGAATGTTCTTGCGATCTCACAGAATGGCAAGAAAGTTCAAAAAAGGAAAGGGCAAAAGAAAGATATCTAAAAAGAACAAGGGGAATGGAGAAGCTCAAGCGAGCACCTCCAAAGGCAAAAAGAAAAATTCGCCAACTCCGCAAACCGAGTGCTATTATTGTCATGAGTTGGGACATTTCAAGGCGAATTGTCCAAAGTACAAGGCTGACTTAAACTCAGGCAAAATAGAGCGGAAGCGTCCCAAGGTTCCGAAAGGTATCTATGTTATTGAGATTAATTTAACCACATCTATTCATGATTGGGTAATTGATACTGGATCATGTGCTCATATTTGTGCAAATATGCAGGCACTAATGAATAGAAGACATCTCAAGAGAGGAGAAGTCATTTTGAAGGTGGACAATGGTGTTAGTGTCTCGGCATTGGCCATTGGCTCAATAAATCTTCATTTATCTAGTGGTTTAATAATTAATTTGAATAATGTTTATTATGTTTCATCTATATGTAAGAACATTATATCTGTGTCATGTTTGGACAAAGATGGTTATGTCTTTACCATTTCAAACTCGTGTTTGAGTATTGCAAAAGATGGAATTTTCTATGCAAATGCTACTGTTCATGATGGTTTATATTTGCTAGAAGTGAATGATAAACATGTTCTAAGTATCAATAACAAAAGACTTAAAGTATCTCATGAAAATAACACTCTCTTATGGCACTATCGTCTTGGTCATATAAATGAGAAACGCATTAAGAAGTTACATGATAGTAATCTTCTTGGTCTCATGGATTGCGAAGCAATAGAGACATGTGAATCTTGTTTAGTTGGTAAAATGACTAAGAAACCATTCAAGAAGAAAGGTTCAAGGGCGAAAGACTTGTTGGAATTGATACATTCTGATGTATGTGGTCCAATGAGAACAAGTGCACGAGATGGTTTTAGGTACTTCATTACGTTCATAGATGACTATAGTCGTTTTGGCTATGTTTATCTAATGAAGAACAAAAGTGAATCTTTTGACAAGTTCAAAGAATTCAAGAATGAAGTTGAAAATCAACTGAGTAAGAGAATTAAGATTTTACGAACTGATCGTGGTGGAGAATACTTGAGTAATGAATTTGGTACATATCTGAAAGAGTGTGGTATCATACCACAATTGACTCCTCCAGGAACACCTCAGTGGAATGGTGTATCGGAAAGGAGAAACAGAACATTGCTTGATATGGTTCGATCAATGATGTGCCAAACAGAATTGCCTCTTTATTTTTGGGGACATGCATTGCTAACTGCAGCTTACACACTGAATATTGTTCCATCTAAATCTGTCGAGAAAACTCTATATGAGTTGTGGACAAGAAAAACTCCTGACTTGTCTTTTCTCAAGATTTGGGATTGTGAGGCTTACATCAAACGATTGATGTCAACCAAACTAGAACCCCAGGCAGAAAAATGCTTCTTTATAGGTTATCCGAAAGAAACAAAAGGATACTACTTTTGGCACAAGACAACAAATAGAATATTAGTTGAAAGGGGTGCAATTTTCTTAGAGAAAGAATTTCTCGAAAGAATCAAAAGTAGTGGGAGTAGTGTAATGCTTGAGGAAACTCAAGAAACACTACAAGACCTCGATCAAGTCATGGATGACAACCATGTAGATCGAAGTAGCCCAACCGTAGTTCCGACGGCTAGTGGGAGCATTAGTGTATAAGTTCCTCAACCTATTGAGGAAGAGGTTCACGAATCACCACATGGTGTTCAATCAAGTATTGAACTAATTCCACAAGAGATTGTGCAAAAGGTTCGAGGTACTCAAGATGAACACGAAGAGCCACAAGAACTAAGAAGGTCAACAAGATCTAGGAAGAAGCCTGATATGTATCTAGGACTTCATGAGATCTTGGTAATGGATATGGATGATCCAAAGACCTTTGAAGAAGCAATGAAAGAGAAGACTCAAAATCATGGTATTTAAGTCAATTATTACTAGCCATTGCTGCATTTTATGATTATGAAATATGGCAAATGGATGTCAAAACAACATTCCTTAATGGGAATTTGGAAGAGGATGTGTACATGATACAACCTCCTGGTTTTGAAGATCCAAATAATGGCAGTAAAGTATGCAAACTTCAAAGGTCCATTTATGGATTGAAGCAAGCATCCAGGAGTTGGAACAAGCGCTTTGATGAAGAGGTTAAACGCCTTGGATTTATTCAAAGTAAGGAAGAACCTTGTGTATACAAGATGGTAAGTGGGAGCTATGTATTTTTTTTTGGTCCTGTATGTCGATGACATACTATTGATAGGCAACTTTATTCCCTTAATGGAGCAAATAAAAATTTCATTGAAAGAGATTTTCTCAATGAAAGACTTGGGTGAAGCCCAATATATCTTAGGAATCAAGATATGTAGAGACAGGTCACGTAGACTCATTGGCTTAAGTCAACGTACATACATTGACAAAGTGTTGAAACGATTCAACATGGAAAATTCCAAGAAAGGAAATGTGCCAATGAGTCAAGGTGTAAAACTGAGCAAGTCTCAACGTGCTATGACACGTAAAGACATTGATACCATGAAGAATGTAGAATATGCTTCTGCAATTGGTTCTATCATGTATGCTATGGTTTGTACACGACCTGATGTCGCGTATGCTCTAAGTATGACAAGTCGTCATCAAGCCCATGCAGGTCTTGCACATTGGAGTGCGGTCAAGAATATCCTTAAATATCTTAACAGAACTAGGATAAATTTCTTGTGTATGGAGGGACAAGGGAACTCGTTGTAGAAGGCTACAGCGATGCGAGTTTTGCAACCGATTATGATGATAAAAGGTTGCAATATGGATATGTATTTATTCTGAATGGAAGCGCTGTTAGTTTGGAAAGATTCAAACATTTAGCAAACAGCTGACTCAAGCATCCAATCAAAAATGATGGTTGTTGCTAAAGCCAACGAAGTAAATGTTTGATCAAGAAGTTCAATGAGGAACTTGACGTGGTTCACACCACAAGATCAAACATATGGATAGAAAGTACTTTGTCATTCGGGACTTCATAGAAGATGGTAAAATAAAATTGTTAAAGGTGGACACGGATGGTAACACAGCAGATCCGCTAACAAAGCCTTTATCTCAAGCCAAAAGTGAAGTTCACTTTGATTCCATGGGTTTGAAAACACATGGAGAGTGGATAGAGATAACAGAATGAGTCAAAAGGCAACCCTAGTTTTAAAGTTAATACATAAGAATGTATAAGAAGTAACTTTAAGAACAAGTGGGAGATTGTTGGAATTGTGTTCTAAAAGTTATCTTATGGTGATTACTTTTATATGTTATATTTATGAATTGGATGTTATTACATTTTGTTCCATGAGTTTATATTCGTATTTAGAAGTGTTCAAGAAGATGCTCTTGGTCTTGAACCGCAGAACTCTAAATAAAAAGAATATATATCTCTAAAATGTTCACAGGTCTTGGATATTAGCAGGAACACTAATATGCCATACAAGACTGTCGTGTTGATTAAAAGTACGTTGTAGTTCTGTAAACGTTGATAAAGGATTATCATTTAATAACACGAGTATATGAAAAGTTTCATATATTGAACAGACCTAATTGATAAAAATATTATACGGATTGTGTTTGTGTCATTAATATTTTTATCGTGTCATTAATTCTAAGATTGATATGATATATTTTCACATAAGAAATATGCAACGTGATTATTACTTAAAGCCATTTAAAGCTTGTGGTGATAAAAGTAATAGTTCTTTGTATATAACTTGTGTAGGAGGGAAATATATATGTCAATAGCTAATTGCCACTCATGAATTGAGGAATGATATTATAAAGGGCCCCTTGGTAAAGTAAGATTATAAATGGATCCAATATAACTGAAGTGCAGTTATAATTATATAATCATACTTATTGGAGACCAAGAAAAGATTATAATACGAAGATGACACAGCCCTACTTTGTATAATAATCATAATATCATATGGCAAGGAATAGACACAAGTAATGTTAATAGCATTACTAGAAGGATCGTGTTTCGTAAAAGGATTTGCTAAACATCTATATTATTTGGGTAGCTGTAATGTATGCTAGAGTACCGCTTACAGTTTATGGAATAAAATATTTTATTCCATTGCCAACATAATATGGATCCTCAATATAGGTCACACCAACTGAATGGGAAACAAGAAATATATTTTCTATGTACAAGGTTTCATGTTGTATGAAATAAAGTACAAATAGAAAATTATATCACATGACGTGATTAACTAGCAAGGAATAAATTTATTAAGATGTGAATATTATGAGTATAATATGTATTTCACATAATATAATAATATATGAATATTATTATAGAGTGCATAAATTTATTTAAAGCCCAAGCCCAAATATTTTAACAAATGAAAAAGAGAAAGAAGGCTTTAAATTCGGGTCAGAATTTGAGCCAACTTTAAACTGACAATTAGTATAGCAAATGATAACCAAATTGGACAAATGATATATGAAAATTGTAGCCCTGGAAGTGTAGAATCCAATGGTTCAAGTTTCATGTCGTTTGGAGTTTCCTATAAAGAGTTATCATTATTTTAGTGCTGAAACATCAGAAATTAAAGTGTTGTTTTAATTTCTGATTAATGGCTTTAATTGCTATACGAATTTGAAAGGTTTATTCTGATGTTTTAAAGGAAAAACAGATCAGAAATTGTGAACACAAGTAAGTCTTCATGTGTTGAAGCTTTGGCTTTCTCATCCTCTAAATATTTGTTAAAATATTCTATCGATTAAGCAATCGATCAAGACACGGGTGGTGGAGCTAGGTGTTGACGGGGAATTCGCTAGCACGGATTCAACTGTCATTCTTGTTTCGGATTCAAGGTGAACCGAAGAGGAATAAAGCTTCGTTAGAGACCATAGGTATGGCTCAACAATCCTTATTATAGGAATAGATATGATTGTGATGCAAATATAATATAGGAAAGTTAGCGATAATAAGAACGATCTTAGATGTTATCGGTTAATAAAATTTTTAAAATTACCCGATTCGCATCATGAAATCCTTCAGCCATGTCATCTCTGGGGGTAGAACGCCGCTGGCGAGGTAATTTGCCAAATCAGCGTACCAAGGTTGTGAAATTGCGCCTTGATGAGCCTCAGTTTGGACCGAGCAGGCGTCGCTCGGTCCGAGCAGCTTCCCATGGAGAGGAACTGCAATGCCAGGTGGGTCCAGTTGACCTCATCTGATTCTGTTCGGTCCGAACAGACTGATGATGGGGTCGAACTTGTCACAGATGGGGTCGAGCAGGGATCCATCAGGGTCGAACTGAGGCTGATTTGCATCAATTTCTCGATCGGAAATGAGTCGTCGATCGGAATTTCATCTCCTTCTCTCTCTTCCCAGTGTAGGCGGGAAAGGTGATCAGCAACCAGGTTTTCGGTGCCCTTCTTGTCTCGAATTCCGAGATCAAATTCTTGTAGGAGGAGAACCCATCTTATAAGTCTAGGTTTCGCATCTTTCTTGTTCAAAATTATCTCAATGCTGCATGGTCTGTATACACAATCACCTTGGACCCAACCAAATAAGATCTGAACTTATCCAATGCAAACACAATAGCCAACAGTTCCTTCTCTGTGGTTGTGTAGTTGGCTTGAGCTGGGTCTAACACCTTGCTTGCATAATACATAGCCACCGGTTTCTTGTCTTTCCGCTGACCTAGCACTGCCCTAACTGCAAAATCTCTCGCATCACACATGAGTTCGAAAGGTTGAGACCAATCCGGCGGTTGCAAGATAGGAGCCAATGTGAGGGCTTCTTTCAACCTGTGAAAAGCATGAATACAATCTTCAGTTATAATGAATTCATTATCCTTCACTAAAAGATTACTTAAAGGTTTTGCTATTTTTGAAAAATCTTTTATGAAGCGACGGTAGAATCCGGCATGCCCAAGGAAGCTTCGCACGTCTTTGACATTCTTGGGTATGTCAAGCTTCTCGATTACTTCAATTTTCGCCTTATCGACCTCGATTCCTTTTGAAGTGATCACATGGCCTAGCACTACACCACGTTGCACCATGAAATGGCACTTTTCCCAATTTAAAACCAAGTTGACTTCTTGACATCTCTGCAACACTTTAGAAAGGTTAGCCAAACATTTATCAAAACAAGTGCCATAGACTGAGAAATCGTCCATGAAAACTTCCATTTCATTTTCAATTAAATCTGAAAAAATGTCCATCATGGCGCATTGAAACGTGGCTGGTGCATTACAAAGACCAAAGGGCATACTTCTATATGCAAAAGTACCGTAAGGACAGGTAAAGGTAGTCTTTTCTTGGTCATTTGGATAGATGGAAATTTGAAAGAAACCCGAATAACCATCTAAATAACAAAAGTAAGAATGGTTAGCAAGCCTTTCAAGTAATTGGTCAACAAAAGGGAGTGGAAAATGGTCCTTGCGGGTTGCCGCATTAAGTTTTCGATAATCAATGCACATTCTCCACCCGGTTACCACGTGGGTTTGGATCATCTCACCCTTGTCATTTCTTACAACCGTTGAGCCTTCCTTTTTGGGCACCACATGTACGGGGCTCACCCATTTGCTATCTGAAATTGGATAGATGATTCTCGCGTCAAGTAGCTTGAGGATCTCCTTCTTCACCACTTCCTTGAGATTTAGGTTGAGCCTTCTTTGAGTTTTCCTTGATGGTTTGTGGTCGTCTTCTAGTAAGATACGGTGTGTGCAAAAGGACGAGTCGATGCCCTTCAAATCGTCGATGGAGTATCCAATGGCACCTTGGTGAGTTCTCAGTACTTTCAACAATTTCTCTGTCTGCCCTGCATCTAATTCAGAGTTAACAATAACAGGGTATGTTTGATTCGGGCCAAGGAATTCATACCTGAGCGAAGGTGGAAGTGGTTTAAGTTCGACTTTATGAGCCTCAGTTTGGTCTGGACTGAAGACGTTCGGTCCGATCATGAGATTGTGGGGGTCGAACTGAGCATCTGCCGTGTCACCTCCCTCAGATTTCCCCTCTGTTCGGTCCGAACAGGTTACCTTCGACCTGAGCGTGGGTGTGTTGGGGTCGAACTGGCCCTCTGTTATAGTTACTTCCTCCGATTGGCATTCTGTTCGGTCCGAATGATGATCGTTGGGGTCGAACTGACGGTCGATCTCGCCGCGAGCGGGCTCATGTACTTCCTTGATTGATTCCTCCACTCCGATTGCTTCCTGCACATAAAAAAGAAACTGTTGATAGCTCGTGAGAGCTGAGTTGTACTGGTCTTCCAGCGCTTCCTCGGTTGTTGGCTCGATTTCCTCAATCATGAAACTGGTATCGGTGGAGGTAGGACATCTCATCGCATTGTTGATTGAGAACTTCAGTGTCTCCCCTCCCCCCACTCTGACCAGAATCGTGCCTTCCCTGGCATCCATCAATACGCCGGCTGTGCAGAGGAATGGTCGTCCCAAGATGATGGGGACCTCCTTGTCTTCCTCCATGTCCATGACAACAAAATCACCAGGCACCAAGAATTTGCCAACTTGAACTGGAATATCTCTTATGATTCCCAATGGCAACCTTACAAATGAGTCGGCGAGTTTGAGAGTCATTCGTGCAGCCATAAGCTCACCAAACCCAACCTTCTCATAGACTTAGGCATCAAGCTGACACTCGCCCCCATATCACAGAGAGCCTGTTTAATTATGGCATTCCCGATCACACAAGGCAAAACAAACCTACCTGGGTCCTCCTTTTTGGGTGGCATGGTGTTGGTGAGGGTCTCGGTACTTCGGTAAGTTAATGCCACTGTTTTGAGTTCCTCTAGAGATCTCTTGCCAGTGCACAACTCTTTCAAGAACTTAGCGTAGATTGGCACATGGGCAATGGCGTCTGTGAAAGGAATCGTGATCCTCATTTGCTTCAAGATTTCCCAAAAGGATCTGAACTGGGCATCTTCCTTGCTTCTGAGCAGCCTCCGTGGGAAAAGGACTGGAGGATGATAGCTGGGCGCCCTCGAAGTGTCCTGACTTTTCAGTTTTGCATAGTCTTGGGTCTTTCCATCTTCCCCTTCGGACCGAGCAAGTGACTGTTCGGATCGAACAGCATCAGTGGGGGCACCTTCCTCTCCTACTCCTGTTTCTTCGGGTCGAGCAACCATCTGTTTGGGCCGAGCGGCACTCTGTTCAGGTCGAACAGGTGCGTTTGTGTCTCCACCAACCTTGTTCTATTCAAGGACTGGTCCAAACCCTCCTGGAGTTGTTGGTTCGGTCCGAAAAGGATTGGGTTCGACCCGAACTGAGAGCTGGACAGGCGATTCAGTGGGCATCGGCGGGTCCTCGTACTGCTTTTCGCTCCTCAGAACGTGCAGAGCTTTAATCTCTGCATTGGGATTGACTTGCGGCTGCCCCGGGAGTTGCCCTGGAGGTCGGGAAAAATGTGCCTCCATCATTCGCTCCAGGCGCTGTAGGGAAGCTGCACTCCCTTTCAGTTCATTGGTGGTGGTTTTTAGCTCCTCGATTCCTTCTGCAAGCATCATATTATACTTTCCTTGCTCATGCATGAAGTTTTGAACAACCACAGGGAGTCCATCCGTGTTATAGACTGATTTCTTTGTGAATGGCCCGTTGGAGTTGTGGAATTGTTGATCGCGCCTAAGAAACTGTGGGTTTTGCCCTTTGTAGTTGTGTCTTGGCTGGTAGGGGCGATCAAGAGTGGCCATTTGCATGGTTTTCTTGAGATCGGGGTCATTCATGTGTTCCCAATCCTTTTGCTCCCCCTCGTCCAACGAGTAGCTGCTGCTAAAGATGTGCCTTGGATAGTAGGAGGGTCCATTGTTTATGGAATGAACTTGAGCCCCCCCGCTGTTGCTTTTAGCCAATGGGCAATCCTATGACCTGTGCCCTTCTTCCCCACAAGCTCCACATCGATTAGAGTGAAGGTGAGTTCCTTGAGCCGACTGATATGCAGCAAGCTCGGCTTCTAATTCTGCAATCCTATCGTCCCTAGCTGTGATCTCGTGGACTTGGTGTTTCGAGTGGCCTAGACGTCGGGGGTTGGGGATTGGATACCATGTGTAATTGCGAGCACAATGATCAAGCAAATCTCGCCCACGGGCAGCATCTAGGCATTTGAAAGCTCCACCTGAAAGAGAATCAATATTAATCTTGATATTATCATAAAGGCTGCTATAAAAGTTTTTCAACAAAAGCCAATCCTGAATGCCATGGTGTGGACAAGAATTTTCAAGATCCCTAAACCGTTCCCATGCATCCCTCATTGTTTCATCGTCCTTTTGAGCAAAATTATTCAATTCCCTTCTAATTGTATCAGACCTATCAGCTGAGAAATACCGTTCCAAAAAGATTTGTGCCATTTGATCCCAAGACCGAATTGAACCCTTTTTCAAAGTTTTATACCATTTACGGGCATTGTCCTTAAGAGTAAAATAAAACAGTAATAACCTAATCGCTTGTTGAGGGTCCTCTTTGTCATCTCCATAGAATGGATTTTGTTGAACTAGGGTGACGTGGTTGGGGGCAATTATCATGTTGTAGGCCTCAATGCTTGGAATCAGCACCGGTCCGCCCACGTCCCTAGCATTCGGGGCTCCATATTCGCCAAGCGTCCTCTCACGCCCCCGATCTTCTTCATCGTCGGAGTTGTGGACTCTCGCTTCGTCTTCTTGAGTCCATCGGCGGTGCTCTTCCTCGAAATCCCTTCGTTGACCAGCTAGAGTGTTTCGTTCCGCCGTAAGTCGAGCCTCTCGCTACTCAAGTTGGAGACGGAGATTCTCCAAATCTTGTGTGCGCTGAGCAATGGCTTCAGGGGTGAGTTGCTCGGCCATTGCTTGATCTTCTTCTCTCTGTATGGTGTCCTACTCGGTCTGAACTTGATCCTATTCGGTCCGAACAGAGACTGAAGGGGATGATGCGGCCTCTTCGGTAATCCTTCGGAGGAAGTCTTTAACCTTTTGGGGTGGGAACCTCTTCCTTTGGTGGTTACCTGCCAGTCCTGCAACACAAAGAGAGATGTGAGTAAACAAAAATAAAAGTCTAGTCTCCAAATACTTAAACAAGTATCTAATATCGACACCGTCCTCGGCAACGGCGCCAATTTGATGAAGGAATTAAATCCTAGTACCAAATAAATTTGTACCTAGACCTAACCTCACTAGTCGTTCGGAGTTAAGCTTAGGGTCGAACCCAAAGGACGGATTAACGAGTATGGATTTGTTTTTTTTCTTAATCTAGACGGCAAAATAAAGTAGAGAATGTTGCATATAAAAGAATCTAAGTAACAATTCAATTAAGTAAATATTTTTGTTCAATTTTAGTTCTAATTAGTAATTCAAGGAAGATAAATTAAAGCAGGTAAATTTTGCTGTTTTTCAAATATAAAAAGGCGTCTTAGGGACCAGGATTTACTTAGGTTTAGCCTTCGATTTGCTGGATCACCCGCTGTCGCGTTAAATACCAATAAATCGAAGCATACGCTCTTAGTTCGGTCCGAACCAGACTAGTTCGGTCCGAACAGAGGTCGATACGTTGAGTTATGACTATACAACTTGAGTTTTAACTTTATGAAGGGCTTAGATCGGCTATAGCTACAATACCTAATCCTCAACTGTCGTCTTTTGGATTAGAAATTAGTACAGGACTCTACTTTGCCCACATAGGACAATCAAACCTAAACTTTCGTGTCGGTATTTTAATTAATCTATGTCTAAATTACTGGTTTTCTTAACGATATCTAAGTTGTCTTTCAGTCAACTTAGAAGCTGCAACTTTCAGTGCTAACTAATCTCCTCTTTCGAATCGTCAATTTATCCCAAGTACTTAATTCAATTCCAATTGTCTAACCTAACCTTGTAACTTAACTAAACAGGCCTTTATTTAGAAGTAAATCAGGTCAAAGCAAATAAATCAAATAAGCAACGATAATACTACTCAATAATAAGATCATAAAGCCAATCATCAAGTCATATCAAATCATAACATCAAACTAGACCTAAGCTACGCCCATACCCTAAGACATGCAATAAACTACTCTAACATGTTCTCAAAACAGTAAATAAACATAGTATAAGCATAATAGAGATACAAGCCCATAGAACAAGAATATAAAAGCATAAAGGAAAATAAAGTCTACTCCTTTAATGCTAAAACAACTTCTCCTAGGCAGTGGATGAGAGACGAGATGGTGAGAACCGCTCCTTGCTGCTGTTGTCGCTTCAAACAAGTTGTAGAACACTAAGGTAATGATGGGATTTCGAACTAGGTGGCTAACTTTCTCTCTGGAATCAAAAGTATCTTTCTGGAGGTAGGAGAGGTCTTTTTATAGTACCTAGGTTGCTTGGGGATGAGGTTAGGGCATTCAGAGCATCAAAAGTTGCCAAAACATTGGTTTCCATGCATGAAAAACATACCATAACACATCTGTTCGACCTGGAGAGATAGACTTCGATCCGAAGGAGAAGAGCTCGACCTAGAGAGGAGAAGGGAAGTGCATGGAGGGCACTTCGGTCCGAGCAGAGGCAGTTCGGTGCGAACTGGAGAGAGAGACAAACCAAATAGAAGTGCTGGGGTCGAACAAAGCCATGGTGAGGTCGAGCAAAGCCTAGGAATGAGCCATCTAAGTGGCATGTGGCCCGCATGTCGGTCTAGAATATGTCCCTATGCCAGGAATGAGTCGTCTGACGTGCATGCAACCATGAAAAATCATCAAAACCCTGTAAAAATAAGCAGAAGCAGCAGCAGAGCCAAATCTTGGAAAAATAGCAAGTAATTGTCAAGCAATTTAATGGTTTGGGTATAATTTCAGTGCCAAGTACAGTCAAAATACAAGTTCGGATAGGTAATCCACACCGCTCAATAAAAACTCGAAAAATGAGCGAATGACTACAACATGTATCTACCAACACAAATGCAAGATGACTAGACATCGAAAGTATACCTATCAGTAACTCGGCACTAGAATCATGATCCGCCTTGACCTCAGTCTCAACTGATGCATCAGGCGTTGTTGCAATGGCATGAACTGCCACTCGGCCACCAAACCGACCTCCACGTGGTGCTGGACCACCTCTGCCATAGCCACCAACGCCTCTCAAACCTCCTTATATGGTCCCTTGCTGCAACTGTTGGCAATCTCTCTTTCCATGACCTGTTTGGCCACACTGAAAGCATGCCTTATTTGAGAACCGGCACTGAGCCTCTGGATGTGGCTGATTGCACTTACGGCATCAGCCAGTAGTTCTCTGCCTCTGAGAAGACGAGGCAGCTACAGTCTTGCCTTGTGGCTTTTGAGTCCCAGATGACTGCCACTATTTTGGCCGCACATTACGGCCCTTCTCCTCCTCAATACCCCTCTTGCGATGTTGAAGGATTTCATGATGCGAATCGGATAATTTTAAAAATTTTATTAACCGATAACATCTAAGATCGTTCTTATTATCGTTAACTTTCTTATATTATATTTGCATCACAATCACATATATTCCTATAAGAAGGATTGTTGAGCCATACCTATGGTCTCTAAGGAAGCTTTATTCCTCTTCGGTTCACCTTGAATCCGAAACAAGAATGACAGTTGAATCCGTGCTAGCTAACTCCCCGTCAGCACCTAACTCTGCCACCCGTATCTTGATCGATTGCTTAATCGATAGAATATTTTAACAAATATTTAGAGGATGAGAAAACCAAAGCTTCAACACATGAAGACTTACTTGTGTTCTCAATTTCTGATCAGTTTTACCTTTAAAACATCCGTATAAACCTTTCAAATTCGTATAGCAATTAAAGCCACTAATCAGAAATTAAAACAACACTTTAATTTCTGACGTTGCAGCACTAAAATATTGATAACTCTATGTAGAAAACTCCAAACGATATGAAACTTGAACCAATAGATTCTACACTTCCAGGGCTATAATTTTCATATATCATTTGTCTACTTTGGTTATCATTTGCTATACTAATTGTCAGTTTAATGTTGGCTCAGATTCTGACCCGAATTTAAAGCCTTCTTTCTCTCTTCATTTGTTAAAATAATTGGGCTTGGGCTTTAAATAAATTTATATACTCTATAATAATATTCATATATTATTATAGTATGTGAAATACATATTATACTTATAATATTCACATATCAATAAATTAATTCCTTGCTAGTTAATCATGTCATGTGATATAATTTTCTATTTGTACTTTATTTCATACAACATGGGTGTGTTTGGTTGGAGTGAGAATAGGGAATAGGAATAGAGAAAAAGCCTATTCCTTATTCCTTATCCAAATTCCTTGGTTTTATTAGAATATGGATAAGGGCCGGAATAAGCCCAAATTCCCTATTCCTTAGTTGTTTGGTTTTCACCGGAATAAGAAATAAGGGGCTTATTCCTTATTCCCACTCCAACCAAACACACCCCATGAAACCTTGTACATAGAAAATATATTTCTTGTTTCCCATTCAATTAGTGTGACCTATATTGAGGATCCATATTATGTTGGCAATGGAATAAAATATTTTATTCCATGAACTGTAAGCGGTACTCTAGCATACATTACAGCTACCCAAATAATATAGATGTTTAGCAAATCCTTTTACGAAACACGATCCTTCTAGTAATGTTATTAACATTACTTGTGTCTATTCCTTGTCATATGATATTATGATTATTATACAAAGTAGGGCTCTGTCATATTCGTATTATAATATTTTCTTGGTCTCCAATAAGTAGGATTATATAATTATAACTGCACTTCAGTTATATTAGATTCATTTATAATCTTACTTTACCAAGAGGCCTTTATAATAACATTCCTCAATTCATGAATGGCAATTAGCTATTAACATATATATTTCCCTCCTACACAAGTTATATACAAAGAACTATTACTTTTATCACCACAAACTTCAAATGGCTTTAAGTAATAATCACGTTGCATATTCCTTATATATTTTCCTTATGTGAAAATATATCATATCAATCTTAGAATTAATGACACGATAAAAATATTAATGACACAAACACAATCCATATAAAATTTTTATCAATTAGGTATGTTCAATATATGAAACTTTTCATATACTCGTGTTATTAAATGATAATCCTTTATCAACGTTTACAGAACTACAACGTACTTTTAATCAACACGACAGTCTTGTATGGCATATTACTGTTCCTGCTGATATCCAAGACTTGTGAACATTTTTATCTTCTTGAACACTTCTAAATACGAATATAAACTCATGGAACAAAATGTAATAACATCCAATTCATAAATATAACATATAAAAGTAATCACCATAAGATAACTTTTAAAACACAATTCCAACAGATGTGACTCTGCTATCTCAGCTTGCCGCATCAAACTAGGAACAGTCGGTCGTTAGAAAGTGTTCAATTTTAACTTAATTAATCATCAAACACAATGGATCTTGCCAAACAATCAACACACGGCATCAAAATGGATTGTAGGAATTGTACCTCATTCAATATTATAATTGGATGGCTCGACCAATGCATGGGAGTCGATGACGTGCCTTCTCCACCACTACCTCGTCACCGGCGGCCGTCTCGAGTCCACCAAGGAAGTTAATCACCTCCTCTTCGACTTGTGCTAGTAAGGAAGATAAGAGAAACTAATCCCCATCGCTTTCTCTTTTCTTCTACTAATCAACTACTTGAATTAATAGAGAAGAAAGAGAGCTCAACACATGACCATGAGAGTAAGAGAGGGAGAGGGTGGCAGCCTCAAAGGGAGGCAAGAGAGAAGAGAGAAAAGACTATCTCAAGGAGCCACCAAGGGGTCCTTTTATAGAGCTCAAACCCTACGGATAAGTTCCCCAAAATTACACCTCATGCCACCCACCTACCACCATATAGGGCCGGCCACATATAAGGCCTTTATGGGCCATCTAACCTCTTCATTTGGACCTTTAATTCATATAATTAAGGCCTCTCAAGTTTGCTCTTTGATTGGATTATTCATTTACTATTAAATGATGGCCCAATTAATTAATATAATTATTCCAACTATATTAATGTGTTGAATTAAATAATGAGAAATGTTCCGGTGCCACAACTTCAGAGTGCCACCAAATGCTACAACTTTATTTTTCATCAATATTTAAAATTTTTTAAATTGAAAAGTTAAATCCAAACCGTTGATCTTTTATAACTTAACGAGTGATGCATTTCCATATCAAATTTATTAAATTTGAAGTTGATTTGATATTTGATCAAGAGGATAAAAATAAATTTTGTTAACTATGATAGATTTATTGTAATACGTTCATGGTTTTACCTCTTGATCAAATATCAAATCAACTCCAAATTTTATAAAATTTATATGAAAACGCATCACTCATTAAATTGTACAAGATCAACGGTTTGGTATCAATATTTAAAATTAAAAAAATTTAATTATTGATGAAAAGTAAAGTTGTGGCATTTGGTAGCACTCTAAAGTTGTGGAACCGGAACCTTCCTCTTAAATAATTATCAACTATTTGATAATATATTGGGACTAGTAAATGCATTGATTTATTTCTATATGATCCCATTATTTAATTAATTATATCGATTCATAACGGTATATAATTAATTAATCAATCTTATCATATTTTCACAGTACTTACTGTTGTGAATAAATAAATAATACAATGTGTGATTAAAGTCCTATTTGTGTGACCCTTTGAGGATTTATGCTATGTTAGACATGAAAAATAAATCTCTATTTATTTTCAATAATCATAGGCGGTATCTAGCAACACACTATGATTCTCAATTTACATAAATGATGTACTACTACGATATCTCAATCCTGCATAAAAAATAAAAGTATTTCCTTGTCTGATACTTATGCCACATGATATCACTGTATAATCCAAGATAAGAGTGTATCATTCTTGTATATTATACATTTCTTGATCTAGAGTTGATTGTACAAATTGGCCAAACAATCCAACTCCATCAAGGGGCCCAAACAGATATCATCACTCACTAGGTATTCTAACGAGGGACATATGATTTTCTTGATGAACAATTTTTTCCTGCACAATTCAAGAGAACTTAAATAAAGTCTGTATAGCAGCCCTTATCATGAATCAAAGGTAGACGATATTTATAGAACCTATCCTTATGTGGAAAAATTGAACTATCTCAAATTTAGAATCAAACTCATATGAAATAAATAATGACACATAACACAATACATATGTTTATTTCATTGGGTCAAGTCTTGTGCTATGTTCCAATAACATACACATATGCAATTAAGTTAGTAACTCTTTATCTATGATTTGTAGAATTTAATCATCACTTAACTAAAATATTTAAATGTTTAATTATATTATGAATGATTATATAAATTGTGCGTGAACATTGATTGACACATTAATATATTATATATACTTGGCAATCTTATATTAATAATTTATTGAAATAAACTATTTATCCTTTTCCTACGTATTTGTTTCAAATAGTTTATTTACAATTATTATGCTATCTACTCGGTCAATGTACAAAAGAACAACATCAGACCTACAATTTAAAATAGGAAAATCATTCTACTGGATGTTATTTATCCTTATATTAATAATTTTCCTACTGGATGTTCTAGATTAGAACCAGCATGGGTCAAAATTGATGTGGAGAATCATTCGTTAGTGTAGAATTCACTGGTTTTTCTAAACCATTTTGAAAACTTAATAATTGCCTCGAGTATTATAGCAAGAGGAGGATTTTAGTGCTCACAATTTGAATATTCCAAATACCTTAAAACTTACTTATTGATTGGCTTTTCAAAATATAAAATTTAAATTTCGAATCTAAATCGTTGATCTTATTTGATATAACAAGCGATGCATTTTCATATAATTTTTATAATTTTTGAAGTTTATTTCATACTTGATCAAGAGATTGAATGATGAACGAATGTAGTTAAATATGATAGATTAATTCTAATACGTTCATTTTTAGCCTCTTGATCAAGTATCAAATAAACTTCAAAATTTATAAAAAATTATATGGAAATGCATTGCTTGTTATATCAGGCTGTGTTTGGATTGCTACGGAAGAAGAGAATAGGGGCCTCTTCCTGGAAGAAGGAAGTAAGCAGTATCAAACGGCTAGGAATAAATTACTTTTTTCGTCTTCCGCTGCGAATAATATCTTCCCCAAGGCCCACTCGCATGATTAAAAAAAACAATATCCCGTCTTCTCTCCATACTAGCTGTTTGCCTCTAAAATTCTGCTGCATGAAATCTTCTATCCTATCACAAAAATCCAAAAATCCTATAACCAAAATCCAATCCACCTGACCAATAACCCGACAAAATAGCCCCGATAACTGGTCATAATGTATGAAAGGAAAATACAAAGATTCTTGAAAATGGACAGTAAATTAATTAATTACGAGGAATACCATTATACACCTGTGATATCCTTATAATTAATTAAAGGAGTCCTAAAAATGGAAAAATTGTAGCAGTTAAATTCTTCATATTTTTATGAGGAGCCATGCAAAATTTCATGTCAAATTGACCTGTGGAAGGGCACCAAATAATTTTTCTGAAAATAAAGCAGCCTAATTATCCCTAAAATCCTGACAAATGGACGGGTCCATTGCTGGGGCAAATGGAGACAGATACATACCAGAACAAAACAAATGGAGAAATTCGGATGGGCCTCTAAAGCTTATACTAAAATATGTTTTGGGCCAGGACTGAGGGCCCATTCAGATTATATCCAGGCCCAATTCAATGAGCACTATCAAAAAATCCTATCGATCGAACGGCCATGATAAAATCATATAACATTATCTAAAATCGACGGATGGATCTCAACTTGGAATTAAAACACTGAACTGAATTTTTTTGATTGGTCAAGAGAAAAGAGGTGGGTCCCACGTCTCCGTTAAAAAGGAAAGAAAGAAGGAATGGAATAGTACCGTCTGACACGGCTTCGTACACCGGCGTAGGGAACGACTGGCCACTGTTTCGCGTCGCCTCAGCCCCAACCAACCTCACCAGTGAACTGGCGATGACTCCACGATTCTGACGACACCAAACGCGACGGGGTAGAAACGCTGGAGAGGAACAATGCGGGGGGAGTAAGGATGAGAAGCCAAAGACGAAAAGTATGAAATTACACCGAACTACTAGAAATTGGCGGAGGAATTCACCTGTCGAAGCCTCTGACAAGCTTAGGATGATGCCTGGAGGAGTTACCAAGAGCCAGTTTGGCAAGAGGAGGAAGTGATGTTGTCTTTCGCCATGCCTGCTCCACTAAAAAAAGGTACTGGGTTCAAGGAATTTCGAAAAAAACACTTTGAATTAGAAGTGAAAGGATGATGAGGAGCTAGCATGGAGCACAGTCAGAAAGAAGAAGTAAATAGGAGAGATGACAAAAGTAAAAGTTACCACAACTGGAGGTGCCTAGCGTAAGATGTGTGGTGAAATTAATCAAGAGCTCAAATGGAGAAGAGCTTTTGCTTACCACAACCTATAACCTGAGAAAAGAGAAAGCTAGTCCTGCAATTGTCCTTGGCGCCAGGAAGCATGATGATAGGAGGTAAACTTACCACCTCAATTGGGGCCATCGGATGTGAAATAGATTTCAAACCAACGCTGAGATGCTTCCCATGCTTTAACCATAGTAATACAATCGCTAACTCACCTATACCAGGCATGAATGGGACACAAAAGAAACGGTATGCTTAATGAGAAAAATGGTGCATCTAGCCATTGATTTACATCTCAGGATAAAGCTGGACATACGTGTATGGTTTGAGATTAAGTTGCATGCTTCTCAATGGGTATGGGACACAAAACATCACATTACACCTGGAGAATGAGTGAGTCATGCGTGATCCCTCTTGACTTGGGGCAAATCATTCATTGGAAAGAAAAGGACAAGAGAATAAAGCATGTAACCAAGGAATTTGGAGCATATATATACCCATATTACCCCTGGAACATCCCTATGTGATGATTGCTGACCAAGAAGAAAGAGGCAAACGCAATTTAATTAAAGGAGAAATTAAATGAGAAATACAATGTTTAAACTCATAGGCTAATGAAAACATTGCCAATCTTCTAAAATAAACAAACATCAAATTAAAATGTAAGAGACAATATCAAATTGGAGTAAATTCAGGAAAAAAGGTTTAAATTCCAAACACAAGGAGAAATAGCTATGAAATGTGAGAAAGGAAATTGAAATTGGAAATGCCAGAAGGGACCCAGCTGACAGTGACACCTCAACATGAACAACAAATTAACACACCAATAGGGAATCGATGAAAATACAAATGGAGAAGATGAATGATGGTCTGCTGACATGCCAGGCCTACATGCCTAGAAGCCACAGCTATACATCAAAGGAAGATCCCCTCTCTATGCAATCACAACCGTCCATAGCCTATGAGTCGTTGGATGAGAAACAACACAATATCTGGCGCCAAAACAAGGCATAATTCCTCCCCCAAGCACAGTGGAAAAGAGTGAAACTGCAAGCGCCAGGTGTCATGCTGCCACTGGATGGTAAAAGGAAGTATGAAGGAAGCAAGTGAAATAAGAATGATAAAAGTAAGGCGGCAGCCCCACCTCACATCCAGCCCCTCCATCATAAATCCAAAGAAGGAGATGTTGCCATGTGTCAAGGAGATGAAGCCAAGCCCTAAGGATTTCTCCTATAAAAGAAGACCCATAGCCAAGAAGAAGGGGGTTCCAGCGCATAGTAATTACAAGCTGAAACTCTGCTAGTTCATTTTTAGTTGCATTTTGTAAACCAATCCCAAAAGAAAAGTAGAAGCGATTTCAAAAAGAAGGTAGGGGTTTGATTGTACTGAGTTCAATACATAAGTTCAAATTCTGAAAGTTCTTTTTCTTGACTTCTATTTTTGGTTATTTGTGTGCTTTTCTTCCTCTATTTCCCTTTTGTTGAAGCTAAGTGTTGATACTAGAAAGGTCCTCATGTAGATCATTCACTAACTCAGTCTTGGGGCTTAAAGACATAGGTGAGGGGTGCTTGCCAGATAGCGCACACTCATCTGTGTCGATGAGTCACTTAATATCCTAAAAGTGCTAGAAATAAAGTGATAATAAAGTTCTGTGATGAAGTATGGCTTTATGTGTGAGGGGTGCTTGCCTGAGAGCGCACACTCATGCATTTAGTTGTCTTTCAATACTGATAATAGTTGTTTCAGGAGTTACATATAAAACCTATGTTAATTGAGTCTCTTAGTGTCTTAAAAATGCTAAAAAAAAGGGGTCTGGTGGAGGGGCATAGCTCCATGTATGAGGGGTGCTTGCCTGAGAGCGCACACTCATGCATTTAGCTATGTTTCAACCTTAATGATAGTCATGTCAAGTGCTATGCATAAAACAAAGAATGATCTGAAATCAACAAAACGTGATAAAGTAAAGAAATAAGGATATATGTGCAAAAAGTCTGTGTTCAGTAAAAAGGGGAATTTCAAAATACAATAATTAGGGTTTGTTTTGCCAAAAATATATATATATTGCCAGGTCTGTTTTCATAAAAATAGTTTGAGGGATGCAGCTATGACCAAGGGGTGCTTGTCTGAGAGCGCACACTCGGGAGTAGCAGCATGTCCTTGATCCTTACCTTTTTTTTAAAAAAAAAACTCTGCTAAAATACATATATATAAACTTCAAACTAGCAATAGTAGTAATATAAACCAAATCTAGGGTTATAAAAGAAAAAGATGCACACTGATATAAGTAGCAAGGACTGAACTGAAAATATATAAAAAAAAAAGAGGGGGGAACAAGACAGCATATATGACCTTGTTTTTTTTTAAAAAAAAAAAAAAGACATATACACATATGAATAAATAGAGGACAACAGCATTAATTTTGTATTTGGTTGCAAAAGTATATTAACTTAAAAGATTTTAATGCTTCTGGCCATGTTTTTACTAAAAAAAAATGTAATAATGTGGTGAGTTTGCACTAAAACAAAAGAATAAATATATAAAAAAAACAGTGAAGTTAGTAGGCTCTAGAGTTTGTGTAACTGTCATGCCTCTTTTATGATTTGTATGCCAAAAAAAGCTGTGTAAACTTAAATCCTTTGAGTCAAAGCATTGATAGTCTGATTTCAAGTTATTCAGTAATAGTAATTGTCCAGGTTGGTACCTAAATTGCTTTACTCTTAAATAAGTATATAGGAAGTACTAAAAGAAGTTAAATCCAGTAGATAAATGAAATTTTGTTTGTGTGAATAAAGGAAAGAAAGGTGAGTTGGTCTCAGTATGAAGTTGATATATAAAGATGATAGAGTTAGGCAGCATAAGGCCATCTGAAAAGAATGAACTCTAAAATGGTATAAAAGAGAAAAAGAAGTACCGAAAGTTTTGTAAAATAAGAGAATATCAGGGGCCAAAATGAATAGGATGGCTTCACATACATGAACCTGACCAATGTTAGTAGGATTGTCGACATTAGTCCAAATTTGATTTCAATTATCTGGGAGAATGAGTACTAGCTTTATGACCTGACCTTTAAGCCACAAGTCATGTATGGCCAATATAAAAGAAAAGGGAAGAAAAATTAAAGAAGCAAAATCCAATGCTCAATGTGTGAATACCTGGTACCTAGTTCAATGTGGCAAATAAAAGCATAGAGAAATCGGAAAATACATATGTTAAGAAATAAGTTATACACAAAATGGCATTTCGATTTTCAACCCTGTCAAACCACGAGAAAAAGCCAAGGCATGTTACCTCAAATTAGGAAATGCAAAAAGAAAATTGACTATGCAGGCGACTCCCTGATGTTCACGAGGTGCCTCACAGTGCCTCTGTCGGAGTAATTCATCATTGCTTATCGTCAATCGGTCTCCCCCGTCGTGGCCACAGACCCAAATCAAGTTGAGATCAGAACCTTCCAAGTTAACTAACGCAACTTCAATGAACAGCCGAGACGACCTCATGAAACCTCCACGACGCCCGTCAACTTGGTCACAGGCGCTACGACTGCCGGAATCCACTGCTGATATCGCCAGTGGAGGTGTCCGGTCGAACGGAGAGGCATCAGAAGTTAGATAAAGGAAAGATGGAGGGAGATGAGTGCGAACATCGCGTGGGCTTGGTGCACGCAAACAGAAGCGTCGTCAGACGGACCCTATGAACCAAACTTGACCCCAAATCTGACTCGTCCGGCGCATGGACGCAAGCCTGGACCAGACGACTCGATCAACTCGAATGATCAGCGCTCCTCCCGATCCTCTGTGACCCCCAGCGTGTAATGAGTCTCTGACAACATAACACAAAACAGCAAAGTCTCAACCAATCGGAAAACTCTGCGACGCAGAAAACTTCAAAAATGCATTAAAAATAGCTAGGTTATCAGAAAATTTCTCATAAAATACCGAAATGTCAAGAAATATATGAGGAATATTTTGATATACTATTTCATGCCAAACACTCAAGCATAAAATATTTTAAAATTAGTCTAAAAAGATGACCATAATGGGAAATAAAGATTTTACTATGTTCCGAACAGCAAGTACATTTGAACGTTTTATGTTCTGGACAACAGGTACCTTTGAACATTTTATGTCCTGGACAACTGGTACACTTGACACTTCATGTTCTGAGTAACAAACACAGTCAAGCATTGAAATCCGCAAATAAATTTGAAATAACATCACCAAGAATGTCAAAAATAGAAGTCTAAAAGTGCAAATTAAAAAGTCCAAACCTGAAACTGACACAAAGTCTAAAAGTGACACAAAGTCAAAATGACACAAAGTCTAAAAGTGGCCCAGAAGACACAAAGTCTAAAGTGACATAAAGTCCTAAAAGTCAAAAATTCGTCCCTCCAAGACTGCATAGCGTTTCGCCTTGAAGGAGACACCCTCCTGATATTCAGAATGAGAAAAAGGAAAAGTCAATTCTGAATGATCACTGAAGTTCCTGTCAAGAAGAGGCATAGCGCACCTGTACCTGAGACTTGAACGAAATCCAAAAAATCTCTAAAATCCCCAAACGATTGAGAACTGACCTAGAATACCCTATTTTCTAGTATCGGACTCAAATCTAAAAAGCATGTTTCTATAAGTCCACAGCATGTTTGACCCGAAGTAGACTGAAATCTGACGCCCAAATGACCAGAAGAAAAGTCAACCGATGGCTACACCCAAATTCCTGTCAAGAGGAGGCATAGCGCATCTGTACTCGAGACATGAACGAAATCCCAAAATCTCTAAATCCCCAAACGATTGAGGATTGATCTAGGATACCAAATTTCCTAGTATCAAACTCAAAAATCTCCGTGACGGCATTAAGCCTGATCCAGCAAAAAAAAACAACCTAAATATCTTAAAATGTGTAACCAAAATATTAAATTGCATTGTTCATGTTTGCATTGCACAGTTTAAATGCCTGCCCCTTTGCATTGCTTTTATCCTGAAATACCCTACCAAGACACAATCCTTTTATTAAAATGGACTTCACCCACTTACGACATCTAAACTTTGATTATCCCGATCTAGAGGTGCTTTTGGTCCAGTTCGTAACTGAGTCCGGAGGTAATTAACAGTAGGGGCTTGCGCCTACTGGAGAAAAAGGACCTACAACAAAAAATCAACTCTCGAGGTACTTAGAATCGCATTAGTGCCCTTCGCTCATTTGGAATGGGCAGTAACGACGGGTCTCAAGATGCTCGAGGGGTATCTGATCCGCATTTTCTTCGCCCCATGGAAGACTATCTGATCTTCCGTGGTTGGACTGAAAAAGTGCGAGACACCAGCATAGAAAAAAAATTATTTCCGTACCGTCTCTCTCCTCAATATCCCGTCTTCTCCATCCCAAAATTTATTTCCTTGAGCATTGTATTGCTAACCAGAGATGAGTTGATTGAACCAACTCCAGAAATTCAGAACATTAATTTAAAAAATAAAGGACCAAAATTATATGGACCCAGTTGAACCAAGCGCCCTGCATTACTTATGAGTTTCCACCTCATACATTACAAACAAATAGAGGTACAGACAACATTTTTTCGAGGAGGACACATGACTAGCAAAATATCAATCAACTGCAATTTCAGCACCAAATCGAGAAATTAGTTACAACCGCACTCCGGACAGGGAACGATAGGGAATGATAGGGATCTCATCACGTCGACATGACTGAGAAGCGAACATTGAATATGCTGATTGTGAGACAGAGTCGGTGTCTCTGTAATGGCGATGCATCTTCCCTTGCTTGCGGGTTTTGAGGGAGGCGCAAACAAACAAGGCCCGAGCTTACGGAGAGAGGTTAGAGACGAGAGAGAGAAGAAGAAGGGATCGAAAACCCTAGTGGACTGAGTCGAATCGACTCTCTGAGTCGAGTCTTACGGACTCTGCTCGACTCTAACGAGTCTGATCCCAATATGGGATGGGTGGGGAAAAGAGTTGTAACAGAAAATGGGGCCACCTTTTTATTAAATAACATCCATAATATTATTTTAATACAACAAACTTATTCCTTATTTCTAACACATCATCCAAACAACATTCCTTCTTCTCGAAATAGTTTCTTCCTACTCTTCTCATCTTCCCACTTTTTCTCTTCCTTCTTCCCTTATTTTCTTATTCCCACACTATCCAAACGGAGCCTCAGATAAAATCAATGGTTTGTATTCGAAATTTGAATTTCATATTTTGAAAAAGCAACTAAAAATGAGCTTTGGGACATTTTGGAACATTCAAATGGTGGACGCTAGAACCCTCCTTTTATAGTAAAATACTGCAAGATATTTCAATAGTGTATTTAAAATTGTACTGGCATCTCTAGCAGTGGCTGAAATTAGATCTTTCTCGATATTTTTTGAAATTGTTTAGTATTCCTCTCACGATATCAAATAGCGTTGTTTCGGTCACTGTTCTAATTTCTGGTATTACTAGAATTTTCTGGTATGGTTTTCAAATACTGAATTTCGAAGCTCTCATTTTGATACGTTGTTCCCTCCTTTTTTACCCGAAAGTTGTCACTCTCCTCTTCTTTCGCATATATGCCATGTAAAATTCAATAAACAGATATTTCACATAAGCTATTTGTTATTATTCCTTATTAAGCACATAGAAAAGTTTTATTTATCAAAATGGATGCAGAATTATATCATAATTTGAAGAGAATATACCTGGGACAAATAACTTTTTAATCGGATGACATATTTTTTTACCATTTAAAATTTTATTTAACACTCTTGTAAACACATCAAGATACTAGCTAGATGTAAGACGACATACTTGAACCGTTATTTGGTTCATATTAAAAATTTATGCAATAGTTCTGCAAATAATATTACAAGTATGAGCACGCTGACAAAAGACTAGGACCTTTTCATTTTCTTCCTAAAGCCACAGAGGGAGTGGTTTAAAGGGGAATAATCTCTCTATTTTCTATTTAAATCGTCAAGCTGGATAAATTAAAGCATAACTTGGCATTATTGATTTTGTTTATTTTGCACGCCTTAGACAAACATAGTCAATTTTTCACAACTAATGCCACCGACTGAGGTGGAAGAAATTATAATTTTTAGTATTATCTTATATTATTTTTTATCACTCTAATACAACAAATATCAATCATGATAATTTTGCGGTGCATCAAAGTTCTAATTCGGATATGAGTTTGGTTAATCATATTCGTTCATTATATTAAGGGAAACCATCTGAATTTAAACCCATTAAAAAAAATCAATTCATTACCGAATTTGCCTATTAATATTATGTACTTTTCACTCTACATAAGTAAATATAAGTATAAACTACTATGACTTAACCTCATACTACATGACATAATATTACGTCATCATAATATCCTCTTCGTACCAAACTCGACACTGACACCAGGTTATCAATGGGAATTGATACTCTCACGCCTCACGTTTGGAGATTCACTCCGAAATTTGTCTACAAAGACTAAAATGACCTTGATTTATTGCGCTTGAAAAAATATATTAATTTAAAAATTGAGGATATTTTGATCATTATTGGAGTGTATCTCCAAGCTAGAAGTGAGCGGAGCAATTCCCATTAGCAATCACCCCTTTTATAAATGCAAAATCTGCAACAACAGGGTACAATTCTGGTGTCGCGAACCATTTTCCATCAGCGATATTAGTTGACGAAAGTGCCCCCCATTTCGTGCCTTGTTGGCTCCGCCATTTCTTCACGTCACGTGGCTATGATGTGATGTGCGTCTCTTCCTAGTTCCTAATCCCTTCCCTTATTTCTCTTTTCTTTCTCCAAGCTAGTTTCTCTCAGATCCAAAACCCTCTCCCAGTCTCCCTCTCTCCTTCCCTTTCCATCTCCCTTCCTCGCTCTTTCTGTGCGCGTCTTCACAGGATTTGTTTCAATTTTTAATGCATCAGGTAAAGATCTCTTCTTCTTCTTCTTCTCTTCTCTGCTTGTTTCGTCATGCTAGAAGCTAGATCCCCTTTTTTTATTGAAATTTTTTATAATTATGAGGTGGGTATCTTTGTGTGTGTAATCTTCCATAATTGTGGGTTTTTATTGTTAGATCCAGTTTAAATTTTTTGTTTGGGTATTACTATTAATTGGTGCGGACCCACCATATAAGATTTCAATTAAATCTTGTTGAAACTTTGACTGATCTCAATTATGCGAACTTGTTTGGTTTATGGACGATTGAAGGGTGATGTGACTAGGTTTTTAGTTAATTTCTTTGAAAGTAACTATAATAGGATGTAGTATTGAGTTATTAGTAAATTTGTGGCAGATCTAAGTTTCTGCTGTATATGATTTGATTAGAGGCATTTGTAATGTTTGAAGTTTTGAACTAACAATTGAGGTGTAATTTCATTAGTCGCTTGTTCTTTCATAGTTAAGTTAATTATTTCAGCTGGAGTTGGGTCAGTGTGTAATAAGATGGATTTGTGGGATAGTTTATGGATATAAGAGACTAATAGAATCGCCATTAATTGGTTATCTAGGAAATTTTAGTAAAAATTTATAAGAGGAAATTGAATTATTAAAATCTTTATGGCAAATTCTACAACTTAGTATTTTATTGTTGCAGTCCTGTTATGTGCTAATACACTCTATCTTGGACTGGTTGGTACTGAACACAAATTCTGTGTTTGGCGAGCCATGTAATCTAGTGCAACCTGTATTTTTTAGGATTGGAAATTATAATTCTAGCCAGATTAAGATGTCATATCTTCAGAGTTGTGCTGAGTCTGCTTTTGATACAAGTATATACTGATTGTCTTTTTTTTTTTTAATGGATATCATTATTTTTTCTATATATTCTTAGCATGGTCCATCATAGCTTATATGACCTGCCTAGTTGTAGTGCAATAGTTGGAATTGTTTTTCATTTTGAAGATATATTCTGACTTTAAGCATCCTTTTGTGTTAATACTTGTGCAGTAAAAGGAGCCTTATGAGCTATCAAGTTCAGCTTCCTTTCGTCGAGATTATCGCCCACCTATTTTTGTGGTTTCTCTAAACATGGGACTTGCTCATATAGAAGTTACAACACATGCACTAGCCAATACATATTGCTCGTCTCTTCTTCTCAATCCTGTCGTCTCCTTCTGGGATTGTGTCTTTCGCAAAATGAGGTACTCTTTCAGACCTGAGTGGGTGTAGTCATTGTCCGCTCACGTGTACTTCTAGACATTTTTCTGAGAAACATAAAAAATAAAATAGCTTTTAGAGTACTTATAAATTAGAATTTAACTTCAACACAAAATAAAGACCGGAGAATATCTGGTACAGAGAAACCTGAGTCTGGCCAAATGAATCGGGTTGTTTTAAAAAAACCCAAGAAAAAGCAACCCATTAACTCTGAATCCGACCGTCAGAAGCAAGCTGAGAAGAAAAAAAGGAGACTAGAGAAAGCACTGGCAGCTTCAGCTGCTATAATATCTGAATTAGAAAAGAAGAAACAAAAAAAGAAAGAAGAACAAGAGAGGCTTGATGAAGAGGGGGCCCGAGTTGCAGAGGCCGTTGCTCTACATGTGCTGCTAGGTGAGGACACCCCAGACGATATGGTCGAATCTGGCTTGCATGCAGGACCTGCTGGGGATTCTAGAATATTATCTGAATACTCTACAGGTTATGCTAATAGCAGATTTGGTTGGGGAGGAAGTGAATTGTACCATGACACAGAGAGAAGATGGAGTGAATGGGGATCTGGAGGCATCATGTTTCCTTCTATGGGCCCCACGAGAGAGAGAGGTTCACCGGTGTATGATGAAATGGGTCCAGTTGATTTTTGCCCTGGACTAGTGGCTGCCCAGGCTGTGTCGACTCTGCAAATTAGAGAGGATGGTTTGCATCAGGCTAGGGGATGGTAATGGAATCAATATTTACTTGAGTTCTTAAGTAATTCAAATATACATTAATTGGGTGTACTACTTATTAATTTGGGTACCCATGTATATAAGTCGGTTGATGTGTGAGATTTTTTCTCACCTTCTCTAATTGAGATATGTATGAGGTTTCTTTCCTGGGTTGAAGACTTGGTGAGCAATCATTATTTTGAGGTTTTTGTGTTGGAAAATTCAGTTTGGCTTGTGTGCGCTTAGCACAGTTTGCTTCTAAAAGATATGGTAGAACTAATACGAGTTGTGATGGATTGTATTGTAGCTTATATCAATCATGAATCGTGTACATAGATTCTAACAATAATCATTGGGATCAAGTCCAAATTCAATCCATACAAATCCAGCTCGTTGCTGCACTGCATAAGTACAAGTCCACGGGACCCCTTTTTTTTTTTAATTTAACTGCCCGTAGGCACAAGTCCACGGAACTTAGTTGTACTTAAAAAAGCCGTTAAATAGTTAAGATTTACTGGGATACATGAGAGTTGGTCGAAAACTTGTCTAACTCAGCCCTATGATTGAATTCCACAATAATATACATTTAAGGCTCCGTTTGGATTGCTTAGGAATAAAAGGAATGGCCTATTCCTAGGCGAAAAGTATTGGAAAGTGTGTAACTTTGTGAAGAGTTTAGATTGTTTATAATAAATTTACGTTTAGGAAGAAGCTATTCTTCCTATTTCCATACGATCTAAACGGGACCCAAGAGAATACTGAATGTTACTTCTGGCTTGACGAAATGGATCCAATAATAACATATGATTCCTATATATTCCAGTTTTACAAATTAGTTTCCTTTCCAAGTTCCAACCAATTAACTCTACACAACTTACAATATGTTAAGCCTAATCCCTCAAAATTGCTCTGAACTCTGAAGGTAGTGTTTATATTCTTTTTAAATTTTAATTAATTCATCTCCCAATTTAGCCTTCGTTAGGTCGGAAAGAAGGATTTTGACTGAAGGGATGCATCCATTAATTACTTAGACAAAGTTGAACGGATTAGGTGGAGGTAGGCTAAAGACATTTATACTATATAAAAAGTTTGCTTTTGGGATGAACAGTGATGAACAGTAATGAACAGTGTAGTTTTTTCGATTTACTCTGGCCAAGCTTTGTATTATTCCTCTGTCCAGTAACGCAGCCCATTAGTTTGTAGGGGCAACACACGTTGATATACAGCTGAATTTGTTGTGCAGCCAAGTGAACTTTCAAAAACTTCTAAGGTTCTGGCCTAATAATAATGGATGAAACGGGTCAAGTAGTCTATCAAACAAATCTGGCTGTACCTTCCTCACGAAATGCCTATTAAGTCACAGTCACAAAGTGTAATAATCCACGTGTGGACCCCACGAGAGAGAATCGTGCTTCGCTAGCCTACTTTTATTTTCGATAGTCTTGGTGCTAACAATCATAGCCAACCTAAATTACCTATACAAGCTTCAACAGAGAGCAAAGCAAACACATAACTAAACATAGACACCTAACAGTTGACAGATTATGAGCTAACCTAATTCAAACATCCACAACAATCCAATGATTCAGATGAGTCCCAAGTACAAGCACAGCAGTTCAGTAAGATATTCCACAGCTCCATTGAGCCTCAAAATACAGCACATAAGACAGAGCAGATCAAAGAGAAGCTATGCACAACAAACACTCATTCACTTGACTCAACAGTTCAAACAAGCAACTCACAGAGTAACAATTCAATTTTCAAGTGCATGTCTCACAAACCAATCACACACAGAATCAAAGGAGAGGGAGAGAGTATGATACAAACCGAGATAGCTCAGCAAAGAGAAGGATGAGGAGGAAGGGGTTGAGGTTCAGCTACTGCCATCAAGCCACCACCCAGCAATAGCCATCAACCGTCATCGCCATTTTTTATCAGCACAAGCAAACACAGAGAGAGAGAGACAAATTGGTTGAGTGAGAGGAGGAGGTGTTAGATGCAGTGAGAGAGGGGTTTTGTTATCTAGGTCGAGAGAGGCTTGCAAGTGGGTGAGAGGGGGAGGTAGAGAGTATCGGTGGTTCTCGAGTGGAAGAAAGAGGAGAGTAAGGGGGTTGGCGGCCAGAGAAAAAGAGAGAGAGAGACGGTGAGAGGGATGCCTTAAAAAGGCGAAGGAGAGAGAGGCACGAGGTTTAGGGTTGGGGTCTCAACTGGTTTGGCAAAACCAAAGGCGAAAAGGAGGGGTGTCAGTGAGGTCGCGTCTCTATTGGTGAGAGAGAGTAGAAAAGAGGGAGAAGGAATCGAGCGATTCGAGGAGATGGAGAGGAGTGTGGGGTCTTCGATGCCATTGGCCAGCGAAGGGAGAGGGAGATGGGGCCTGTGGGTTCCGCCATTGGCGACAGAGAGAGAGAGAGGCGACGAGCGGATTCGTCGAAGGAGGAGGGGTCGAGTGGGGATGACAAGTTCTGTCGGAGAAAGAGAGAGGAGAAGGGGATAAGGAGGGAAGAGGAGATGATCCAACGGCTGACAAAAATCTTTGGATTTTAGACTTGATCAATCGGTCCAGAACGAAGGAAATCAGTTGAAATTTGTAATCTGATTTATTAGATCAGTGAAACTCGATTTTTAATCCAGTTTTAACCCACATAAATTCCATGAACCGGATGTTTGAATCTTTGTTAATTAAATTTATTTTTTTTCTTGAAGTTATACTAGCTTTCACAGTTTAATTAATATTTTGAAACTAGATTAATATATGATTTCTAAGAAATTTTCTATTAAATTTAGATCAGTCATTAATTTTAATAATTTTAATTATTTCAGAAATTAACTATCAATTTTAAAGTTAAATTTTATTTTATAATTTTACGAATTTTTACAATACCCGTATCCGTTAACTTAAAAAAAATAAAACTTTACCCATAACCGTCTTATACGGTACGGTACGGGTTGGATAAACGGATAAACAGATTTCATTGACAGTCCTAGATGAAACATGGGTAGAAAGGTGAGTAAGAAGGGAGGGTATTTTAGTCCTAATCTAAAAAAATAGTTTTTTATTTAATCTAAAAAATATTTTTTTTATTTAATCTAAAAAATATTTTTTTATTTAAAATATGATTACATTTAATCAAGAGGGGTTATATCCGGAATCGAAAGAATTATAGCGGGTTATATTCGATTTTGAAGATTAGAAGGGGTTTTATCTAAATGAAGAAGATTACAAGGTTATATCTAATTTTTCCTTTTAAATTTTCCTGTAGCAAATACTAATTACAATTAAGTTCAGAAAAAAGAAGTTCAAAAATATTTATTCCGGCGGAGCCGGCATTAAATGACCTAGTGATATTTATAGACTTGTGCTACATTTTATAGCTATCCCAACTTTTGGAAAATCATGTCATGATTCCCAATCAAAAAGAAATTTCAAGACCATGCCTAGAAAGCTTAGGGTATGAACTTTCTCCCACCACGGCTTTTTTAACTAATTGTTGTGGCTACACACTTACCAATCAACCACAACAAGTGCGCGGAGAGATAAAATGATCATAGTTTCGTTCAAATGTCTTATTAAGTTATAATTTATAATGGAATATCTTAATTTAATGCACCCATGAGAGTTGGTCCAAACACCATACAATACCTTCATTTAATGCACGGTTTATATTTTGGACAATCCAAATTCGTGTTTATGCATTGTACATGGTTAACAATTCTAGGGCTGTGTTTGGATGGTGGGAAGTGGGAATAAGGAATTTTTTTCAATAAATTTATTCCTAACCATCTAAACTCTTCACAAAAGTTACACACTTCCCAATAAATTTACCCCTTCCCAATAAATTTCTTTCCTTCTTCCTATCTTATTCTCAACACATCCAAACGGAGCCTAGAATATTAAAATTTATGCTAGTATATTATACAATGTTCAGAGTCTACATACAAAATATGTACATAGAGATAATTTATACTTCTGAAGATATCAAAATTCGTAGTAATGTATTTATATGAGTAAATCTATTGTGAATCATGGTTCATATAAACTTTTGTGCACCATGACCGTTTTGGTCGATAGTTTTACAAATCGTCAAATCTAATTTAACCAACACAATCTATATATTGAAATCTCACAACAAACAAAATTTTACAATTTTTGGATTTTTTTTACTATTTTTTCAAATTTTTTAGAAGTTGCCATTTTTTGCAACAAATTAGTGTAATTTGTAGCTAAAAATTGAAAGTTTTAAAAAATTTGAAAAAAATATTAAAAGAATTTCAAAAATTATAAATTTTTATTTTCTATGAGATTTCAATATATAGATTGGATTGGTTAATTTAGATTTGTCAATTTACAAAATTACCGATCAAACGGCCATGGTGTACGGAGCCCTCTATGTATCATGGTTCACAATAGATTTACTCGTATTTATATATAGTTAATTCTTTCGACGTATAAAAAATATTGCTCTACTCGGTGGACCCAAATTAGTGATTTTCTAGTAGAAAGAGCTTCTTTAATAATAAAACTAGTAATTTATTTCTATTTTGATTTTAATAATTTATCCCGCTAAGATGGATTTCTAGCTCGTGACACATCTTTCGGCCGCACCCCAATCAGATTTCAAGCTCTTAGTCTTGTGAGAATAATTTCCAATTATTTATGAATTTATTTTGCCGAAAAAGGAAGAGACAGGATGTCAACTTGCTAATGGCGGTGTGCATGTGAGCATTATACATTGAAAAGTGGTGGGGCCCACATGGCATGCAAAACGACTCTCTCGTCTCCTCCTAAATTCTGCTCTTCAAAAATTCTCTAATAATTAGCCTTTCTTTTTCGGTTTTCCCTTTCTATGTGAAAGAAAACAAGCTCTTGGTTCCACACACAACTACACAAGTGACAGTGTGACGCAACACAGCATAAGAAACCGAACTCAAGCAAGCAACGTGCCACGTCCCAATCGCAATAAATTCCATTTGGATAAATACGAAACTTTTACGGTTGGTTCAATAATAAAGTACATTCTGGTAGTAAATTTCTATGTAGAGAGAAGATTTTATAGATATATTTTTTCTGACACTGTTACTTGTTATTCGATCATTACAATGTGCGAAGCTATAATTGATGAGTACCTACGCCAACATTTTGTTCCTCGGATAAGGATAATATTTTTGTAGTAAAGCGAATTCCCATTTTATTATAAGATTTGGATTAATCGTTAAATATTCTGAAAATTAAAATTTAGAGCCAAAGAGCTAACTAATCAGTAATCAGTGTTGCGCAAAACATTTTTTACCTACCACCCAAGATAAAATTCAGAAATATTTGTTGGTTCTGATTTTGTAATATCACAAATTTTGTCATATTTATATTTGTCTTACTTTTAATACATTTTGTTGGTTTGGTTTCAAAATAGTAATTAAGAAAGACATGTGCAATTTACTCTAGGGCTCCGTTTGGATGCGTTGAGAATAAGGTAGGAAGAAGGAAGAAGGGAAGAAATTTATTGGGAATGAGTAAATTTATTGGGAAGTGTGTAATTTTTGTGAAGAGTTTGGATGGTTAGAAATAAATTTATTGGTAAAAAGTGGTTATTTCTTATTCCTTATTCCGGAAAGAAGCCATCTAAACGGAACCTAGAAACAATAATAAGCTTAAATTTCTTCTTCAAAAATGCACACCCGTGAGTAGCCGTGCAGAGAGGCACAACAGACATGCACCAATTGTGCTGTGCACCCGTGACACCTGAGACACGGATTCTGTGTCTGACTCGTAGTCGTCTCCATTCATATTTTCTACCATCATACAATGTAGAAATTGCATCCACTATATTTGTTTGTCATGTGATCTTATCTCCCCCAAAATCTTAATTCAAACCTCTAATCTTAGATAATTCTATTTTTACATTTTACTTGGATTAGTGTAATTTTGTACTAAACAAACTACACATGCTAGTCTCTACTTTTCATGTAGACCCAACAAGAACAGTACCAAATAGAATTGGTGCAAAGAAAACGACATGGTTACCAGAAAGAGGAAGTGCAGTTGAAAACAAGAATTGATTAATTATGTTCTTAAGTGGGCCTCTTTTCTTGCTCATGCGCGCACACCTTATCGTCGCCCCATATTTAGCACTCAACCACCGAAAGGAAAGGGACACCTCCATTCTGACTATGAAAACCACTTCATGTTTTATTTCACTTATAACCCTCAAAAAGTTAACATTAGGTTGAGTCACTCTTTTGTAGTTAATATAATCTCTGCTATTTATAAACACACAGACCGTAGAGGTATTACACGTTAGGTCGGACCATTCGATCGATTTGATCTGTGGTCGGATATTAATTTTCATATGAAGTAACAATATATTTTGATTTTCCATTTAATAAAGAAACAAATTAAATAACATATCTATTTTGTATCGAAGCTAGATTAAGCAAATATATTTTTATTATCCAATATTATTTTATTTTTTTATTTGTCCACATATGAGGGCATCTTAAGCTAGTAGTTAAAACAATTATTTGTATAAGTTGTATATTGCATGATCTTATTTTAGAAAGATTTTCTGGTCTGGAATATTCTGGGTCAGAAGTTGTGCTGTTGGTGCTTCTGTACTGATTGGAAAAGGAGGAAGTAAATTTAAGAAAAATCCAGGGGGTGTTGTGTAACTGGAGTTAATTTGATGAAAAAGCAACCCTGTATTTCTCTCCATTTAAATGCTTAGCGCAAGTTAGCAATCCACACGACCGACTAAGCTGTAAACAAACTCTTTTCCTTGTAAACATGGAGTTTCAAAGACATAGAGGCTTCTCTATCACTGTATATACTCTCTCTCTTCCTCTTACACACACAAAAATGCACACCTGTGTAGTGTATTTCCAGTTACAATGCATTTCTCTTTGTTTTTAGTGTGCTATTTTTCTTAGGATGATCATTTTAAGCATATTTAGTACTACCCATCACATACTGAACCAAAATTTCGTTAATTGTCATACAACTAGACCATGTTCTGCAAAATTTCTTTGTAATCGGTGCTATCATTGCCACATTTGTGTGTTGTATTTCGTAATTGTTCTCAAGTTTGAGCAGTAATTAGCAAATTGGCACCTTTATCTCTCTCTTCTCCAATTTTGCTTTTCTTTTTATGATGACACATTATCATTTATTTTTACTGTGCCAGATCAAACTAACAACGTGGCTGTTGCTCATAGCAACTGTCTCCATCACGCCAAGTCATGCCGTCCCGAGGCGGGGCCCATACGATGAGAAACCCAGGTACGGTAACCCGATAACAGAGATAAAGTACGCATCCCCAAGCTGCCGGGCACACGTTTCATCTCTGACAGAGTTTGGCGGTGTCGGGGATGGTACCACATTAAACACTGATGCTTTCCGGTCAGCTGTCGAACACCTCTCGCAGTATTCAAGTACTGGTGGTGGTATGCTCTATGTACCAGCTGGCAAGTGGTTAACTGGCCCATTTAACCTTACGAGCTGCTTCACATTGTTCTTGGACAAGGATGCCACAATTCTAGCTACACAGGTGAGGCAGCAGATGTCTTGCTCTTATAATGTCCTTTTATCTGCTTTAGCCTCCCTAAACAAATAAAAGTTGCACATTTCATCTCTGTTCAGTATGGATGGTAAGATGAGCACAAAAATAACATAGGTCCCGTATATGCAAGGTACGAATTTTGTAAGGTAATGTAGATAAACAGCACATATAATTTGAAACTTTTGAAAGTGACATTGGTGTTGTGTAAAATGATGCAGGATGTAAATCAATGGCCTTTGATAGACCCCTTGCCTTCCTATGGAAGAGGCAGAGATAAGCCTGGAGGCCGGTACAGTAGCCTCATTGGTGGAGCGAACCTCACTGATGTTGTAATTACTGGTATGTACCATTTTTTATTTTATGATTGCATGACGGTGCAAAGCTTTACACAGAACCTGTGCAATGAGGCAAAGTGCATCATGATATACTTGTATCTGTACTTGTACCAAACCATATCACTATTTTTCAAAAAAAAAAAAAGAAAAAAGACTGTACCACACGGTAAAGAGTGGTACCATCTCTGCTAGGATATTTCCAAAAGAACTAGCTATATTTGGATATATGCCATTGCTTCACTAAAAATAACCCACCGAAATGGAATTATTTTATTGGAAAGGACCTAATTTGGGGTTGATTCTTGTACACATGACTATATGAAATTAAATTTTATCTGCAATTTTTAGGTGACAATGGAACGATTGATGGACAAGGCGCCTCCTGGTGGCAAAAGTTTCACAAAAATCAGCTGAAATACACACGTGGCTACCTAATTGAGCTGCTTTACTCGGATCGAATACTCATCTCCAACCTCACCCTGGTTAACTCGCCTGCTTGGAATATCCATCCTGTCTACAGCAGGTCTTTCACAATATTATTTTACCATTACACTGCTCTGGAACTGCTTTCTCAAAAAATTAAAAAAACAAAGAAAAGAAATGAGTAAATTTAATTGAATGATTTCCACGGCTCCAATTTTAATAAATGATTACATTTCTTGGGAAACCTCGTATGCTTTATATAAAATCCAACTTTAATAAATGAATTAATTTAATATAATGATTTCCACAGTTCCCTATTTGAAAGCCACTCTCACAACTGTACTTCCCTGGATATCACAAATGTAATTGAATGGCAGTTCCCAACCCAACCATTTGAGTTTACTGTAATTATTTCCCCATTTATGAACTACATAATTTGCCAATTTAATTTCACTGGCAATATGATATATTTTCTGATATGACCTTCCAATTTGCAATGCAGCAACATAGTTGTTTCAAGTATAACAATTCTCGCTCCAGTACATTCCCCTAACACAGATGGGATAAACCCAGGTACTTCCCTTGAATTTTTTTTTTTTTTTAAAGCTAGTCCAATATGCTTGAATAATTGAACAGTGATTTGGTTATGAATTTCTCTAAAATCTTCCATTTGGTTGTAGATTCATGCTCGCAGGTGAGAATAGAAGATTGCTATGTAGTTTCAGGGGATGACTGTGTGGCGATAAAGAGTGGTTGGGATCAGTATGGCATCTCGTACGGCATGCCTAGTCAGCACATTGTCATTAGGCGGCTGACATGCATCTCTCCCACCAGTGCTGTCATTGCGCTTGGAAGTGAGATGTCTGGTGGCATCCAAGACGTCCGTGCCGAAGACATAACTGCCATCAATTCTGAATCTGGGGTACCTGAATCAATGATATTATACATGTGATTTGCTATTTTCAGAATCTTTTTGGGGTACCATTAATGACTCCAACCTAATGTTACTGGCTCCGTTTGGATTGCTTAGGAATAAGAGGAATAATTTATTTCTAGGCGGAAAGTATTGGGAAGTGTGTAACTTTGTAAAGAGTTTGGATTGTTTATAATAAATTTACGCTTAGGAAGAAGCTATTCTTCCTATTCCCATACGATCCAAACGGGGCCACTAATAATATTTGTGCCATGGGGCAAACATTTATTGGTTAATTGTGTTAGGCATTTCGCATCCATTATGTTATTAACCCACTAGCTAAACCAAAAGTGATAATGCATTCCCAGTTCAGTATTTTTGGTCCTCTATATCAAACTAAATATGTCTTGCCTAACAGGTACGTATCAAGACTGCACCAGGACGAGGCGCCTACGTCAAGGATGTTTACGTGCGGGGCATGAACCTCAACACGATGAAATGGGCCTTTTGGATGACTGGCAACTACAAGTCGCACCCAGACGACAAGTATGACCCCAATGCAATGCCAGAAGTTACAAGCATCAGCTACAGCAATGTGGTTGCAACTCAGGTAACAACAGCAGCCAGGCTAGAGGGAATACCCAATGACGCCTTCACTGGTATTTGCATTTCCAATGTCACAGTTGGCATGGCAAAATCCAAGAAGTATGCGTGGACATGCACTGATGTGGAAGGCGTATCGAGTGATGTCAGTCCCCAACCATGCGAACCTCTTCAAGGGAAGCATGAGGGGTCATGTCCTTTTCCAACTGAGTCGTTGCCGATCGATACAGTCGAGTTCCAGCAGTGCTCTTATACACTGCCATAGCTCATAAGTACTAATGGGCCTTCCATTTTAGAAAGGAACTCTTTTTTCTGTTTCTACCTTTACTTTTTTACAATAGTTGTGAGCTTGGTATAGCAGACTAAGCAATATTGGATTGAATGAATCATGTATCAAGAAAGGCTAGTCATTAGTGCTGTCATATATGTGAATTGCTTTCGCTGCATCCATCCCCTTGCTAATTTTAAAATTAAATGTGTTCGTGCGAGTTCTTTATAGTGGCTATTGAAGATGTCCATTGTGGTTGTATCGAAGTTCCAGAGGTAGTTAAGAACTTGACACATCCAATACCCGTCATTGGTACCGGAATGTTATGTCTTTTTTATTGTATTTAGTTTTGCAATGTAAAGCCTCTTGATGCAATTTCCATATCTTGTAATGTAAGATGGAGTTTTTATGACAAAAAAATAAAATAAAATAAAATAAAAATTGGGGGGCATCCAATTAACCACATCACTCTTGATAAATTTATTATTTTTGTGAATTTTAACGCTTCATAATTGTAAAGTTAAATACTTTTTTAATTCACATATTGTTGCTGTATATATTATTTTTTTATATATTTATTGAACAATACTTCTCTACAAATATAAATAGAGCATCCAAATGAAATGTCTATTAAAAAAAGTCTGTGCACAATTTAAAAGTTATAAATGATAAATATTTAAAATATTATATTACATTAGCAACTTTTCAGGATATGTTAGCCTTTCATATTCAAAATGAGCATTAATAGTTGATTACCTTTTAGGTGGATTATTGTAATGATTAGCTGTAGGGTAATTTTTGTAATGAACTATATAGTTTGGGCAGAGATGATTGTCAAAATTTAAAGTTAGGGGGATAATAGCAATAATCTAAAAGTTGAGGCCATCCTGATGTCAGCTCAAAAATATATGCCTTATAGATCTGTTCGGATTATCTTATCTCCTTGAATAAATATTTCTACGAGTAGAGAATTTTACGAAACAATTTACAAATCATAGGTAGAAAGGTCCGCGTAGATTTTACTTTTTTTCTATAAAGATAGTTATTTTTGTTGGAATTGGTAAAAATCCTGCACTATATTAAACAAATCTTGTCAAACAATAATTTAAAAAAAAATCAGATAATGTGAAAAATAATTTCCCGAAATGTGTTTGATATATTTATCTTGAGACATGCTAATATCCCATATATAAGATGGATGAGTTCGTCCAATATAATCGTTTTCACATTTTTAATTTTTAAATGATTGATCCGAACCATTTAATATGTTATTTATATTGAGAACTTACAAGAAACCAATTTTAACATTTTTTGTATTTTTTTACTATTTTTTTTGGTATTTTTGAAAATTCATGATATAAACATTATGGATCGTCCAATAACAACGATTTTCTAAAATACCAAAAAAACAAAAAAATTTGAAAAAAAAATGTAAAAATTGGTTTCTTATAAGTTTTCAATATGGAGAACATATTGAGCGGTTCGGATCGATTATTTGAAATTTAAAAACGTGAAAACGATCGTATTTAACAGAATCCATCCATCCAATATATTAGACTCTAGTATTTCTCATTTATCTCTCATTATATTGAAATTTTCACATATTTTCATTGCAGCGGGAAGGCACAAACGCGTTTTAAAAAAAAATTAAAAAAATAATCGGTACAATACAATGAACGGACTATTATGCCGCCTTATTAACGGATTATAATTTATAAACCTCAAAGAGAAGGCAACTCCGACCCGATATCGAACACGTCGGTGCACCCGGTTCACCAACGAACAAAATTTTAGAGACGGAACCTTTCTTTCAGAAAAACGAAAAAAATTAAAAAACTTCTTCTCACAGCTAGGGTTTCTTTGAGAACGAATCGTGAAAAGAGAAAGAAAGAAAGAGGAGAGGAGAGGAGATAGAGAAGGGCGAAGATGACAACTGCAGCGCGACCTACGTGGGCCCCAGCTAAGGGAGGCAACGAGCAGGGTGGGACCCGCATCTTTGGGCCCTCTCAGAAGTACTCGTCGAGAGATCTCGCAGCCCACACCAATCTCAAACCTAGGTTCGCCAATCCCTCTTTTATTTTGTCGTACAAGTACAAGTGTTTGTGTTATGTGGATTTGAGTTTCTATTGGTTTATTTTTCCTGTACAATTAAGCTGTAAATAAATATTCCATTTTTGTAACAAAAGAGGGAAAATAATTCAGGAGAGAGGGGCAGGATACCAAGGAAGAGGTGCAAAAGAGAAACTTGAGAGATGAATTGGAGGAGCGCGAGCGCAAGCACTATTCTTCCAAGGATAAGTCTTACTCTGGTAAAAAAAATTTCATTTACAAATTACAACCTTGTTCATAATCAGTTTGTTTATTATGTATATATTCTTTAGTTTCAGGATTTGGGTAAATTGTACTTAGACTTGGGTTTCATTGAACTTGGGGCAAGAATAGTTTAGCTAGCTATACTGTTTAAGCTTACTAGAGAGTAAATTAGGGTTTTAATTACTGGGAGATTATATGGGCTTGGTTCTGAAACTGGGTAATTAAGGATAGTACTTGGTGTTGACACATGCTCAATTGTTCTAGTTAGACATATCCTGTGCGGAAGTAGTGCGACCTTGCTCTTTTTCTTGTCTAATTTAAAATTTTTCATTACAGAGGAAAGGGACAGAAGAAGGGGGTCGAGCTCAAGCCAGCTTCTCTTGGAACGTGAGTTTTGCACTGTTTCTTACTAACTTTTGTTGCATTCATAGAATGTCTTGGTATTTCCCATATAAATATGCAATATTTTTATATGATTAAATGATAGGGTCCAAGAAAGAAATTGAGGATAGAATATTTCCAAGAGAAATCGATGCTGATGACTCTGATGTCGAGACCAAAGCTGAAAATGACAGGTTAGTTTTTGAAAATCAAACTTAGTATTCAATTGCTTTTGTACACTCGAAATCAGTATTTTTGTATGTGCTGTCCCTACAACACATATCTATCAAGTTATGATGTTGCAGAAAATTGGAAAAAAAGATGGAAGCAATGCAATTTTTATTAATGATCTTGTTGTTTTTGTTACCATAACCTGTCTTACGTGATTTGTTGCATACTTGAATTTATTTCAAGATTGTTAAAGTTAATGACTATTTTAATTTGGCAGTGATGAAGATGATGATGACGAAGATGACGACGACGACGACGATACGGAGGCTTTGATGGCTGAATTGGAGAGGATAAAGAAAGAACGTGCTGAGGAAAAGCTTAGAAAGGTTGCCTTTTCTTTTAGTCTTTGTCCATGTACTCTTAAAGATTATTGCACACACCATAATTCATACTTAAGTTTTGAACATTTTTTTCTTTTAATTTGTAGGAGAGGGAGGAGCAGGAAGAAGATTTAAAGGCAAAGGAGGCTGAGCTAATGCGTGGCAACCCTCTTATAAACATTAACAATTCCACTTCCTTCAGCGTCAAGCGAAGGTCTTCTCTCTCTCTCTCTCTCTCTCTCTCTCTCTCTCTCTCTCAAGAACTCAGTTTTGATGGAAAAGAGAAATGGGGACACAGAGTTGTATGTACTTTCATGTGTGAAATTGTAGATAACGTTCTCTGTGATTTTGGTCGGCTTTGTATCAAATGTGGTGTGTTGTCAATTGTTCAATCCATCAAGTAATTTGAAAAACAAAATCCAGTTTTAAGTTTCCACCATTTAAAACAGGATGTGTTTTAAATGAGGAAGGGCTCGTCTATAAGTATTACTTGGTATTTTATTGATGGTCAGAAATTTTTGAAATGGTTGCTAAATGGTAAAGAATGACCGAACCTCATTATCTCTTTCATATGCAATGTGTGTCATATAATCACCATAAAAATGTTGATTTTATCTTTTTAATTATCAAAGTACACATAAAATATTGTTTGTTTGTTTGTATTTTTTTTTATCGGTTCTTTTGCATGTATGCAGGTGGGATGATGATGTGGTGTTTAAGAACCAGGCACGTGGGGAAACTAAGACCCCTAAACGGTTCATTAATGATACCATCAGGAGTGACTTCCACCGTAAATTCTTGCAGCGGTACATGAAGTGAACAAAGGGGGTCTGCATGCTTTGTGAAGCAGTTCAGAGTTCTTTTGGCAGCTTGCTTGTGTAGAATGATGTTGATGCAGCAAAAAACCATAAGCAAGAATAATGTTATTGCTGATGGTTATGTAAAACTATTGATTGTTTGGCTTCATGTTCCCTCTTTAAAACTATACCGGTACTTGCCTTGTATTGTAACTAATACTATATTGTTGAGACTTCTTATAGTAGACGTTTTTGTTTTTCCCGTCAAGTTCAAAGACTGGTTTATTCTCCTGTGGTACAGTCTGCGGTGTTATGACAGTTGCACAATTTTTCTGGCGCTGGACTAATTGTCTTAATTACTGCTTTGAAATCTGCATACTATACATACTATACATACATATTATTATTATTATATTTTCAATGCAATTTGAAAGATACAGTGAACCATTTAGAATGTTAATAAGATTACGAACGAATGTATAACATATTTATGGATATTAATTGAGGTGCTAATGTATTACAAATCATTTTTCTTTATAAACCGTGTTAGTGTTCTACATAATAAATATTTTGATTAATTAGATAAATATTACCATAATCAAGCCAGATAGAGCCACAGCTAAACTTCAAACAAAATGCTACATCTTTTAGACTCATGTGTCATGACAAAAGCCGAACGGATCAAACATAATATTTTAAACCTTACCGCACCAGAACTGAACACAAATCCTACCCTTTTTTTTGAAACATCACAAATGCTACCTCGCAAGTCGTAACACTGCTTAAACACGTGTTCCATTTGCAAGAGCAGGAACAAATTAGCAAAATGCACAACTTGTTTCCTTGGCTTGGCAAATACTAAATGCAATAAAAACACATAAAAGCAACCAAACATACCAAATAAAAAAAAAGTCACTATGAAAGAACGAGTACAATCATTTACTACAATTAATATACAAAACCAGGTATCTCAGTCAATATGCTAGAATTTTACGCAGAGACCGGCAACCCAGGTCACAATTCAAGAACAAAGATGAGGAAGAAAGAGAATATGAACCATGAAATGGATTCCACATGAAACCATTTCCCTAAAATCTTTTACGCCAGTCTTCTAAGCTACTATACCAATAACCTATCCCAACTACCAACCCCCTTTTCTGTTAACCATTTCAATTACAGATGCTAATGTACTTCTACCGTTCCTCCAGATCATATTTCTCCTTGAAATAGAAGTTGTACACCATACTCTTTCTACATATACCACAACCGGTAAAGTCGAAGCAAACAAGAGATGTTTGACTTCAAGAAGCAAAATGCAATTTTTGAAAATACACTTAGCACTTCGGTTAAGTCTTTCTCTAGATACTCTGAACAATCTAGTATAATAACAAAAGAAGATCACCTCTCTGATAGGTCTCCTGCATCATCATAAAGCACTTCCATATATTTACCACCCTCAAACAAACAAAATACAAACTCGAGAGTTCTATTTATCCCTCCAATCTCTCTTTCTATTTGTTATTTCAGGAACAGCATCGAGAGGTAAATTTATCGGTATCTAATATCTGTACCAAGCTCAGGACCACCATGGAAACCAGGTATCCTGCCTGCCTGCTGTGATTTAGCTCGCATCTCCATTTGTAATATCCTCTCCAGTGCCTCAGGGTGACTCTGATTGACCCCAAATTCCAAAGGACCTGGTCCTAAATTTTATGACAAGTCAGAAACTAATCAATTACCAACACATGAATATATTAGAGGTTAGGTTCATCTGATGATAAAAATTTCATTGAACCATAGCATTCCAGTAGAAGAAAATCCTGTCATGAAAACTATTAATAAGGTTTCAGGTCCCCTCAGAAAGGAAAAAAAAAAAATAGCCATTTGATGAAGGATGAAATCCTCCAAATCTATACAGAACACCTGATTCAAGAATCTCCATATCCTTCGTATCATAGCAAGAACAAACAGAAAGAATTATAATAGGATTCTGAAGTATAGGTTCCATTTCTAATTGACCAACCAAAGTGTCAAACACTGTCACCAAAATGTAAAACTAATAGCAGAAGTCAATTTTACTTGGTTAATCAAATTAAAGTACCTGGCATCCGAATCCCAATTCCATGCCCAAAATTAGGTTGTTGGTGCATACCAAAATTAGGCAAACCAGCGGTCTCATGAGATACAAACCCTGGGTGCACCTGATGCATGGGATGAGGAACAGGTCCACCCCTTGTTAGTCCTTGACGGACTGAGTCGATTTCTGGTCCAAATCCAACACCCCCAAAGCGCACATTCTGCATCATGACATGCCGAGCAGCTGGGTCAAAGTCAAATTGGGGGTGGAATTGATGGATTGGATCATGCATCATTCCTTCAGGGACAAGGAATCTCATCTTTTGAGTTGGATTGGTGTCTTGAGGCCCACCAACATGAGATAACGGTACATTATCTGACACACGAAGATGGGAAAGGGATGTGGTGTTATCAGGTCCCAGCCCAATATTGAGCATCCTATTACCAAGATCATTGACTGAAGTATCATGCAATGCCACCTCAGTCTTGCTAGGATTTGTAAATGGTGGCAGGAAGTTAGGGTTTTGCTGCAAGTTCAAAGGTGGGTCATTGACAGAGAACAGACACTCTTCTTCAGGTAGTTTAATATTCATCTCTCTTTCATGAAAACCCTGAAATAAGACATTATCAGAATTGTTATTCCTGAGCTCCAGGAATTGAGGCTCTGATGAATTCTCCCTGTGAGAGGAGACAGGTGCATCCATTGAATGGAGCTCGTTCATGAATGCCGCACCGAATAGAGCTTCTAGGGTAACATTCTTCCCCGAGTCAGTCGAATTTGCCTCAAAATTTGTGCTAGGTGCAATTTCAGGAATTATCTCCTCCATGGCAGCAGGAGCTCCCGTCTGCAGTAAAGATAGAAGGTGGTGAGATGCGTTATTGTTCGCGTCAGCACCGTCAGACTCACCTCTAACTTGCCAATTCTGACCCAAGATATTAGGGCCAGTGTTACTAGCATTATCAGTACTACTGCTTGCCTGGGCTAACATAAGTTGTTCAAGATCTTCACAAGTGAGAATAGCAGGATTAGTGTTAGTGCTGAGGTTTGGCTTCTGGGGCTCATTTATAGGAGCAATTGATTCAAGAGCTAAATTTTTTGGCAGCACTTTTCCAAATTCTGTCTTGTTAGTTTGAGGAAGTTGAGTAGATTCTTTGTCAGTATTTCTGCCAAACAAGGAAAGAAGGTCCTTGGATGAAGTGTCTTCTACTGGCTTTGCATCTACAAGACAGAAAATCAAGACCTCATAAAATCAGTTACAAGGAAATCATAACCCATGCATGCCACAACCAAGATTCAGTAAACAATTTGACCAAGTCACCTTCTTCAACAAACCACTGAGCGAATTTGGATGATTCTGGCACAGAAGATGTATGGATTATTTCTTCTTCAGCCTTGGAAGCCTGATTCTGCAATTCAAAAGCAGAGTGAGAAAGAACTACAGTGAAAAATTGCATCTGCAAGCTGCTATAGCCATGTCAGTCAGAATAAAACAAACATTTTGTTTACTGCATAAGAGACAAATGGTACTGTATAGCACATTTTGTTTACTGCATAAGAGAATAAAACAAACATCTTCTACTGTACTGCTAGATCACTTTCTTAGCATGAAAATACAAAAAAAAACCACGAGGAGCTTGTTGTAATGGACTGCAAGAGATAAAATTACAAGAAGGCTCAACACAGGTAGATCCAGTAGTAAGAGTTTTAACAAACCCCGTGCGCACACCAGTCGAACATTAATGGCACCAATCCCAGTGTACAGCAAGATTTGAGGACTAGCTATGATTTAATACCTAACATCAAAATGGTGAACGTACCTCATTCTGAACAAAGGAAGATGAGGGTGCACTAGGTTTTGACAAAGCAGTACCAAAGAACCTCTCCAGAATTGAAACTGAACTATCCTTGTCTGAAGAACTTGCAACTATTCCAACAGACCCTGCCTCTTTATCCTCATGATTTAGAAAAGCATCCCACACTTGAGTCAAATTTGGGGTACCCGCAGCATCTTTAGTACTGACCGCTGTACTGCAATATTGAACCTCAATTGCACCATTCTTCATCTGAAAGCACATACCACTTCGTCTTATATTGATTATCAAATCAAGTTTCAGTTATATACCAATCACACCAAGTACCAGCACAGCAGCACTTTTTGCAAGTATTGCTCCTGTTGTAGATATAAGTGTTCAGGTTCAAGTGTACATTTGTACACTAACCCCCACTCCCCCACCCCACCAAAAAAATAATAAAGATAATAATAAAAGAAAAAATAAAATAAAACAAAGATAGAGTTTTTTCTTGTAGCTGCAGCAAGCACTACTGGAGAAAAGAGAATTTGGTTGAACTCTTATGTCACTCTCTATATGCACATACATTTTGCTTGAACTCCTGTTCCTTTGGCGGGTAAATTTGGTTGAACATGTTCCATGTAATAAATTATGGGCTTTAGACTCGCAGATTGGATTAAAAAAAAAAGCAACTGGGTTCATCAACTGAAGCTCAGAGGTCATAATGGAGATGTGCAGAATTAAGCCCGAGTAACTTATTAGGCAATTCAACACTCCTTTAAGAGCTTTATCTTATGGCAACCCGAAACTTCATTAAGTATTTTCTCTTCTACAAAAAAAATATATATAATAATAAACGAAGGGATGCATATGATTATTACCTCAGATTCAGTAGAGGCATTTGAAGACCCCTTTTGGAGCTTTTTTTCTCCCATAGAAGAACTGGCAAAGCCTGGTGGCACAACTGGCCTAGAGAGAGAAGGTTTGTTGGAACCATCACGTGGGGACATAGGAAGTCGGGCTGCATGTTCATTTATGTCCTCATCTTTTTCTGGGATCGCCCCTTGGCTATTGTTTGAGCTTTGCAACAGATCAAGGAGGTGATCTCCACTTGCCTTTAGAGCTTTCTCTCTCTGGTTTTGCTTCTCCTGTAGCACTTTGTGGAGCTCTTTATGTTGCTCTTTCCTCATCATCTCAAACGAAGCTGCATGCAGAAATCTTTGAAATCAAGATATCTAGTAATAAAATACTCAAAACATGATAGCATAAAGGGAAAGGGGTTACAGGAATGGGGGTTTTGGAACAGAGGAAAGAACACAGACCTCTTCTTTTTCTTTCTTCTTCACTTCTATCTTCAGTGGAGTGCTCTGTAGAGCCAAAGGTCTCATCATTGCAAGAATCAATACCATCTCTTCTTGAATAAGTTGACGGCTGAAAATGAAAAATAATAAGATTTTTTTAGAGAACATTACACCCTAGCTAAAATTTCACCATACAGCCCAAAAGTACAATATAGTCAACTAGTAGGACACAGCCTAATAGCCAGAAAGATTTTACCATGCATCCCAGTATGAGAATAGCAAAGAATAATAGGACACTTATCTATGCACAAAAGTCCCTAATTGAATAGAATTGAGATCGAAATCGAAATAACAACATCAGCACTGGTCTGAGCTGATGTGAATTTGTGTATATGAGATAAATAATTCCCAAGTTAAATTTTGGGGATATAATCTTGCAAGGACAGGAGGAGGTATTACCTTGTAAGGACGGGGAGGCTGATAAGGCTCAGAACTCTTTTTAAGTTGATAGGGTCCGCTTGGGCGGGTGCTATGCGCGGTCCCACTGACAAATCCAGACGGCTTTCCCAAAAGGCCATCATGCCCTCCTGATGAGCCCTGCCAGCTCTTCCTGTACTGGTTCCCATATCTTCTTTCTGCACCAATTTTAAAGTATTTTGACAGATTCATGAGGACAGAGCACTAATTGAGCTTTGCACGATGTAATTTCAGAAACATCCCAAAACTCTTGCAACCTGTAATCAAGTGCCCAACTAAGGAGCCTTTTATGGAAAGTAGCTTGGATTTTGAAGGCACTTCCTATTTTTGAAGGGGATACAGTAAAGGATAATACAGGAAGAAAATAAGACCTGGGACAAATGTGTCTTGTTCGGACTGTGAATCGGCATCTCTGTCGCTTGACCCAGTAGAACGGGTGTCCCATCGACCTGAGCTCCCTTTGGAGAAGGTGCTAGAACTATCAAACCTCGTCATAGTCGAGCCATACTCCCCTCTGCCTCTTGACCTCTCTACACTACTGCTGGAAGTATCCACTAATTCACTAAAATTTACAAAAAACACATCTCAAAGTTAGGAAAATAATTGGTGTTAAAGTTGCCTCCTTCAAAATTAAGTACAAAAAATATCGATTTCCGGTTGGAATAAGTGCTTTTGTTAAACTAGTAAATTTAATAGTTATTAAAAGCTAAAATGAAATTTGGCCTAACAGTAATTCATACACAAGGAAGCAAGAAACTCGTGTATAATTAAAAGGTTTACTACAGCTTGCATTCTTTGCGTGCTAACTTGATTCAAGATAGGATCCACAGGGTAAAAAGAAAAAGAAAATGTGACTTGCTAATTGTCGCTCGTGGAAATTCCATCCTGGGTTTAGTTACGAAAGCCACACTCCTAGAGTCTCCATATGGTTTAGACAAACTTTCCCATATCGCCCATACCATAGCTGACGTTTTACACAAGTTCATTTGGCATTTGTTAATACCAGTTTTTTTTCATAATTGAGTAATTGATACTTAATCACGCACAATGGGCAAAATTTGTACATTAGAAATACCATCAGAGGATGGACATATGGAATATCCTTATAGGTTGGCAAGCCCTGCAAAATTTATTTAGGCAAAGCCAAATTAACCAATTCCCCCACCCCCAAAAACCCAAACACATAAATATAAATAAAATCATAGTTGGTATAAATACTTTAATTTAGCATGGTATTTCTAGAAAAAATGTTGTACTACACTGAAAAAATCACATGCAAAACAGACAGACCCATATGACTGTTTCCAATATTTTAATAGCTGAAAAGGACTCTACCAAATGCAATACAGAACACTTTTACTTAAAAGCACTAAGAACCTTCGCTTTTGAAACTTCAACCCAAATTCTTTAGTGTGAAGAAGGATACCGGATATGTGAACAAGCTTTTGTATGGAAAAGAATTGACTATGAAAGGAAATAATTATAGAGGTTACATCTCCATAATTAGCGGCGCTGCATCAAGAACAATGATTGTTTAGTGCACCTCAACACAAGAGCCATTCACTTGCTACCTAATTCGCTAGAATTAGGTAGTAAATGAATAGCCTAACTGCTGCTAAAACTTCCCTAGAATTAATGGCCTAACTGCTGCTGTCCATAGACAATTATGTGGAGGGTTATTAGGTTATTACTACTGATACATAACGACTAACTCAATGGATCACAATCTGCATGTGAAATTCGCTGTATTTTTTTACATGTTGGTAAAGTAGCTGCAATTAATAAATATCAAGCCATGTGTCATGAAATTAACATAAAAACTATGCCTCCAAAATACGAGCATGTTGACAACATACATGTCATACCATATTCTCAAAGAATTTAAAATTTACAAGAACAGAACAAGTTAAATAACTGATTACAATAGAACAGGGGTACCTTAGAACTGAAGAATCAAACCCGTTGGGCAATTTCTTGCATCTTTCCAAGTCCCTGAAGGACAGGAGGAATTCTCTAGTATATCTACTTTTTGGTTTCCTAGAGTAAATAAGAAGAAACAAAAATCATAAAAGAAGAATCAAACCCATTGGGCAATTTATTGCATTTACCAAGTCCTTGGAGGACAGGAGGAATTCTCTAGTACATCTACTTTTTGGTTTCCTAGAGTAAATAAGAAGAAACAAAAATCATAAAAGTTTCGTACATAGCAGCATTTCAGCTTACATTTCAGCAATATAGTTCCCAGGCCATATTTATAGATGGTCAACAAGAGGCAACCCTTTCTAAGATTATCAGAACAAAAAGCACAAATGTTGCATTTAACTTGACAGAGAAAAAAGACTTACTTATCGGATACAGGTACATTTTCGAGCAGAGAATGAGATGGAGACTGGCTTGCAATTTTCAAACTCATCCCCAGATGTTTAATATGCACTCTACAACGGCAGGATCTACAACTAAATTTCTACAGTCTAAGTCATATGGGTTGAATCAATCCTGAGGAAGTTTTTAAGCTTCTTTGAGAATCCTGTACAGCTTCCCTGTGGCAATTAGAAACAAAATAATTTAGTGATCTAATTTCCATGGAATACTACTTTTACATAAAAATAGGAAACAGTACAGAAGAACGAAATTATGTGCAATAAATGGAATTGCCTGATCTAAGTATCATTAGGAAACAAAACAATGACATATAAAATGTTGAAATGTTGGAGTACATAGGTCACATACCAAATATCTTGTGGAAATGAACATTTTTTTCTTACAGTTTTTCATATAGTAATTAATAATATCGTGCAAAATCACAAAATTGTAGTGTATCAGGGGAGACAGTTGAGATAGAGGTACCACTAATTAGTAAACACGTTCTTTCTAGAAATTTCAGGTGATGATCTAGCATAAAAACGAGAGGAAATTAAGAACACAAAAGATGGAAGCACAAACCCTAGAACCGAATCTGGAATTGTTTCTACACATAACAACTCGATGATCTAAAACAACAGCATTAGCAAGATCATTCAACAAGATGCAAGCTACGTAAGCTTCCTCGAGGTGAAATTTAGCTTAAATCATCTCGGAAATGGCATTGAAATAGTAAAATGGTGGTACGATTTAGACAAGAGAAAACGAAACCCTAGAAATTACAAATCTAACGAGAACAGAGAGAGACACGAACGCAATTACCTTCGTTAATCGATGGATTAGTGCTTTGGAAGAGAGAAAGAGAGAAAGAGAGAGTTCTTGCTCGGCTGGGATGAGAGAGCGATGACCGGGAGGGAGAATGAGAGAGAGAGAGAGAGAGAGATGATTTGAGTGAATTTTTTTATTTTTTAATAATGGGAAAATTACCAAGTTACCCTAAAAAGCATGAAAAGGTTCGGACATACCCTCTTAACAGGCGCTATAGCCTATTGGTGGGTGATTGTACATTTATAACGTAACCCCTGATTTCTTTTCTTGTTACTTGTTAGTTTTTCCTTTTTTTTATTTGTTTTTAACAGGAAAGATTTCTTACAATCAGTTTGTTAGCTCGCCTGTTTTGTTTCTATTTTTGGGTGCTATTGTTGTATAAGTCTGCCAGCAATTTTTCTTTTCCCGAATAATTGTTCTGCGTATAGAGGTGTCTAATGGATTCGGTTTAAAAATTATGGAAGTTTGGATTTCAGTTTATGGTTCGATTTTTTTAATTTAGAATTTAATAGATAAAATAAATTATAAAGTAATAAATTATGTTTGTAACATAATATTATACATATTATCAAATAATAAATAGAATTTGGATATTTCATATTAATCTAGGCTCCGTTTGGATGTGTTGAGAATAAGGTAGGAAGAAGGAAGAAGAGGAGAAATTTATTGGGAAGGGGTAAATTTATTGGGAAGTGTGTAACTTTTGTGAAGAGTTTGGATGGTTAGAAATAAATTTATTGGTAAAAAATAGTTATTCCTTATTCCTTATTCCGGAAGAAGTCATCCAAACGGAGTCCTAGTTTAATTGAATTAAATTTCACTTTCTTCTTTTTGTATAATTTGGTTGATGTGATTATTTGAATATATTATACGTAAATCGCGCCGCATGTTCATATTGAGGATCTTTCCATGTTTTTTTTATAAAGCGCAGGATAGATACCTCAATCATAGAAGCAAACACAAACGCAATTAGTGGTTGATGTAGTTAAATGCATTGACTGTTAATCTGTTATAACGTGCCGATTCGGTTTATATACATATATATAGCCGAATAAAAGTTTAGTTGGACAGATTTAGTTCGATTTGGACAAAAAAAAAAATGTGTTGTTGTAATAGTTTTGGAAACAGAAATTTTAAATAGAACATCAGAATTTTGCTTCTGATTTCTGAATATAGAAACTGTTAACTTGAGGCGCTATCAGCGCTAATAATCTCTTTCTTTCAGAAAAAAAAGATAAAACAATAAGAAATATGCGAACAATCAGATCAGTATATATCTCAATCTATATTATAAATTCATAGTTTTAAATTAGTTTATTTTTAAAGATAAATTGGAGGTCAAGCTCTCGAGCCGGCTTTCGAACCTGCGACCTTTTTGTTAGGAAATCGCTCAATTTTAATTTTAGACTAATTACCCTTAATTAATCCAATTAAACAAAGAGCAAGAGGATCTAGTGCAAAAACTAATTCGACACACAAAGAGAAAGGGGTGGAATTTTGTACCTCCCGCGAAATCGCATCCGCGGGGCTCGATCCTACGGCATGGGAATCGATGGGGTGCTCTCCTTCGCCTACTAATCGCGTGCCTCGAGTCCACCAAGGAAACTAACCATTCTCATAGGTCCTATGCTAGTAGGAACTAGAGGAATGCTCATCCCTTTACTATTCTTGAACTAATTTTAAGAATAGCTATTCTCAACACATGAGACCTATTAATAATCAATGGAAGAGAGCATAAAATGGAATAGAGAAAACTAATTTTCTCTCTTGAAGGTGGCGGCTAGAGAAGGAGGCAAGAGGAGGAGAGAGAACTAGGGTTAGAAGGCACCAACTAGTGGTCCTTATATAGAGATCAAGTCCAACCTTCTCACCTCACTATTTACTCTTTTGCCATCACCTAAGGCCGGCCAAAATAAAGGCCTAAATGGGCCTTTTCCATATTTTATTATTTTCTCTTAAGCCTATTATATCAATTATATAATGGGCCTATCCAATTGATTATTATTTCGGCTCACAACGGCTAATTAAATTAAGCCTATTTATTCAATATAATTCCTACAATTATATTAAATATTGTTGAGCATAATTAATTATCAACTCAATGATAATTACTTTGGGATAAGCATATGTATTAAATTAATTTCTATATGATCCTTTTGATGTAATTAATTATAACGGTTTGCAACGGTATATAATTAATTAATCAACTCATCATATTTTTGCATTCTCCAATGCAAACAAATCAATTAATACACTGTATGGTTAAAGTCCTATTTGTGTGACCCTTTGAGGATTTATGCTAAGTTGGACATGGAATTAAATCGTTATTTAATTCCAATAATCATAAGCGGTATCTAGCAACACGTTATGATTCCCAATTCGCATAAATAATGTATTGTTACAGTATTTAAATCCTGCATAAGAGAATATATGTATTTCCCTATTTTGATTCTTATGTCACACGATATCATCGTATAATCCAAGATAGGAATGTGTCATTCTTGCAGATTATACGTTTCTTGATCTAGAGATAATTGTATAAAGTTGCATGCAAACAATCTATCTCCATCAAGGGGCCCAAACAGATATCGTCACTCACTAAGTGAATTAATGAGGGACATACGGTTTTCTTGATGATTAACTTTTCCCCGCACAATTCAAGATAACATAAATAAAGTCCGTATAGCAGCCCTTATCGGGAATCAGCGGTAGACAGTATTTATTGTACCTATCCTCATGTGGAAAAGATAAACATCTCAAACTTAGAACCAAAATTATAACGAAATAAACAATGACACATAACACAATCCATATGTTTATTTCGATGGGTCAAGTCCTGTGCTATGTTCCATAACATACACATATGCAATTAAGTTGGTAACTCTTTACCTATGATTAGTAGAACTTAATCATCACTTAACTTGCATACTAATCTTATATGATAATTAATGTTCCTTGTTAATTATCAAGATTATGGACCGTTTAGATTTATTATTGTCATTCTAAAGAATGATCAACAGAGATCTACAATTCAGATCCTCAACCTGAATGATCTGTCAATAATAAACCTAGGAACAGATGATAAAATCTCATCCAAAACATAAACTAATAATTAAGTCATTAAATTATTGACTTCTAGGACATAACTCTAACAATCTCCCACTTGGCCTAGAGTCAATCAGTAGTGACTTCTAGCCAACGAAGAATTGAGAACAATGTCATATATCTACATATATACATGTCTCGGACCTCAAAATAAATAATACGCTTATAGCTAGTTACTCATACGTCCACCACGTATGGATGCATAACTGCATCTCGTATACTGCTCAAGGTAGAGGTCGTGCTAGAGTGTTCGCTGTGTTCGCGAACCTATCCAAAAATTGTTTGACCATATATATATATATATTCTCCTATATATATTCTTGATCACCATCATATGATATCAAGTGATGTCGTTATAGATCATATTTGAATCTCCAATGTAACATTGGGTTCTTTAGGAGTAAGTTATAGTTCGAGATGCTTAGAACCATAATAACTCAACTAAGAAATCGATCCGAAATAAACTTCTTTTATTGCTTCACAAGTTGCTATGTATTTTGCTTTGGTGACGGAAACGGTTGTAATATTCCATTTAGAACACCTTCTAAACTTACAACACCACCTTTTAGCAAAATATGTATTTCAACTGTGATTATATCAATCTTTCGAAAAACTAGCAACAGTGTAATTAACTTACACGAGCTCTCTTTCATCTTAAGAGATGAAACATTATATCACTCTTTCTCATAAGGTACTCGAGGATATCCTTGACTATCGTCCTAATGTGTCTCTCTTGTATCCATTTGACAACTGTTTGTCATATCCTTTGGATACTACACATCGGGGCATATGCATAAATATGACGTACACAATGAAACTCATAATGAAAGAATGCTTGAACTATTTCATGCACTTTCTTGAATTGAGTTGCAATAGACCGAGTTAAAACACTCAAGTCATGTCATGTGACGTACAGTTAGACATCCTTTCTTGGAGTGTAACTTTCGTGTTTCTAGAACACTTCGTCAATATATGCATATTTGTTCAAACCTGACATCCATCATAATCTATCTTCATAGATTTGTTTCCTAGGATCAGGTGATTTCGCCCAAGTTCTCATTTGAGAAAGCATTCTCCAAAGAGATCTCGACAATATTCATTTTCTTAATGTTATTCCCAATTAATGAATTGTTATCTTGAACAATACAAGTAATACAATTATGCTCCCACTGAATATCTTGTTTATACAAGATACTTTTGACGAAGTTCAACTCCTTGACTTCATTGTCAAAACTTTTATTCCAATCTCCACAACACTTGCTTTAATCCATTTATGGATCCTTGAAGCATGCGTATGTTTTTAGCAATACATAAAACCTCGATTTGTGTCAAATGCACAACATCATCCTTCATTCATACGAAGAAGGCGGTTTTATGTGTTTTTCCATATATCAATATATATGAAATACAACTATTGCTAGAATGATCTTTATTGGCTTTTACATAGCCACAAGCAAGAGGTTGTGCTTTGTACGTAGTCAACTAGTCATCGACTTAGACATAGCTACAAGCGAGAAGCCGCGCTTTGTACATAGTCGATTTGTTATCCATGTCGATCTTTCCTTTTGAAGATCTAAAACGTTCTTGATGGATTGCTCCTTCATGAACATCAACCAAGGTCTATACCTTATTGTTATACATGAATTTTATTTAAAGATAAATTCAAACCATATATGTGGAATCGGATCGTTCCATCGTTTTTTTTTTTGTTTATCAACGGATTCTCATATGCTAAGTTTGAGAATGTCGTGAAGCCAATGCACCAAACGGCTTAGGCAATCAACTCTCGTTGATCTTTTGTAGGATTGGTACTTGAGGTTCATGAACTACTTCCACAATGATTTGTCGAATGAGTTCTTGACTCCTCATATATTCCATGAGTTTCTCGAACATCATCAACTCGTGAGATGGTTGAGTCCTCATTGGAAGGAGCGTACTATTAAACTTCTTTCAAAACAACTTGTGAATGAAGTTTCGCTCAACTCCCACTAAGTACCATGTATGGAGTGACAAGTTTCCCATAAGAGTACTTCTTGTAGTGACGCATAAACTATTTTAATGCTCACTTTACTCCCACTACTTCTTCTTGAGAATTTCAATTCATCAAGACTACATTATGATTAGCAACAACTACTTTGTTCTTATCATATTCGTGGAAGTAGTGCCTTTTAATATAAAGCATCCTACAAATATTAAATGTCTTATTTGGGTACAAGCTTATCAACGATCTTGAAATAAGCTTATCAACACCAAATCTTAAGAAGCATTATACTTAGAGATCAAAATCTTAAGATATATTCCTCAATAGACTTCGATGGAACACCATTCAGTGTAAACAATATTATCCTCAAACATAATTCCTTAATACGAGTTGAATAAGTCCATTTGAATTATTATCGATCGAACTATACAAAATATTGTTCGATACCTCCACTCTTGGACATATTATTCCTCATGGAGCGAGTTGTGAAACTACTTTCATACTCTTTAGATAATATTTCAAATCATGTGACTTAACTATTTACCGTGATTAATTGTAAGACTTTTTCTTTCTCTTGAACGGTCTTTCAACTTTACACTTGAACTCCTTTGAACTAGTCAAAAGGTTCTACTTATACCTTATCAGATAGATATGTTAATATCTACAATGATCGTTGGTTAAGTAGTAAAGTATCAATAACCTTTCATCGCACAAGTACTTATTGGTCTTTATACATCGATATGTAAAAGTCCTAATCAAGTCACTTGTCCTTAAACCTTTGTAGGTTAAAGGCGCTTTTGTCATTTAACAAACATGATTCGCATATCAATCGATTTGAAATCGAATTGAATTACGAGCTCTATGTTACGTAGACTCTCGTAATGCGATTCTCGTTTATGTATGTGACTAAGCGGTTATATATAACATGAAAGTCAAAATACTTTATGTTAAGTCTTACGCATCCTATTTGTCATTCAAAACTTACTTATCTATTTCAAGCAAATTCAATCAGGATGCATGAAATCATATAAACAAATCCAGAATAAAAGAACCTGTCTTTTATTAAACATAATCATCCATTTCATCGAATATGAAATGGAGATGTTTTGAGAAGTTAGGATTAAGGTATGCAACCTTCAATTCCTAAACAAACTCTTAATAAAGATAACTCTACGTATTCAATGGTAATGACTTAAAAGAATAAGTCATCTCCTATACGGAGTTTACTTTACATCTCTCGAACATTCTCTTATTCTTCATTGCCAACACATTTCGTTAAATGCGAGCATATGAACTAGTATCAAGTTACTAGTGTGAATTAAAGATAGTGAGATAATTTGAACGACAAATACACTTTAGGATTAGAATACTTCTAATCGTCACAATCATGGTATTTCGGACAACCTTTCAAATGCCTCCCATAAACGGCAAATGAAACACCTCATGTGACTTATGGTCATAAATGAGAGTCTCGAAATTTCAACTCATACCTTGGTGAAGTATTTCTTGAATACTTAATCAATCACCTTTTTGCATTAACAAGCGTGCGAAAAAGGTAACATTATATCCTTCATGATTCTAAAGAGATCGTATGACAATATCAACAATCCTTGATATCGGAAATTAATATCTCTAGTTGTCAATTAGCTACTTAAATCTTTCGATTTATAAGCCAATGAAACATTCATAAAAGAAGAATCTCTTGGTCAACTCATATTCTTTATAATCGATCATAAATGATGGAGTTAATATCTACTTTCTCCAAGAACACTTTCTTGAGTAAGCGGATGAGAACGTACGAGTTAATTTTAGTCCATATGAATTCGCTAATTCAAAGGTCTAGAAATTTCAAATGAGGATATTAAGCACACGCTTTATTGAATAACTTTTCGCCAAAAGTCAATCAATCATCGCGTTGCTACGTTCGGGTAGTTTGAGGAAAGTTTTGGGAATTGACATACTCAAATTTCTCTTCACTAAGATCGTGTCTTAGGAATCGGTATTACTTCTTTAAGTGAATACTTTTAGAAACGAGTTTGTTAATTTTCAAAGATTGATCGCAACAAAATTAACAATTTAAACATCTATAACAAAATCAATTTACGGTCATTTAGTTTATGCAATTGTTTTATTTATAACAAATAAAACTCCCACTACAATTATTTAATGTCCCTAATGTAGTAGGTTTTCCAAGATCCCTATTTTCGTTGATATGGTGCTAGCGTCGGCGTGACACCAAAACAACTAGATAGAGTAGGTTCTCCAACCAATCATTCCATATGATTCTTGGTTTGTGAAATATCACATGTACATCCACAAACTTTGCCCCGATGTCCAATCCGATTAGAAAACATCGTTAAGTAACCTTTCTCTATTTGCTCCTAGTAAATCCGATTTACACCCCGACACGGATGATGGAACACGATGTCCCGCGTCGGCGAGAATGCATCAATGAACGATCATACACGTTAGAAGGGGATAGAGAAAAGGAGGGCGATTTAACTTAATCATGTTTTGTTTGGGACAATCAATTAAGTGACACTTGTTTGGTGGTCATGTAAGCATACACCCATACCTAGCCTATGACAATTCATAGCAATCACAAGCAATCACATATAAGCATCTCACAGTTGTGGGTTTGTATGGCTCCCGCTTGCATTAGTTTCGCCACATCGTCCATGGAGCAAAACTAATCTAATCCTTGTCCCTCCCACTAAATTCTATAAGGATCTAAATCCTATAAAATAAAGGAACAAAATACATGTGAAAAATATCCTACTCCCATCCTAGCCTTAGGGGCATGCAAACCTCACAAGTTACATCAAAAATTAATCAACAAATTAATTAATTAATGGCACCAAAGGCCGCATTACAAACATTCACACATGCATTCAATTTACAACCACAAGGCATTGAGTCTTGAGCCATACTAAACCCACTATCCACCTACAAAACAAAGTTAGCACATACAAGCACTTTGTTTCCAATTAACGATTTTCAAGCATCTTTGCGTATCGTTTGCTATAAGTAAATTCCGTGTACAAATTCTCAATTTTAAACAACCAAACTTGTTTAAATTCATTTAGAAAGTTCTTTCAATATCCCATAACTGAAAGGAGATCAAACAAGGAGTTTTCTAATTATTTTCAACTAGTTTGAATACTTAGAAAAATAGTAATTTAACAAAAAAACGTAACTAATGGAATCCAACAAAATCAACAGTTTTTGGTCTCCAAAAATTCTCAAATAAATTACTTAAGCTCCTTTTCATAATTGTGATTACCAGTAAAAAATTCAAGAAGATATCTTAAACCATCTGGGAGAATCAAAAATGACAAATCTCTTACAAGTGCACGAAACACCGTTATGAGATTTTCAGCTTATCCTCTCAACCATTTGGTCTGTTAGACCACCTTCTATCCATTTTTTATATATACAATATACATAGAAAAACTAGTTTAGACTATAGGCTATCCATCCATGAAAAGAAAATAACCAAGTTCAGTTCAAAAAAATCGAGTTACATACTAAACAATCAACAAATTCTGTACTGGAACAGACTGTCGATCGAAATGTTTTAACCTAGTTGAAGGTCCAAAATTCCATGAAAAATTATGAAACTAATTTTCCTGGAATTCTAACTCAAAATAGAACAACTCCATTTAAACAGAATTTTTAAAGGAGTTCTCAGTTGGTACAGTTTATTAGAACAATCGATTTGCTCAACAAACTGGATCTGACAAGATCTTCCTTTTCATACTTGAAAACCCACAAATTAATCCGAGTCATGCAACAATTTATACATGCTCAGAAAGAGCTTCAAGTCCTATTTATTTCTAGCCATAGAAAACTGGTACTTATATTCAAAATATAAATCTTTCAAGCCATTCAAACAGGACAGTGCGAGCAGAAACTGGTTCTGCGCACTGTCGCCGTTTTATTCACAATAAATCTATACTAATTCAAAAAAATGTGAATCCAACGCCAAAAGAATCACAATCCAAAGATCCATAACTTTCATGTAGATAGAAAGATCTTCCAGAGAACATATCACATCGAAAAATGCGAAACAACACAGAAAATACCATTTCCAGACAGCAAACAAACGCATCATCTCTACTAATCCGTTAATTAGCTAATTTCTCTTAATTAAGTGTCAAAATAGCTTAAGTACGACCATGTGCTCTGATACCACTGCTAGGAAATCGCTCAATTTTAATTTTAGACTAATTACCCTTAATTAATCCAATTAAACAAAGAGCAAGAGGATCTAGTGCAAAAACTAATTCGACACACAAAGAGAAAGGGGTGGAATTTTGTACCTCCCGCGAAATCGCATCCGCGGGGCTCGATCCTACGGCATGGGAATCGATGGGGTGCTCTCCTTCGCCTACTAATCGCGTGCCTCGAGTCCACCAAGGAAACTAACCATTCTCATAGGTCCTATGCTAGTAGGAACTAGAGGAATGCTCATCCCTTTACTATTCTTGAACTAATTTTAGGAATAGCTATTCTCAACACATGAGACCTATTAATAATCAATGGAAGAGAGCATAAAATGGAATAGAGAAAACTAATTTTCTCTCTTGAAGGTGGCGGCTAGAGAAGGAGGCAAGAGGAGGAGAGAGAACTAGGGTTAGAAGGCACCAACTAGTGGTCCTTATATAGAGATCAAGTCCAACATTCTCACCTCACTATTTACTCTTTTGCCATCACCTAAGGCCGGCCAAAATAAAGGCCTAAATGGGCCTTTTCCATATTTTATTATTTTCTCTTAAGCCTATTATATCAATTATATAATGGGCCTATCCAATTGATTATTATTTCGGCTCACAACGGCTAATTAAATTAAGCCTATTTATTCAATATAATTCCTACAATTATATTAAATATTGTTGAGCATAATTAATTATCAACTCAATGATAATTACTTTGGGATAAGCATATGTATTAAATTAATTTCTATATGATCCTTTTGATGTAATTAATTATAACGGTTTGCAACGGTATATAATTAATTAATCAACTCATCATATTTTTGCATTCTCCAATGCAAACAAATCAATTAATACACTGTATGGTTAAAGTCCTATTTGTGTGACCCTTTGAGGATTTATGCTAAGTTGGACATGGAATTAAATCGTTATTTAATTCCAATAATCATAAGCGGTATCTAGCAACACGTTATGATTCCCAATTCGCATAAATAATGTATTGTTACAGTATTTAAATCCTGCATAAGAGAATATATGTATTTCCCTATTTTGATTCTTATGTCACACGATATCATCGTATAATCCAAGATAGGAATGTGTCATTCTTGCAGATTATACGTTTCTTGATCTAGAGATAATTGTATAAAGTTGCATGCAAACAATCTATCTCCATCAAGGGGCCCAAACAGATATCGTCACTCACTAAGTGAATTAATGAGGGACATACGGTTTTCTTGATGATTAACTTTTCCCCGCACAATTCAAGATAACATAAATAAAGTCCGTATAGCAGCCCTTATCGGGAATCAGCGGTAGACAGTATTTATTGTACCTATCCTCATGTGGAAAAGATAAACATCTCAAACTTAGAACCAAAATCATAACGAAATAAACAATGACACATAACACAATCCATATGTTTATTTCGATGGGTCAAGTCCTGTGCTATGTTCCATAACATACACATATGCAATTAAGTTGGTAACTCTTTACCTATGATTAGTAGAACTTAATCATCACTTAACTTGCATACTAATCTTATATGATAATTAATGTTCCTTGTTAATTATTAAGATTATGGACCGTTTAGATTTATTATTGTCATTCTAAAGAATGATCAACAGAGATCTACAATTCAGATCCTCAACCTGAATGATCTGTCAATAATAAACCTAGGAACAGATGATAAAATCTCATCCAAAACATAAACTAATAATTAAGTCATTAAATTATTGACTTCTAGGACATAACTCTAACACTTTTCACTCAAGATGCATTACTCTTTGCCACTAGACCAAGAGATGGTTCTCATCATTTTAAATAAGTTAATTCCATGTACAACTTTTATAATGTGTAACCTCTTTTTTATATTTATTAATTCCAATAATTTATAATTCCTTTAATTTGTTTGAAAATGCTCAAATGCTCTAATAAAAATATAATAAAATTTCAAAAATTATCTAAAACATTTCCAAGGTTTAAAATATACAAATTTAATATCACTATTCTTATAAACTTTCTATTTTTTTATCATGCACGTAAAAATTGTTGTACAAAATAAATTTAGAACGCTCTAGAACAATTAAAAAACTAAAATTTAACTTTTCTAAAATATATGAAATGCTAAAAATAATGTAAAACATTTGAAGGTCCAACATAAAAAAAATTTAGTATCATTGTATTCATTATCTTATAATATTTGGAGAATTGATATAAAATTTGATAAAAAAAACGAATTTAGGAAGATCCTGAATGAACAAAAAGTTTAAATGCAGTTTTTTAAATATTAAAAAATTATGAAATATATAAATAAATTTTAAAGGTCCAAAAAAGAATTTGTATCATTATATTTTTTTTTAACTTTATGATAATGTACATAAAATTATATGAGAAAATGAATTTGGAAACGTTCTCAAACAATCGAATACTTGAAATACATCATGAAATTACACAAAAGTAAATAACATGAGGTTAAAAATTAATTTTAAAGATTCTGAAAGTCTAAAATATAAAATTATGTATCATTGAATTTTTTTTATAATTTTGTGAGCATTTATAAATTTTTATGGAAAAATAAATTCATAAAAGCCCTTAGATTAGTTAAAAGTTAATATTCAGTCCCTCTAATTGCTGAAAAGATATTCATCTAACGTAAGAAATGAAGTGTTTGTTTATAGAAGGGGAGGACAAAGGGGGGAAAAACATACCGAATGGAATCAATTTATTTAATTGTGTTTGATTGTGGGAAGAATGTGGTATATCAGTCTCATAAAATACAATATGGTTTTATCTTCGTTGTTTCACTTTATCCACTTTCAAACAATTTCATTTGTGTATCAGCGATAAGAGACAGATTATTTTACACATGCACTAAATTGTGCCCACAATCCCACTTAAGAAAAATTACGCTATTTATCTGCTTGATTGGTCAACAACTCAACATCAATACTTTACGTGACTCAAGGAACTAAAATCACAAAAGAGCTCCGTACTAAGTCTCTAAAAGTAACACATTTACAGAGAGAATTAAAAACTTTGGGTCCAATAAAGAAGAGATGGGCTAAAATCAGCCGCGACTGACAGATACAACCGTCGACTACGATCAAATTTCATTTTTTGAGATTCTAACAGTCGATCCGAACCGTTCAAAATGTGTTCTACATATTGAAATCTCATTGGAGACCAAATTTTACATTTTTCTGATTTTATTTACTATGTTTTTGAAATTTTTAAAAATCATAGTTATTGAAGGGTCCAGAATTGTTTAAATTAAGAATTTTGTAAAATATCAAACAAATACTAAAAATTTTCAGAAAAATATAAAATTCTGTCTCCAACGAGATTGCAATATGGAGACTACATTGAAATGTTCGAATCGACCGTTAGAATCACGAAAATTGAGTTTCGATCGTAGCTGACGGTTGCATCCGTCAGTCGTGCCTGATTTTAGCCCATTGATGAGAGGATTTTATACTTATATTTTGGTAGAATTTTGTCTCCAAACTAAACCAATTTGACTCGAGTTAGGTTAATTAGGGTTATTTTAATTAGGATTTGTGTCAAGAATGAGTTACTACCATAATTCCTACTTTAATGCAGATTTTGGACAAAAACATGACTTGGATGAATCAATAATGATGTAGAGCTTGTTGTAAGCTTTCCAACGATTCTTGAATCACCTCAATCAGAGTCCGGATGAAGGAGATAAGGGCAAAATACTTACAGGACGCAGTGCTGAAATTTATGGAACGGACCGTTCCAAATTAGAACGGTCCGCCCCAGCCGAAACTGCCAGAAACAGCAGGATTGCCCGTTCTAGATGATTGGGACGACCCGTCCCATATTAGAACGGTCCGCCCCAACAGAAACCGCCAGAACTTCCAGAAATAGTCCAGAGTTGCCAAATTTAGAGTTCTATTATGTCATGGCGGTTCTAATCTATCTCTGGCACTTCCAGAACGTGTCTTCTGCTATTTCCATCATCTCTACACATTTCTAATGCCTATTTAAACATAGTTTGAGGGGATTTTTGAGATATACAAGGGAGAAGTTCAATTCCAGATCCAAATTAGGGTTAGATATAGTTCTATTTAAGAGAAAAGTATCAGGTCAAGATCGTGGCAACGCCAAATCGACTGGTTTGTGGCAGAAACAAGGCGTTTCGATAGAAAGCTTCAACCTACAAGAGAAAGCAAGGACATATTGGGTTTTGTTCTTCCTTTATTTCCTATTTCTCTTCGTTTTGCATGATGTCTTTTAGTTGTTGAGTTGATTGTTCTAGGACTATGGTTGTAAACATTTCTACTTAGTTGCTTGTTTTGTTTGAATACTTCTTTGTTAGTTGAGTTAAATTACGTTTTATTTTCTGTGATTTGATTTGCTATCTATTTGTTGAAATTTGTTACTGTTTGAATCTGATTATTGCGTTAAACAAATGCCTAGTTTAATTGTCAAAGTAAAGTCAATCTGCAATAACAAGCAAACACTTAGATCAATTAGGTAGGCGATATCCGAAAGGATTTAACCAAACTACAAGTAATTAGAAGTTTTACTCAATAAACCGAGAGGTTGAGAGTTTACCAAGACCCAGAAATCAATTAGAAACACCTAAACCAAGAAACGAGAGTTGAAATTTAGGAGTTTTTAGGATTTATCAAACAGAACCCCACAACTTGACCTGAACGAGAGTTAGAGCGCAAGTCTGTAGGTTAGGTTTGGTCTAATTCACGTAAAAACACTCAGCAAATAACTAAGTAGGATGACAAAACAAGTATCAACCATTGGAACGGACCGTTCCAAGGTCAGGACGGACCGCCCGAAAGGGGGCGTCTTACCTAGAACGACCAGTTCCAATCGTTGACAGAGGCTGAAACGGACCGTTCCAACTTTGACAGAGGTAGAATCGTTTGGAACCAAAAATCCTATAATTATTTGACCTGCTGATTTTCTCTTGTTTAGTTCTTGCTTTAGTCTTAATATTAGATCTAGGATTTGTATTCACCTTCAACCTTTAATCCACAAAAGAAAGTTGAATTCGTCTAGCTAGTTTAGTAAAGTAAAAGACCGATATTCCAACACCGTCCCTGTGGATTCGACCCTCGAGCTGTTCTGCAAACGATTAGATCAGTAAACGAAGTTTATTTATTTTGAGATTTGATTCTACACCCGATCACCCATCTCATAAAAGAAAGGCACCAAACGCAAACAAACTTCAAGAGTTGGTTAGAAAATTCTCCATGGAAAAAGGGAGCAAGACAACAAAATAAGAGAGAACGATCACAAGTTGCTGTATTAACTATTAAAGGTCTTTTGACTGCCGCTGTCAAAAAAAAAAAAATCAACTATTGAGGTAAAAAAAAATGAAATCCCTGAACTCACGGCATTTACCTCAATAAAAAGTCTTCAAAACTCCTTTTTTTTTTCCCCAAATCAATATCTTTAACTATTGCTAGTTATTCAATTATAACCATGAACTTTTTCTTAATTCACCTATGCTTCTACGCAACAGTCGCTCTCAAGCAAGTATATGATTTTTTTTTTCTCAGTTCAATCAGTCGAAATTCATTAATTAAGACTCAACAACTCCACCGAATCAAGGATGAATATTTAAGAATTTTATTGGGTTAATTAAATATTTTTTCTTGTTTTGATTAAATCAAAGTAAACATTAATTTTTTAAACCTTTCTTTAGTAAATATTCAATATTATTAAGTTGTAAATAATTTGGATAAATAAAAAAAATACGAATTAAAAGTTTAAACAATGTTACTGTTTGGTTCTGGCACGAATGATGTGGTAGCAGGTTCTACTTATCATAGGCGAGTTTCTCTGGGTTTGGAATTGATACATGTCGACGAGTAATCACAGTTTTTTCTTTTGAATCTTAGGTTCACGTTTGTAAGTTGTAACGCGTCAAAACCTTGCAGCACTTGTTTGACTTGAAATTACATTACTGGATAGTAACAATCTTAGCTATGTTTGACAAAAAATGTGAACTAGAATAAAAACTAGAACAAGCTTGATCTAGTTCTTATTTTAGTTTCATAATTTTGGTAGAACTAAAATAAGGAGGAAGAACTAGGTCTTGTTTGATTGCGCTCGAACTAGCTAGTTTATGTCTTAAAAAAAAATCCAATTACATTCTCTAATCACTATGCTAACTATATTGATTAGTCCTTTTTAATTGTTATTAATTTGATTTCTGTACATAGAGAATGAACCTCTTTATGCCTTAATTAACATTATTTTTTTCAGTAGATTAGGTGCTTTTTTCGATATGTAACATGAAACTGAAACTGAGACTGCTCTGTCCTTTTGAATACAAATTTAGTAAAATATTGTTTTCTATCATTTTTTTTTTTGCATGTTACGATTTAACTAAAAGTTCGTAAAATAATATGCCATCTAGCTTTTTCATACACATACTTCAAGCTTCTGTTATTTGTAAAATTAGTTTTTTTCCTTTTGTTTTTGTATTCTTCTTGATTATGTGATTATGGACTTTAAAAATTATAAAGCACATAAATATTTATTTATTATATAAACCTCACAAAATTCAATCATTGGAAAAAAAAAACATGAATTGGATAACATTTTTCATCCATACTGTTTTTTTTTCACCTACCCAACCCAACTCCATTCAAGACCTCGCTCAAAATTTGCATCTTTACCCAGTAGAAATATCATTATTGGTTCTCTCTCCATGTCGGACCACCGAGCAGCTTGCCAACTCCAACTTGCGCAGTTGCGCCCCATCAATGGTCACCTTGTTCATTTTCTCTCACCAAGAAACAGTAAAACCCTAACACCATTTCCACCTCCACCTCCAAAACCCTAACCCAATGCCACCTCTCGTCTTCCCTTCCCCTTCTCTCTCCACCAAGCTCCTCCCACCTCTCCACCACTCCACCATTCCCTCCGCCACGCACTCCCGCCGCCCCCACCTCTCCGGCGACCCACCTCGCACCGTCGTCATCACCTCAGGCAAAGGCGGCGTCGGAAAAACCACCGCCACGGCCAACCTCTCCGCCTCCCTTGCTCGCCTCGGCTTCCGCGTCACCTCCATAGACGCCGACGCGGGCCTTCGCAACTTGGATCTCCTCTTGGGACTCGAAAACCGGGTCCACTTCACTGCCTCCGACGTGTTCTCTGGCGAGTGTCGCCTTGACCAAGCCTTGATTCGAGATCGCCGATTCAATAACCTTCACTTGCTCTGCCTCTCCAAGCCACGCTCCAAGCTTCCCCTGTCTTTCGGGTCCAAAACCATTACATATTTGGTAGATGCGCTCAAAACCCTGGAACCCGATAACCCGGTTCAGTTCGTCCTGATTGATTGCCCGGCCGGTGTGGATGCTGGTTTTGTAACAGCGATTGCACCGGCCGATGAAGCAATATTGGTTACCACACCTGATATAACTGCTTTGAGGGATGCGGATCGGGTTGCCGGGTTATTAGAGTGCGACGGTATAAAGGATATTAAGATTGTCGTGAACCGGGTCCGGGCTGATTTAGTGAGAGGGGAGGATATGATGTCGCCGTTGGATGTGCAGGAGATGTTGGGCTTGCCGTTGCTCGGGGTTATACCAGAGGATGCCGAGGTGATTCGGAGCACCAACCGTGGGTCCCCATTGGTGTTGAACGATCCTCCTGCGCCAGCTGGCATTGCTTTTGAGCAGGCTGCATGGCGGTTGGTTGAAGGAGATACAATGACTGCGGTTGCACTTGAGGAAGCAGATCGACAACCCAAGAAGGGGTTTGGTTGGTTCTCTTTCTTCGGTCGGTGAATAGAGTACTTATGTTTTGCAAAATTTTCCTTCAAGGTTTTCTTAGTTAGCTGTTCATTTCGGTTGGAGGTGCCTGTATATGTGAATTCTTAGCTTATTGTAAAAGGGATCTCTCGAGAACTAGAGACAATTCTTAGCTTATTTGTTTGGTTGTGGTTGGAGGTGCCTGTATATGTGAATTCTTAGCTTATTGTAAAAGGGATCTCTCGAGAACTAGAGACAATTCTTAGCTTATTTGTTTGGTTGTAGGAAGGTGGTTCTGTTCGGGGTGGTAATTTGCTTGTCATTTTGGCGGCTTTATCTGTGAATTTTTAGTCCTTTTTCTGGTCATGATGTAAATGATAATGGTTTGATTTAGGAAATGTGATGCCTCTCTAGGTTTGTTCATTGGAGGTAACAAGCAAATGATGTATCTTCAATATCTGATGATTTGCTTATGTTTTTTTTTTTTTTTGAAATAAAATCGTCATTATGCATTGATTGGCAGAATTGTCTTTAACTGTAGTAATTGTTTGCATGTTGAGTTTGATGCTGTATAATCCATTTGAGGTAGATGTGATAATATGGTTTGCCATAAGCCGGTTTTTTGGTTTTTCTAACAAGGATGTTGTTCTGCCGAACTGTGTTACTGGTTTAAATCCGAGTTACCTTTGTTTTTCTACTACTTAAAAATCATTTTTTTCAAGTTTTTGGCATCAAAGCTTTTCTTTATTCATCGAAATAAGGATAAATCCTTCAGTAATCAACAACAGTGACAACAGTAGCAACAAGGTGAACTTTAGCAGTAGGGGTTGTAGCTTGTAGGAATGGCAGTAACGATAGAAATCAAGAATAATTACTGTCATCTGCAGTTTGCTAAATACAAAGTAAACATATACAGCAAACAAGCTGAATATATAGACGTTCTAAGTAAACACTTATAAACAAATAAGTGTTGTCATCACTTGTTCAGAAGTTTACATGTATATTCAACTTATTTTCGTTGAACTTATATGTTTATATGTGTTCACTTTGTTTATTGTATATGTTCATTTTATATTTAGCGATGACAGGAATTGCAAAATTGCAAATGACACTAATCAATTTCCTTTACCATACTTCAATACAAAAGGCACTGGGCATGACCCATGCTTTTCAATTCAAAAAACATATTTACTATGGGGCCGTTTGGATCCCATGGGATTTTGGAAAATTTCATCTTCCTACCATAAATTTATTATAAACAATCCAAACTCTTCATAAAATTACACACTTCCCAATAAATTTATTCCTAGGAATTGCAACTTCCCCAAATTCCTCAACTTCCTAAGCGATCCAAACGGCACTATTTGGCTGTTTGACCAGTAGTAAAACAAATCCCAATTCCTTAATCACTCAATAAAGAACTTGCATTTTGACACCCAGTGGCAGTGCCAGTGAGAGCTATCTTCCTTTCTAGCGCTTTTTAAGACAACTTTTTGTTGTCACTTTTTTTAATTTTTTTTAAGCTGCGTAGCTTTTTGTATGTATATTTAATATATATAAAAAATCTTTTATATTTTTTTATTTACATTTAATGTATAACAAAAAAAATTCTTTATATATTTATATTTACTTTTAATGTATAAATAAGTATTGTAAACATATTCAATATTATGTATTTAACATGCATAATTTAATTATATACTTATATTTTTATAATAGATGTTTTAATTATGTTTAATTTCCAATCACAAAATTATATATTTTGTAATAATAAATTTTTTGGACTTTGGATCCTCATCCGGAATGATGATCCAAGCGTTTTGTGGTTTCGTCAATCCGGATGACGATCCAGCGACGTTATTTTTAAAATTTTGAATTTTTATTATCAAAATTTGAGTGAAAAGTAAAGTTAGTTTTAAGTTTTTCGGGAGTATCAAAACTTCAAAAGTTAGAACTATTAAACAATCTCGGCCCATTCCATTTCTTTTGCAAACAGGCAGTCCAATTACAAAAGACAAATCAATTACCATGTAACATAGAGGTAGAGCCCATGAACCATGAATATCTTTGGGTTCAACTTGTGAACTATTTTAGTGCCAAACTGATTAGGACTGCAAACGCAACGAACGATCTATTTTTGTTAGGGAATTACTTACATCAATTAGATTTTCACGCAATCAAATAATAAATCGTGTACGCTCTCCTCATCTCACTTTCTCCTTCTTTTATCCTCTCCGTCTCCTCTCTCCCTCTATCCGATCTCCTCACAATCACAAAAGTAAATCTCCGATTCAGATCTCCACCACCTCCTTCGTTCCCCTCTCCTCCGTCTGACCTCCGCCTCCGCCTCATCTCAGCCTCTCCTTTCCTCCGCCTCGCATCCGCCTCCGCCGCACCTCAGCTTCTCTTCTCCTCCGCCTCAGCCTCTCCTCTGCTTCGCCTCACCTCTCCTCCGCCTCACCTCAGCCTCTCTTCTCTTCCGCCTCACCTCCACCTCCGCCTTCCCTCACTGCTCCCTCTCCTATACCAATCAGATCTGGTTGAGAAATAAAGAAGTAGAAATCGAGAAGGATAAGAAGAGAAAAGAGGTTTAAATCTAGTTCTGTTACAACTTGAGAGTAACTAAATTATTATAAGTGATGATATTAATCAGTATAGGAAAGTATCTAATATGTATAAGGGAGTAAATAACATTCATATTTGATTCTACTGTCTTTTGGGAGTAACTAAATTACTATAAGGGAGGAACTTGATCAGTATAAGGGAGTAAATAATATATACAACGGAGTAAATAATATTCATATATGATTCAGCTGTTATTTGAGAGTAACTAAATAGCTATAAGGGAGTAAATAACTAGTATGAAAGGAGTATCTAATATCTATAAGGAAGTATAACATTCAGAACTGATTCTATTGTTGTTTGGGAGTAACTAAATAATAATAAGAGAGTAAATAAGTAGTAGTAAGGGAGTTTTTAATACAAGGGAGTAAATAATATTTATATCTGATTCTGTTGTTGTTTGGGAGTAACTAAATAGCTATAAGGGAGTAAATAACTAGTTTAAAAGGAGTATCTAATATGTATAAGGAAGTAAATGACATTCAGAACTGATTCTACTGTTGCTTGGTAGTAACTAAATAACTATAAGGGAGTAAATAATTAGTAGTAAGGAAGTATTTAATACAAGTGAGGGAGTAAATAATAATTAATTTCTGATTCTGATAACGGCAGGACTGGGTGACAGCGACTGGAGGGCTGCGCGACGGCGACGGCAAGGCTGGGCTGCGCGACGGCTGGACTGGGCTGCGCGACGGCGACGGCTGGACTGGGCTGCGCAACGGCGACGGCAGGGCTGTTCGGCGACGACGGTTGGGCTGCGGGATGTATTTGGCAGGGCTGAGAGAGAGGAGAGACATAATAGAGGGGTGAAGCAGGGTGAGGGGGAAAGGAGACGCAGGTGAGGTGGAAGGGAGACGCGATTTCCGTATTTGGCAGGGAGCGAAACATGTATTTTTCTATTTTTGGAGTGTGATTGCTTGATTGCCTGAAAGGTTTATTGCACTTATCAGCTCCGTTTTTATTAACCGTTTCGTTTATGATACGAAATAAAAAATAATTTGTGTAAATCATTTCGTTTCAATAGACGGTAAAAACGATCGGAACGATCAATTAACTGATAATTAATTTTTATACATGTTTCCTTATTTCGAAGTTCGATTTGATGTGTTGACTATTAAATTTTAAACACATTTTTCTATTACGCATGCATAACTGACTGATTTGATACTGCAATCTTTCTAGTTCATCAAAATTTGTTTATAAATACATAAAAAATATATAAAAATAGACATAAAATGGTCAAGCGAAAATAAACAAAATGAGAGGCCAGTTTTGTTAACCGTTTCGTTTAACAAACGAAACACAAAATAATTTCATTAACCGTTTCGAAGGAGACAAAGCGAAACAATCAATGATTAAACAGAGTTGCGTTTGTAGTCCTAAAACTAAACCAACAAAATTATCAAAATCAAATCGATTGCTTTGGACAAAAGCATACTTTTCCCGAACGATCACGACCAAACCAGAAACGCAAAAGCATGCTCTACAAATGTCCATTTTGGATAAACCGTAACATATATTTTAACACACAAAAGATGCAATGAATTCGAGTTACCTTTGCGTAAAGCATCCAATCCATCAGTCACGCTCTTACTTTTAGTTTTGGTCTGAATATTGGAAGAGAGAGTATCTTTCAACGTGTCTCAGTATTGTTGCGATAATTTCATGCAGAGAATTAATGGCGAGGATAAAGATCACATGGCTTTATTGGCCTGTCTCAATCAAAAACTTTTGAAGTCATTCCCATGTTAAACAACAAGACGTCTTTTTCCAATGTCAAAGGCACTTTCCTCTTCTAAGAAGACCGTTGGAATAAAATCAAAAAGGCGAAAATTACATGCAAAATATAACTTACCAGCGTTTTTGTTGGGTCGCACGTTTGTTAATTTCCCTGTATGAAGCTCGAGGGTACTGGTCTCATTTAATAGTCTCCAGGAGAGAGATTGTTAGCTACAGATACTTTAAATATTCAATTTAGATGAAATTTAATACTCTAGTTTTGGTGTACGCAAAAATACACCAGTCTCGATGAAGCTTGCATAAATATAATTTTGTGAACTAGTAACTTTCAACTATTGTAAAATTAATTTGGTAGGCTTTATTGATATTTGTCACTTTTAATTTTAAAAAAGGGTATATATCGAGCTTTCATGCTCGAGTTAACTTAAACCTAAATCGAACTTAAATTCTGGACGAATTGAGTTATTAGACTTATTTATATTCATTTCATATTCTCTCAAATAATTAAAGTGCAAATTAATAAACAATTAAAATTTTCCACATTATATGTATTTACCAACTGATATGTTGATGTTGTCGCTTTAATAAGAAATTTCGGGAAAAAAAGGAAGAAATTTAATATTTATATGCAAACAAATAATATTATGTTAATATACCATCTTAAATGCTAGATTTTATAAATAGATAACATAATTTTTTTTTTTTTTTTGACAAGCTAGGTAGTGGCTACCTAGAGAGAAAGAAAAAAGAAAAGGAGAGAAAATTAAGAGAAAAGCAGTAACAGGTGCCAACAACACTAAGAGTATTTAACAAAGAAAGTAGACTCGCTGACGATCCAATGTTGTATGGCTCCCAAGCGCCTACACTGGTTCCGAAAGGTTCTGTTGTTTCTTTCAAGCCACAACCCCCATAAAGTCGTAGCAAATAGTGCCTGCTTATCAGGTGAATTACTAGCTGAGGAGAACATAACCAAGAGTCTGTCCAAGAGACTAGCATTTGATACTGGCACAGATTGGGGGTAACCTAGAGCAGTCCAAAGACTACTCGAGAAGGGGCAGTCAAGGAAGAGATGGCTTGCAGTTTCACAAGCTGTTTGAGCACACATCACACAACCTTGGACACACTGGATGTTTCTCTTTAAAAGCTGTTCTTGAGTTAGTAGTCTTCCATGTGCCAGTAACAGTACAAAAAATTTGACAGATGGGGGAATTTTAAGCTTCCAAACGAAGCGCAGAGGACTCAGTACTTTGCCAGCAAATACAAACGCCTTGTAAGTTGAAGCCACCGAGTATTTTCCATGACTGGTCCATCTCCAAACAACTCGGTCAGGCAGCCTTGAGAAACTAAAGGAGGAGGCAAGACCGACGAGGTTTGCCTGCTGCAGTGTTTGGGGTGCCGGCAGCAGCTCATGCAACAGAGGAATAGCAGCACGTAGAGTAATGAAACGCCTTGAAGGCGGCTTGAAATGGGGATGGCAGAAGAACAAGGTTGTACCTCCCCAATTATTATACCAAAATAAAGTATTCAAGCCAGAAGTTACAACAGAGTTGGTGCTTAACTGGAAGTATAACCTTAAGGAGAGGAGATCTTTCCAAAAGAAAGAGCCAGTCAAATTCCATGCCAAAGGTGGTAAATTAACATCTCTTTTTGCAAAAAACCTGCTTGCAACTTTACCCCAGAGTGAGTCTGGGTTATTATGTAGGCGCCACCACCATCTTAAAAGCAAAGATATGTTGTGTATGCGTAGATCTAGCAGACCAAAACCCCCTAAAGGCTTCGGCAAGCACACACGATCCCATGAAAGCAAATGCAAAGACCTACCCGAGTTGTTGGAGGAGCCCCAAATGAAATCCCTCCTTAGTTTGTCTAGAGCCTTAATAACCCAAATCGGCAGTTTGAAAACCGACATAAAGTAGATCGGTATGGTCGAAAGGACTGAACTTGCAAGAACTACCCGTCCTGCCCTTGATAACATAGAGCTTTTCCAACCTGCTAGTTTGCACTGCACCTTATCAATTAATGCTTGGTACATTAGTCGTTCAGGCTTGTGCATAGTAAGGGGTAGACCTAGATAAATGAAAGGCAAAACTGTTGCCTGCATCTGTAAAATTGCCTTAACTCCTTCCTGTTGTCTTTCTGTAAGGTTGAAGGTTATGAAGCAAGACTTTTGTAAGTTGAGACTAATGCCCGAAACCAAAGAGAAGGCATTTAGAACATGCTTAGCCAACTGTACCGCTGTGCCTTTAGCAGTTGAGAAAAACATCGTGTCATCAGCGTACTGGAGTAAGAAGAAAGGCTCGTGAAACTTGTTGGAGATGCCGTGCGGTAACATCACAGCTGCAGATTGAAACATCCTATTAAGGACGTCCACTGCTAAATTGAACAGGAGGGGAGACAAAGGGTCACCTTGGCGGAGGCCACACTTATGCCGAAACGGAGTTCCTACACATCCATTTACCAAGACAGAGGAAGAGGAGGTGGAGAGCAGCTGCTCGATCCAGAGAACGAAGGTTTCAGGGAAACCCCTTTGACGCAACACGGCAAGTAGGAACGGCCAAGCAACCGAGTCAAAAGCCTTTTTGAAATCCAGCTTGAGCATTATAGCCGGCTCAGTTTGCTTTTCGATCGAATAAATCATTTCTCTTGCCACAATAAAATTTTCGGTAATCAATCTCCCTTTCAAAAAGCCAGTTTGAGTTTCAGGTATCAGGGAGGAAATGCAAGAGGCAAGCCTACTCGCGAGTACCTTTGAGATGAGCTTTGGTAAATAGGCAATCACACTTATTGGCCTGAAAGCTGAAAGTGTTGAGGCATGCTGTTCCTTTGGAATAAGTACCAGATTGGCATGATTGTGGGTATCCAGATGCAAAGTGCCGTTGAAAAGGGACTCAAAGAGATCACACAAATCTTGCTTTACTAGTGCCCAGTTCATCTTATAGAACTCATTAGGGATTCCATCCGGCCCGGAGCTTTTGTCATCAGACAAAGCAAAAACCGCATTTCTAATCTCAGATTCTGTGAACCGATCTGCTAGAAATGACAAATCAGGTCCAAAATCAGGGTAGAGAGCTGCAGGATTAAAATCCATGGTTGCTTTTTCAGTTCCTAGAAGTTGAGTATAGTAGTCCGTGAAAGCTTTGCAGATTTGGTCTGAAGAAGTTAATTGAGCATCTTCAGATGAGAGCACAGATACGTGATTGCATCGCCTTCTTGAGGTTGCCAAGGAGTGGAAGTACTTGGTGTTACGATCACCACACCGTATCCACCTAGCACGAGATCTCTGCCGCCATCTTACTTCCAGGACATTTGCTAATTCAAAGGCACGCTCTCTAGCCATAACTCTTAGCCGTAATTCTAGCGCAGTTAAAAAGCGACGCTCCTCAACTGCGTCCAGGCATTGCACTACAAGCTTTGCATTTTTTAGAAACACAGCGAGATTGGAGAAGTTTGACAAATGCAAGTACGCAACGCTTTATGGAGGCACAAAATCTTTCCATTGATTCTTTCTAGAGGTGGGCCGTCACAAGTCAACGTACGCCAAATCATATCAGTAATCCGACTCGCCTCTCTATAACGTAGCCAGGAGAGCTCAAGCCTAAAAGGTTTAGGTGCACTCGCTAGTTGTCTACACTTAAGAAGCAGCGGGGTGTGGTCCGAAACAATTGCAGGTAGATGACTGAGCTTGATGAAAGGGTAACCCTCATTCCAATTGCAAGAGATTAAAACTCTGTCCAATCTAGAGAGTATCGGATTTGGTTGCTTATTGGACCAAGTGAAGGTTTTATTTTCAAGGGGTAAGTCCAGAAGGTGAGCTTCATCTATGAAACTATTAAAGGAGGTCATTGCCACAAAATCAAGACACAAGGTTGAGCGTTCAGTTGCCCAACGAACCACGTTGAAGTCCCCTGCCACAATCCACATACCAGGAGAGAGGCGTGAAGTGAACATGAGCTCACTGAAAAAAAGGATGCGCTGCGCATGTAAACTAGGGCCATAAACACAAGTGACTAGGAATTGCTTGTTGGTTCTACTGTCCAGTAGCAAGGCAGAGCACGAGTGAGAGGTGACCCAAGAGTTAATTAAGGTAAAGCATCGCTTCCAGCAAATCAAACAACCCCCACGGGTATGAATGGCATCTAAAGAAACTACACTATAAGAGAAGAAAGTAGGAAGAAAGGTTTGTGCCAAAAAACAATCCACATTATCTAGCTTAGTTTCTTGTAGACAAACTACATCGCCTCGCGATGTGCGAATTAAGTCTGAAACAATTCTTCTCTTAGAAACATCCCCTAGACCCCTAACATTCCAAGTAACCAAATTAAAGGGCTTACAATTCATTTAAAACAAGAATGCCTCAAAAAATACAAAGCAAACCTTGTGCTGGGGGATTAAGCAGAGGAGAGATCCTCAGGGGAGCTTGCATCTAACTCAAGCCTATAACCATACTCGAAAGAGCCAACATCCGCATCGCTTGTTTCTGCTTGAATTCTTGTGCTCTGCTTTGCCCTCTTTGCCGGGTTTTTCAAAGGACTGACGACCTGTTGCAAATCTGCATTAGTAGCAGGCCGCAAAACAATTCTATTGCTGGGAGCTTGGGCCTGGCATGAAGACTGGGCCTGGCAAGTTAATTCTGGGCTTCTAACTGGCCCTTCAGGATTAAAAACCACTAAAGCCTTACTACTCACTCCAATTAGACTTGCAAGATCTAAAGATTCAGTAAAAGTAACAGGCACATTAACAAAATCTACCGGGTCTAGCTTAGAAATGACTTGCACTTCTTTTTTACTAGCTTTTGATTTAGCCATTCTTGGTAGAATTTGTCTTTTTTGAGACTTTGCACAGTTTTTTTTAGAGCTGGTGGGCACCAAAGACAAATCAGTTAAAGGAAAACCAGCTTGCTGAGCAGGGGGGTCTGGTTGGACGTACACAGACTCAGGAAACAGGGTGTCGCTAGCTGGTTGAGTAAAAAGGGAGGGAGAAAAGACAAGAGAGGAAGGGATCAGAACCTGTGCTGCCTCATCCTCCAACGGCAGCAGACGCTTGTTTGGACGCTGAGCAGAGGGCGTGCCAACAGCAGCTCTGAGCTCCATCTCATCTATTTTGGACAATTGCTTAGCTGTACAGCCCCTTAACAGGGTTGGTACCAAATCAGAAGCTGTGAAAGAACTCGCACCCGACCCTCCACCACTATCGGATCCAGATCCAATAATAGACTTTGCCTTGTCACTTTGTGCCTTAGGTTGAGCAAAGGAGCCTTCTCCTAACGGATCCTTGCCCGACCCGTTAGTCAGATTGGTAGACCCGCTAGCGGTTTTGTTGACTGAAAAATTCCTTTTCAGGATCGCAACTCCGCCATTCGCCGACCGTTTCCCTTTGTCGGCCCCTTTTTTTGCATAAGCCAGTGCAGCAGCTAAGTCGTCTGGTAATGCTGCTGGGTCAACCGTCTGAAACAGATTCTGGAGCTCAGTCAACTTGAAGGTGTAAGAAACTTCGCCGTCGTTGCAATCTGTGCTACCAGAAGCAGGGAAATCAGCATCCTGGGGGGGTGAGATTTGACGATTGTTGGGTCGAATGATCAACGGCGGGGGAACGGGAATGTCATTCACCGAGTACACCTGACCTTGAACCCAACGGTCTATGTACAGAGGCACCTGGTAACCTATAGCCCCAGCCGTCAGCTCCAAACGGTGCGGGATTACTGTGAGGTCGTGAACTGCAATCGCGGCATTCCAAACCGCTAAGTTACCAGGGCTCTTGGAGGTAATCGTTCCCAAATAAGTGCCAAACTTACTCACTGCATTAACAATACATTCCTCCTCCCACAGCTGAGTTGGTATGCCAACCAACTTGACCCACACCTTGAATCTTGGAAGGGAAACTTCCCCATCATATGTGGCGACCAGAGGGCCGCAGAGAAACCTCCGTCCCACCAGGTTTCAGGGAAGGCAAGGCCAACATCATAGGCAGCCACATGCTCAGGGAATGTGACAATAAAACGACCTCTTGAGAGGTGACCAACTGTTACCTGGCGAGCAGTAACTAACCCAGTGGAGGCAACCCAATTGGCTACCTCATCCAAGGAGTACTCAACCTCAGAATCTTGGGGTTGTGAGATAACCAGGGCTTTGGAAAGCACCTGAACCCGCTTGAAGTAGGAGGCATCCCTCGAGATGTAGCATTTGACAGAATCAGGTCTGTCTGAGTGTGGTGGCAGCACGTCAGAGGTTTTGGAGGAGTCGAAGAGATCTTGGAAATCTGGTTCCTCCTCCAAAGCTGGGAGTTGGCGTGGAACCCACCTGGAAGTTCCAACAGTGGTGGGTCTGCTCCTAGTGGGCTTATGCTGGCGTGGTGGGTGTCGTGCTAGAGGTTTGGCTCTTGGAGCAACAGATCTGGTGTATCGAGGCTTCCGGCACTCAGTGTAGTCATGGTTCAACTCCCAGCAGTTGGCACAGCGGCGAGCCTTGGAGCACTTTGGGGCCGTGTGCCCCTTGGTGAAGCATCTGAAGCATCGATTGTGCCAGTCAGGGTCTTCTAGCTTGGGTGGGAAGCGCAAGGTGGTTGGGCTGTCAGGAGAGGTGATAAGCATCGGTTGCCTGGGTCGAGTGGGGTGAGGGATGACAGGAGGAAAGTGGCGTGGTTGAGGTGGAGGGGGTTGAGCTTTGGAGGTGGAGGGGCGCGAGCTAGGGTTTTTGGATGGGGCTGCAGAGGAGGTCAATTTCAGGGCCTGAGCATAAGAGGGTTTGCCTCCGAGAGAGAGGGCGGAAGTCTCCTGAGGTGGGTTAGGCACGGAGCTGGAGGGAGCATCCCTGGTTCGGCGGCGTGGTTGAATCGTTTGCCATCCTTCGGTATCCATATCTGCGAGGATCGCCTTAGAAATCGCCTGTACGGAGAGCTCACCTTCCGTATAGATAACATAATTGTATTCGAACTATTTCGAGTACAGATTGAGGACCAATATCCTATGCAGAGGGCGGACCTTCGATCCGAATCGTTCGATCTAATTTCGACGGGCCTGATATTAATCACAGAATATTCATCATGTTAGTAAGTGTGTAATTTTCATTTATTTTGCTAATTACAAGTTAATTAAGCCAAGAACATCACACACAAAAGATCTAGTACACAAGCTATTCAAACACACGAGAAAAAGGGTTGGAAGTATACCTCTCTTGGTATCGCAACCAAGAGGCTCGTTCCAACGGATTGGTGTCGGTGGCGTGCTCTCCAAGAACCTCCACGCCGTGCTCCTCGAGTCCACTAAGGAATTAACCACCTTCTCCAATCAATTATGCTAGTAATTGAGAGAAGTGTGTCTAATTCCAAAGCTTTCCCTCTTCAAGTTTAATTCTCCAATTAATTTAGTGGAAAAGCTTGCTCAACACATGAGCTAAGAGGTGGATAAGAGAAGAGAGAAGGAGAAGAAAATTCTGAAAATTTTCTTTCCTCTTTGGGATTTTCGGCCAAGGGAGAGAGAGGAGAGAGAGGTGTGTGGAGGCTAGGGTTTGCTCCCAAAGAACACCCCTTTATATAGACCTCATACCCTAGCTCTCATCCAACTTTTGAAGGACAAAAATGCCCCTCCCTAGCCGCACCTACCAACCCTCAAATTGGGTTGGGCCTCAAGTCTAGTTGAGCCCAATTCTCTTCTATTTAATTGCACCTTCCATTGGACATTAAATTAACTAATTAATTTAAAGGCCCAATTGCTCAAATAATTAAATGTGTTGATTATAATTAATTATTAACTATTTAATAATTAATATGGAATTAGTCAATGCATTAAATTATTTCTATATGATCTATTTGACTTAATTAATCATAACGGTCCATAACGGTATACGATTAATTAATCAACTTATCATATTTTGCAAAACCAATTGTTGCAAATAAACAATTAATGCACGTGTGGTTAAACACCTTATTATGTGTGACCCTTTGAGGATTTATGCTATGTTGGACATGGAATTAAATCGCTATTTAATTCCAATAATCATAAGCGGTATCTAGCAACACGTTATGATTCCCAATTCACATAAATAGTGTACTGTTACAATATTTCAATCCTGCATAAGAGAATAATTAGTTTCTCTATTTTGATTCTTATGTCACACGATATCATCGTATAATCCAAGATAGGAACGTGTCATTCTTGCAGATTATACGTTTCTTGATCTAGAGATAATTGTATCAGTTGCTAGCAAACAATCTATCTCCATCAAGGGGCCCAAACAGATATCGTCACTCACTAAGTGAATTAATGAGGGACATACGGTTTTCTTGATAATTAGCTTTTCCCCGCACAATTCAAGAATACTTAAATCAAGTCCGTATAGCAGCCTTTATCAGGAATCAGCGGTAGACATGATTTATAGTATCTATCCTCATGTGGAAAAGATAATCATCTCAAACTTAGAACCAAAATCATAACGAAATAAATAATGACACGTAACACAATCCATATATTTATTTCGTGGGGTCCAGTCCTGTACTATGTTCTATAACATATACATATGCAATTAAGTTGGTTACTCTTAACCTATGATTTATAGAACTTAATCATCACTTAATCTGCATACTAATCTTATTGATAACTAATGTTCTCTGTTAAATATCAAGATTATGGACTTTTAGATTTATCGTTGTCATTTACTACTAAATGAATAACAGTGATCTATAATTCAGATCCTCAACCTGAATGAACTGTCAACGATTAAATCAAAGAACAAATGATCTGAAATCATCAATAACATAAACTATAGAAGTAGCCTAATGAATTGGCTTCTAGGACATATCTCTAACAATCTCCCACTTGGCCTAGAGTCAATCAATAGTGACTTCTAGCAAGTGCATAGTACTCAATGTAATATCCAAAATATACATGTCTCATACTAAAGCCTAGTAACAAAAGATACAACTCAAAGCCACTCAGGCATGCGCCTAATCCCCATGGATGCAACATGCAACTCATGTGCGGCTCGAGATAAAGGATTTGTCAGAGGGTCCGCTGTGTTCGCGGCACCGTCCACCTTCTTGACCTTGACCCATCCATCATTGATCAACTGACGGATGAGATGGAATCGTCGTAGAATGTGCCTAGTCTTTTGGTGAGACCTAGGCTCCTTGGACTGAGCTATGGCTCCCGTGTTGTCGCAGTAAATATCCACTGGACCTGAGATGCTTGGAACCACCTCTAGCTCGGTCAAGAACTCCTTGATCCATACACCTTCTTTCGCTGCTTCACCAGCCGCTAAGTATTCTGCTTCGGTGACGGAATCGGCCGTAGTATCTTGCTTGGAACTCTTCCAACTTACGGCACCACCATTGAGCAGAAATACGAAGCCGGACTGTGATTTTGAGTCATCTCGATCGGTTTGAAAACTAGCATCGGTGTAACCACTTACAACGAGCTCTTGGTCTCCACCATATACGAGAATGCTATCCTTTGTTCTCTTGAGATATTTGAGGATATTCTTGACTGCAGTCCAATGTGCCATGCCGGGATTGGCTTGGAATCGACTAGTCACGCTAATCGGATGTGCCACATCAGGACGAGTGCACAACATGGCATACATAATCGATCCGACCACAGATGGATACTGGAATTTCTTCATGTATTCACGATCTGTATCATTGGTCGGACTTTGAGACTTGCTCAAGAAAATGCCATGTGACATAGGCAAGAATCCCTTTTTGGAATTTGCCATGTTGTGTTTGTTCAACACTTTGTCAATATATGCATCTTGGCTCAAGCCTAACATCCTTCTCGATCTATCTCTATAGATCTTGATTCCTAGGATATAGGCGGCTTCGCCCAAATCTTTCATTGAGAACACCTTCTTCAATGAATCCTTGACTGCATTCAACTCGGGAATATCATTCCCGATCAAGAGGATATCATCAACATATAGAACAAGAAACACAACCACGCTCCCACTGATCCTCTTGTAAACACAAGGTTCCTTTTCGCTTTGAACGAAGTTCAATTTCTTGACTTCTTCATCAAAGCGTTTGTTCCAACTCCTTGATGCTTGCTTCAATCCATAAATGGATCGTTGAAGCTTGCATACTTTGTTAGCATTCTTTGGATCCACAAAACACTCGGGTTGTGTCATATACACATCCTCTTCCAAATTTCCATTTAGGAAGGCAGTTTTGACATCCATTTGCCAAATCTCATAATCATAGAATGCGGCAATTGCTAACATGATCCGAATTGACTTGAACATAACGACGGGCGAGAAGGTTTCTTCATAGTCAATACCATGAACTTGTTTGTAACCTTTCGCTACGAGTCGTGCTTTGTAAATGGTCAAGTTGCCATCCATGTCGACCTTTCTTTTAAAGATCCATTTGTTCTCAACGGGTTTTACTCCGTTGGGAAGATCAACCAAGGTCCATACCTTGTTGTCATACATGGATTGCATTTCGGATTCCATGGCTTTAAGCCATTCCTTGGAGTCTGGTTTTCTTTTCATGTCATCAATGGTCAAAGGCTCATCGTTCTCCATGACGAGAACGTCGTGCAAACCTAAATATCTTATAGGTGGACGACTTGGCCTTGCCGATCTTCGTAGGGTAGATGCTTGAGGTTCTTGAACTTGCTCCACAACGGTTTGTGGGCTTTGTTCTTGAACTTCAAGTAAAGGTGCTTCCTCAACATCATCGACTCGCGATATGTTTGAGTTTTCATTTGAGAGAGCTTGTTCGTGAGCCTCTTCTTCCACAACAACTTGTGGAATGGGTTCGACTACAATCTCATTCGGTGCATCCACATTTTGTGCAACCTCATTTGGCACCATATCGGGAACAACTACATTGCCTGCTTGAGGCATGCTTTGTTGTTGCGGTTCTTGAATTTCTTCAATCGCCACGTTGCTCCCACTACTTCTTCTTGAGAGAAATTCTTTCTCCAAGAACACACCATAACGAGCAACAACTATCTTGTTCTCGTTGCGGTTATAGAAGTAGTAACCCTTCGTTTCCTTAGGGTATCCTACGAAGTGACATTTGTCCGATTTGGGTCCAAGCTTATCGCTCACTAGCTTTTTCACATAAGCTTCACAACCCCAAATCTTGAGAAACGACATGCTTGGTTTTTTCTTAAACCAAAGCTCATAGGGCGTCTTCTCAACGGACTTTGATGGAACACGGTTCAAAGTAAAAGCTGCGGTTTCAATTGCATAACCCCAAAAGGACATAGGCAAATCAGTTTGGCTCATCATCGATCGAACCATGTCTAGCAAAGTTCGATTCCTCCTTTCGGACACACCGTTCCATTGTGGTGTTCCTGGTGGAGTGAGTTGTGGAATGATTCCACACTCCTTTAGATAATCGCCAAATTCATGGCTCAAGTACTCACCACCTCTATCGGATCGTAAGGCCTTGATCTTTCGATCAAGTTGGTTCTCAACTTCACTCTTAAACTCTTTGAACTTGTCAAAGGTTTCAGATTTATGACGCATCAAGTAGATATACCCGTATCTACTATAATCGTCAGTGAACGTGACGAAGTATGAGAAACCTCCACGTGCACAAATGCTCATAGGTCCACATACATCGGTATGTATGAGATCTAACAATCCATTTGCCCTTATCCCTTTGTTGGGGAAAGGCGCTTTGGTCATTTTTCCCATCAAACAAGATTCGCAAGTGTCAATTGGCTCGAAAGCGAATTGATCCAAGAGACCAACGGATTGTAGTCTCTTGATGCGTTTCTCGTTGATATGACCTAAGCGGCAATGCCACATTAAAGTCGCATTCTCATGTGAAACCTTACGTTTCCTTTTGTCATTTTCAACACTCAAAACAAATCCATTCGAATCGAGCACATAAAGACCATTCAATAAACGTGCATCACAAAAACGAACTTCATTACGAAACAAAGTCAAACACTTGTTCTTTATTACAACATCATAACCATCCAAATCCAAACAAGAAACGGATACAATGTTTCGAGTGATACATGGAACTACAAAAACATCCTTGAGTTCCAACACAAAACCATTAGGCAAAGTTAGTTCCACGCTCCCAACGGCCATAGCGGAGACGCACGTGCCGTTACCGACGCGGAGTTGAACTTCGCCTTTCTCGAGCCGCCTTCTATTCTTTAGTACCTGCACATTTCGACAAATGTGAGCACACGAACCAGTATCAAATACCCAATCTGTGTGAGAAGTAGCGAGAAGGGTTTCGATGACAAATATACCTGAGGTAGAAGGTTGGACAGTTCCCGCCTTCTTGTCAGCTAGGTACCTTGGGCAGTTTCTCTTCCAATGGCCCTTGTTGCTACAGTAGTAGCACACAGTCTCGGAAGTGGCCGGGTTCTTCTTCTTCTTAGAACCCACGGGAGCACCCTTGGCCGGACCTTGGGGCGTCACCGGGCCTTTGCCTTTGCCTTTGCCTTTGCGGCCACGCTTTCTTATCTTCTTGCTCTTTCCACTCACCGCAAGAACATCCTTTGGGCCCTTCTCTTTCTTCAAACTCTCCTCCGTCTCAATGAGCATGTTTTGGATGTCATCCATGCTCTTGTCCATGCCGTTCATCCGGTAGTTCACAACGAAACCGGTGAAGCTTGGAGGGAGAGAATTGAGAATGAAGTCTTGAATCGCCCCCGAAGGGAAGGGCGTATCAAGCTTCTCAAGCTGCCGAAACAACCCCGCCATCTTCATGACGTGTGGCCCGACATCATGACCTTCGGCCAAGCGAGTGTTGGCGACGGCCTTGATGAGACGGGCCCTTTCGGTGCGGGCCTTAGTTTGGAACATGTTGGATAGGCGAGTGATCATAGCGAACACTCCATAGCCACTATCCATGAACTCCTTTTGGAGTTCCGATTCCATTGTTGCCACCATCACGACGGACATCTCCATGTCCTCGTTTTCATGCTTCGCAAAGGCATCCTTTTCCTCTTGGGTAGCGGTTGCCTTTGGAGCCGATGGCATGGGAGTGGTGAGGAGATACTCTCTTTTCTCATACCTAAAGGCAAGCCTTAGGTTGCGATGCCAATCCAAAAAATTGGCACCGTTAAAAGCGAGTTTCTCTCTCTCAAGAAGAGAACGTAGCGTAAAAGATGAGGAAGACATCTACAACAATACATAAGTTTTAAGGTCAATTAGTTTATGCTTTAAAATTTGTTTTAACTAAGTAAAACTTCCACTACATTAAATTATGTCCCTAAATGTAGTGAATTTCCAAGACCCCTATTTTTATCAAAATGGACCTGCTATGGCACGTCATCCAAAATGATTAGATAAGGTAGGTTCTACAACCAATCATCTTACCATGACTCTTGGTTCGCATAAGCGAACTTCGCCCCGATGTCCAAACTCTAGTTGGGTCCATCGAAAAAGTCACTTCTCACTATTTGCTCCTTGCAAATCTTAGCTATTTGCACCCCGACTACCGAATTGGCAATCATGACGTCCGCTTGGGCGGACCGCGCCATGAGTGACAATCGACGTGAAGGGGATAGAGAGAAGGAGGGCGATTTAACTTATTCGTTTTAGTTTGGGACAAACAATTCATATGACACTTTGTTTGGTGGTCGTGTAAGCATACACCCATACCTAACCTAACAAAATAATCATATAAGCATCTCATAGTTGTGGGTTTGTATGGCTCCCGCTTGCATTAGTTTCGCCACATCGTCCATGGAGCAAAACTAATCTAATCCTTGCCCTCCCACTAAATTCTATAAGGATCTAAATCCTATATAAAATAAAGGTGCAAAATACATGTGAAAACATCCTATTCCCTTCCTATCCTTAGGGGCATGCAAGCCTCACAAGTTACATCAAAAATTAATCAAAAATTAATTAATGGCACCAAAGGCCGCATTACAAACATTCACACATGCATTCATTTACAACCACAAGGCATTGAGTCTTGAGCCATACTAAACCCACTATCCACCTACAAAACAAAGTTAGCACATACAAGCACTTTGTTTCCAATTAACGATTTTCAAGCATCTTTGCGTATCGTTTGCTATAAGTAAATTCCGTGTACAAATCCTCAATTTTAAACAACCAAACTTGTTTAAATTCATTTAGAAAGTTCTTTCAACATCCCATAACAGAAAGGAGATCAAACAAGGAGTTTTCTAATTAATTTCAACTAGTTTGAATACTTAGAAAAACAGTAATTTACCAAAAAACGTAACTAATGGAATTCAACAAAAACAACAGTTTTCGGTCTCCAAAAATTCTCAAATAAATTACTTAAGCTCCTTATCATAGTTGTGATTACCAGTAAAAATTTCAAGAAGAGATCTTAAACCATCTGGGAGAATCAAAAAAGACAAATCTCTTACAAGTGCACGAAACACCGTTATGAGATTTTCAGCTTATCCTCTCAACCATTTGGTCTGTTAGATCACCTTCTATCCAGTTTTTATATATACAATATACATAGAAAAACTTGTTTAGACTACAGGCTATCCATTCATGAAAAGAAAACAACCAAGTTCAGTTCAATAATATTAAGTTACAGCCTAAACAATCAACAAATTCTGTACTGGAACAGACTGTCAATCGAAAGGTTTTTTACCTAGTTGAAGGTCCAAACATCCACGAAAAATTATGAAATTAATTTTCCTGGAATCCTAACTCAAAATAGAACAACTCCATTTAAACAGAATTTTTAAAGGAGTTCTCAGTTGGTACAGTTTATTAGAACAATCGATTTGCTCAACAAACTGGATCTGACAAGATCTTCCTTTTCATACTTGAAAACCCACAAATTAATCCGAGTCATGCAACAATTTATACATGCTCAGAAAGAGCTTCAAGTTCTCTTTATTTCTAGCCATAGAACACTGGTACTTATATTCAAAATATAAATCTTTCAAGCCATTCAAACAGGACAGTGCGAGCAGAAACTGGTTCTGCGCACTGTCGCCATTTTATTCACAGTAAATCTATACTAATTCAGAAAAATGTGAATCCAACGCCAAAAGAATCACAATCCACAGATCTACAACTTTTATGTAGATGGAAAGATCTTCCAGAGAACTTATCACATCCAAAAACGCGAAATAACACAGAAAATACCATTTCCAGATAGCAAACAAACGCATCATCTCTACTAATCCATTAATTAGCCAATTTCTCTTAATTAAGTGTCAAAATAGCTTAAGTACGACCATGTGCTCTGATACCACTGTTAGTAAGTGTGTAATTTTCATTTATTTTGCTAATTACAAGTTAATTAAGCCAAGAACATCACACACAAAAGATCTAGTACACAAGCTATTCAAACACACGAGAAAAAGGGTTGGAAGTATACCTCTCTTGGTATCGCAACCAAGAGGCTCGTTCCAACGGATTGGTGTCGGTGGCGTGCTCTCCAAGAACCTCCACGCCGTGCTCCTCGAGTCCACTAAGGAATTAACCACCTTCTCCAATCAATTATGCTAGTAATTGAGAGAAGTGTGTCTAATTCCAAAGCTTTCCCTCTTCAAGTTTAATTCTCCAATTAATTTAGTGGAAAAGCTTGCTCAACACATGAGCTAAGAGGTGGATAAGAGAAGAGAGAAGGAGAAGAAAATTCTGAAAATTTTCTTTCCTCTTTGGGATTTTCGGCCAAGGGAGAGAGAGGAGAGAGAGGTGTGTGGAGGCTAGGGTTTGCTCCCAAAGAACACCCCTTTATATAGACCTCATACCCTAGCTCTCATCCAACTTTTGAAGGACAAAAATGCCCCTCCCTAGCCGCACCTACCAACCCTCAAATTGGGTTGGGCCTCAAGTCTAGTTGAGCCCAATTCTCTTCTATTTAATTGCACCTTCCATTGGACATTAAATTAACTAATTAATTTAAAGGCCCAATTGCTCAAATAATTAAATGTGTTGATTATAATTAATTATTAACTATTTAATAATTAATATGGAATTAGTCAATGCATTAAATTATTTCTATATGATCTATTTGACTTAATTAATCATAACGGTCCATAACGGTATACGATTAATTAATCAACTTATCATATTTTGCAAAACCAATTGTTGCAAATAAACAATTAATGCACGTGTGGTTAAACACCTTATTATGTGTGACCCTTTGAGGATTTATGCTATGTTGGACATGGAATTAAATCGCTATTTAATTCCAATAATCATAAGCGGTATCTAGCAACACGTTATGATTCCCAATTCACATAAATAGTGTACTGTTACAATATTTCAATCCTGCATAAGAGAATAATTAGTTTCTCTATTTTGATTCTTATGTCACACGATATCATCGTATAATCCAAGATAGGAACGTGTCATTCTTGCAGATTATACGTTTCTTGATCTAGAGATAATTGTATCAGTTGCTAGCAAACAATCTATCTCCATCAAGGGGCCCAAACAGATATCGTCACTCACTAAGTGAATTAATGAGGGACATACGGTTTTCTTGATAATTAGCTTTTCCCCGCACAATTCAAGAATACTTAAATCAAGTCCGTATAGCAGCCTTTATCAGGAATCAGCGGTAGACATGATTTATAGTATCTATCCTCATGTGGAAAAGATAATCATCTCAAACTTAGAACCAAAATCATAACGAAATAAATAATGACACGTAACACAATCCATATATTTATTTCGTGGGGTCCAGTCCTGTACTATGTTCTATAACATATACATATGCAATTAAGTTGGTTACTCTTAACCTATGATTTATAGAACTTAATCATCACTTAATCTGCATACTAATCTTATTGATAACTAATGTTCTCTGTTAAATATCAAGATTATGGACTTTTAGATTTATCGTTGTCATTTACTACTAAATGAATAACAGTGATCTATAATTCAGATCCTCAATCTGAATGAACTGTCAACGATTAAATCAAAGAACAAATGATCTGAAATCATCAATAACATAAACTATAGAAGTAGCCTAATGAATTGGTTTCTAGGACATATCTCTAACACATCATTGATCGGACGGTTGAGATCGAAAATAGACCAAGGTCTTCGGAGAATGTGAATTCTACAAATGGAGGGAGTCAATCAAAATGAACTTGAGCTCGAACTCAAACTCAGTTGGTTAATGGAGTCTAGTCAAGATAATCACTCAGTGGCGGATCTAGAAAAAATATCTAGGTGGGTCTAACAACCTCTGTTTAAGTCTTCAGCCCCACTTTTGAGTGCTCTAATGGCAGAAAAAATTAGCTGGGGCTAAAGGGGGACTCCAAGGGCTCGACGACGTGAGGTGGGGCTCTAGCCCCACCCGCCCCGGTGGTAGATCCGCCCCTGGAATCACTAGCCATATATTTTAATTTTTGATCAAGAGTACCTCCTATATTGCTGATTTAAACAAAACAACATCAAAGAATACACATCTTGGGTGGTTCACATTCACTTGATCAATTTTGCTTTCCTAGGAAGGCATCCCAACTCCCAAGTCCCAACTCAAGATGTCAGCCGCAACTTCTCTGACAAGTGGGACCAGATGGTCTCCTGGATCCACCAACACCGTAATCAGAACGAAGGACCTGGACGGCTATCAGAAATAAAATATTGCTCCAAATTCCAGAATTAGTATCCACTATTTAGTATTTTGTTGCTAACTTGCTATGGTGTTTTATATTCTAGTCCAGTTTTTATTTCTCGAAGGCCTAAAGTTGTTAAAGTTGCTTGGTAGTTGGTACTGTTAAAAATGATGGTGAAAATTTAACAGCGGGGACTTGGCTCGCTAATAGTTACGCAAAACACAAAAGTGGACCCCAGTGACAGAGGCAGAAATAATTGCTCTAACTTTGCTCCAAGTTCACTTCCGCTGAATGATTAGCTAAAGTAATTTTTCAGATTGCAGGTATAAATTGGAGCGTGCCTGATAAAATTCACTTTACCAGTTAATATAAATTCAATTTATAAACGTCTTATATATTAACTAGCTATTTTATTTATCGATATATATAATCTTGAATAACTTAATATTATATAATTGAAATTGCAAATAAAAAAATATGTTACTAACGTCGTAGAATTTTGTGTCGAATATATGTGATTGATTTTAAATTATCAAATCCGGCTCACAGAGTGAAGAACGAATTACTAAAATATTTAATGTACAAAACTAAAAGGAAAATAAAAAATTAATTAAAATAAATATGGTTCAGTAAATTTTTTTTCTATGCCATTCTCTGTCTCTATCGTCCCTAACTTTCTTCTTCTTTTTTTTTTCTGTTTGTTAAAGTCAAACAAAATCTTTGACATTTAGTTGACAAGTGTTTCGGAAAACATAATTTAATTGGCAAGTAGCAAAGAGCGTCTTCATAATAAGTTAGGAAGCCCATTTATAAAACCTACAACTTGCTATATTTTTTCCTCCATCTCACTTTCCAGATGCGTTAGTTTGATTTATCCGAAGCAACAATTTGTCAAACGGCCAAACCAACCATAATATCCAAATTATTTAAAAGTATAAAAAAATTCCACTAATTGATTACGTGATCACGAGCAATCTAATGTTCGTGCAATAATTACTTATTTAAAAATTGCATCTAGTGCCAAACATTCGATTTATTGCTAAAAAAATTTTAATGTCTATCTAATATATCCATTTTACCAAAAAAAAAAGAAAAATCTTTAATTTAAAACTTGCTCTATCAATAAACGTATTCAGGTAAAACAAGTCATATCCCCCCACGATTGCAATTTTAAATTTTTGTAAAGGACAAAACATAGACACCTAACCTAGCTGCTCATGAATTCATAATCGAGATAAGCATCTATTTGTCATCACATATTAATGGTAACTCACTAAAACATCTGAATTCCATTAGTCGCCTAATAATTTTTCACCAACGGCGAGTAATAACAAGGCGCTATCTGTCCCACTTTCATACTAAAAAAAAACCATTAGAATAATAATTAATTAATTTACAAGGACCAATGCGATAAACTCACCTCGACCCGTACCATTGCGACAGCACACCGCCTCAAGTCCTCAACCGAGAACAAAAATCGACTTACGACTTTCTACCTTTTCCCTCTCCCTCACAACTCTTCCCTTTCTCAGTTTCTCTCTTTTTCTTATTTCTTACGAGCATCTCAGCAGAGCAACAAAGAGAACTCGAGATTTCTTCTTCAAAGATGGAGGACTCAGGTGTAGATAGGAAAATTCGGAAGCCATACACCATCACTAAATCGAGAGAGAGCTGGACTGACATGGAGCACGACAAATTCATCGAAGCTCTCCAATTGTACGTGTTTTTAGTTGTTCTACCTTGTTTTGTTTTCTTTTTGTTGGTTTTGTGCCATTTTGGGTGTGATTTGGTGTTGTGGAGTTGTTGGTGTGAAAAACCCCTCTTTTTCTGACATTCTAAGGTCTAGTTTTGAGCTTGAATTGACGCCTTCTTGTCAGTTGGATTGAATTTTTGTTCTTATTGGGACGTACACTGACCGTTTTATGAGCTCTGCTTCATCTGATTTGGAAATTTTTGTGGGTTTTGTTGGTAAATGTCATCTCATCTGTTCTCTGTCTTATCAGGTTTGGTCGTGATTGGAAGAAAATTGAAGCTTTTATTGGTTCAAAGACGGTGATTCAGGTATTGTGCTATCTTATAATCTCACTCGACATGGCAATCAAGGGTTTAAGAAATATAAATTCAGGTGCAGAAACCCTAATACACAAACAGAGACAGCCCAATATCAGGGTTTTAAATTTACACACTATTTAGCCATAAAATATGAATTTGGGAATTGTGAACCTTTGATTTTCAGTTGTAAAGATATGAAACCTTCAAAACAACACTTATTTAAAAGTGATTTATTTTTTCTATATTGTCAGATTAGGAGTCATGCACAGAAATACTTTTTGAAAGTCGAAAAGAGTGGTACTGGTGATCAGCATCTGCCCCCTCCCAGACCTAAGAGGAAGGCAGCACATCCTTATCCCCAGAAGGCCCCTAAAAATGGTAAATTTATTGTCAAACATTTTCTTCACTGTCTTATTTGATATTATAAGCCATGAACTGACTAGCTATGTTTAAAAGTGATGCAATGTTAATGCAAGTTAATGATTGTATCTATATTAACTGAGATATTGAATTTGGATGTTGTTAATCAGTGGCAACTCAAGTAGTACCGGCAACTCAAGTAGTACCACACAAGGAATCTTCTTTCTCTACCGGTGCATCTGACACCATCAAAACCACTTCCCACCCTGCCCAAGTTACGGATGGTTAGTATCTTTTGCATAAAAATCCTTCACAAATCTCTTTCTGTAACTTTAAATTGGAATTTAAGATCTAATTTTGTTAAATGAACTGCAGATGCAAGGATTCTTATGGCAAATAACAGCTGTAGCAGCACTGACAGCCGTTCTGAAGCAACTGCCTATGACAATTATGTTCCTTGTCTTCGTGGTAATTCAATCCTTCTTTTTTTTTTAAGCGAAGAATGTTTGGTAGGCTACTGGTATGGGAACAAAGTAAACCTCTTTTCAGCCTTAATAATATTTTTTTTTGCTGACTTTATTAATGCACTAGGTCTTGATATATTTTCGAAACATTAACTGTTACTTAACATCTTAATGAAACCAAATTAGGGGCTGGATTGGTTGAGGTTTGTACCTGTTGAGCTTGGTGGTATTGTGACAAAATGTTGAGTAAACAGGAAAAGGGCCCAAACCAGAACTACTGTGAATTAGGACAGCTCTAATACTGATTCAATTGTACCAGTATTGCTAGGCTTGTATTACTGTTATATGGAATCAGAGAGAATTACTTCGATTTTCAAGTCAATAGTGTTGTTCTGTAAGATTCACCTAAGTGTTGACTGGCATGTATAAGCATTAACTGTCTGCTTATACAGCAAGGTACAGAACAACAGTATAGGATACTTTTTTTTTTTTTTTAGAATGCTGACATCAGCTGTCAATAAGTATAGGATCCTGTTGAAGACATAATTCTTAGGGGTAACTTTTTTAGAGTTATTTGTTCTTGCTGACATTTTTCTCTAATTTCTGTTATTGGTCAATCACAGTAATGCCAGATTTTGCACAAGTATACGGTTTTCTTGGGAGTATATTTGATCCAAGCACGAGCGGTCATTTGCAGAAATTAAGAGAAATGGATCCTATTGATGTGGAGGCGGTTCGTTTGTGCCATTGCTAAGAACTTTTTTTGAAAAAAAAAACATAATTAAGTCGTTGCTTACTCTTAAGGTTTTATATGCAGGTTTTATTGCTGATGCGTAATCTGTCTTTGAACTTGACTAGCCCTGAATTCGAACCTCATGTAATTTTTCATTCTTGTCTTCTTCTAAATTTAGTTACTAAAGTGTGTTTACTTATAGGATCGCTAACATTGCATATCTTATATTGCAGAGGAGGTTGCTATCAGCATATAGTGGCTCGGAGCAGTTCAGATCAAGCAGCCCGGATAACCTTCTCCACTTCCGTCCATTGTAATCTATTTGTTTTCCATCTTTATTAAGCTACCTTTCTCATCAATTTTCTTTGCCTATAATTTGCTTTAAAAAGCCCTGTGTGTATCTACTATGGTTTGTAGGGCTTTTGTTATGTAGCCCCATTATATTTCTTACTGGTTAAGACTAGTACTTCCAAGGGTCTACAGGACACCTCTTTCCAAAAAAGTGGTTTTAAGTATTGGGCTGCAGAATCCTCTCCCTGAAGTGCTACCACTGAACCTCCTAATAGTTTGGAAGCCCCTTTATAATCTGGGTGGACCTTATTTCGATAGAATATGCGTGTGCCAATTTCAGAGCTCTTTCGCCCTTGACGTAGCTTTAGTCATTAACCAATTGCATTTATGAGAATGAATTTGATATTGAATTTTAAAATAATTTACAAATAAAATTTGATGTCGATTGCATTTGTACATCTTTTTCCAGGGTCAAAATCAAGTAAAACTGTTATCAAAATATTTTGGTTTTGTATGGAGTTACTTCTAGGCAGCAATCAGAGTGAATTTTGTGCGGCTTCCTTAATTGAACCTTTGTGAGTAGGTTCGCTGTAGAATTTCTCGACTTTGTAAATAGCGAAAGCTTCTGTTGTGTTTTGTAAATTTTGCTTGTTGTTTCTCACAGCAAGAGTTTGATTTTTGTTCTGGATTGTGCTTACTAAATGTTAGTTATGATGGATGTATCATGTATCTCTATTTGTGTGGTTGGATGATGTATGTATTTAGTTGTATATATGTGTTTTCATCGTTCCATGTGTGATGAAAAAAAGAGTTGAATTTGTCATGGATGCATGACTGAATTAACAGGTGTACGGATGGATATGTGACTACACGACGTTGCCATTAGTTTTCATTTAGAAATAATGTGTTTAATCGTTTGTTCTTTTATTTTTCTTTTGTTAATGCTTCCGTTGTTTATATAACATGTATTGTGGATTCGGTAAATATTACATATATAATTATTTGCTCGGAAGTTGTTAATCTGTATAACAATTGTAAAGAGTATCTTCGATAGAAGTTGTTGAGACTTTTCTTCTGTATTTTTCTGTTTATTCTTCCGTTATTTAGCATTTTAGTCAGGATTCTGTGCAAATAATTCTTATTCTAAAGTCCTTGATCTTTTTTTTTTATATATTTGTAAATAGTTTTTTGAGAAAAGTTTTTGGTGGTTTGTCATTGCTAAGAGTCCGATTCGGAAAGGCCACATTTCTCACGTTATTGTTTCTCCTTGAGTATGTTTGCACAAATTTATTGTGCTCTTGGTGTGTTTCATGGCATGGCAACTTCACAACGTCCCTAGAAGGTATTGTTTGTATATTTTGATGCTTCAGTAAAGTAGCAACTGTATATTGTTTGTATATTTTGGTGTGATTCATGGTATCTTTTACCGTCTTCTAAAAGTTGTTTATCACAAGTACCTTTTACATTGGTACGCATTCAAACAATCTCCACACACCTATATTTCCATTGCATTTGCTCGAGTAACTTCTTTACGGGCTTAAAAGAAAGGTGATGACAACAATTAACCGAAATTTTAAAAAATAGTATTAAATTAATATAATATATTAAAAATAATATCAATATAATAAGTTTAATATAAATAGTATCACGAGATCGGAACCCTGGATTCCGAACGTTAGATCGGAATCCAGGATTCCGATCTAAGCTTTGATCGGATTCTGAGTTTCCGATCTAAGCTTAGATCGGAATCCGAGATTCCGATCTTAGCTTTTTAATTTTTTTATATATTATTTATTTATTTATTTATTTTATTAATTAGTTAAATAATTAGAAAAATAGATAATATATTGTAAAAATATTGAAAAAATCAGGAATAATTAAATTAAATTTTATATGTAATTTAGTATTTTTTGGGGAAATTAAATTTATTTTCATTTTAATTAATTTATTTAATTAAAATATAATTTTTTATAACTTATTTAATTAAAATATAAATTTTTATAACTTATTTAATTAAATGAATTGTACCATTTAAAAAGGATTATAAATATTTAGAATTTGCAGGGATACAAAGGCATAATCCTTTCAGAATGTTCAAAGTTTTATTAATTCTTTCTGCATTTGCAGGGATACAAAGGCATAATTTGAACATTAAAACTTTAAACAGGCTTAACTTTTGATAGGAAGGTCCGTTTGGGGCGATCGAGGACAATCCGGAAAGCTGGCGACGAGATCTACGCATTTTACAGGGGTGAAATCCCGTAACGACCATTTTCGAGGCCAAAAAACGCTCTCTAGACCTCCAAAATCCACTTTGAAAGTTTATAAACCTAAAAACCACTCTAAACTACTAAAAATGTTTTTAAAATCATAAATTAATCATTAAAAAGAGAAATGCAGTAAATCAAGTGAATTTAGTCTTTCTTCTCCGTCTCAGTAAAACATCAATCTCGTGTGATTCCTTTCTAACGCAATCCAGAAAGTGCTTCCTTGATCATGAGACTCGATATGATTGTTTAATATATAATATGAAAGTAATATATACAGAGGACGACATTCGGGACGCATATCAAATGGTTGTTTAAATTAATTAAAAATTTATACTTAATTATTCATTTTTTAATTAAATAAATTAATTAAATTTATATTTAATTAAATAAATTAATTAAAAGGAAAATAAATTTAATTTTCCAAAAAAAATACTAAATTACATATAAAATTTTTTTAATTATTCCTGATTTTTTTATATTTTTTCAATATTTTTAGAATATATTATCTATTTTTCTAATTAATTAACTAATTAATAAACTAATAAAAGGAAAAAAAATACTAAATTACATATAAAATTTAGTTTAATTATTTCTGATTTTTTCCATATTTTTTCAATATTTTTACAATATATTATCTATTTTTCTAATTATTTAACTAATTAATAAATTAAATAAATAAATAAATAAATAATATATAAAAAAATTAAAAAGCTAAGATCGGAATCTCGGATTCCGATCTAAGCTTAGATCGGAAACTCAGAATCCGATCAAAGCTTAGATCGGAATCCTGGATTCCGATCTAACGTTCGGAATCCAGGATTCCGATCTCGTGATACTATTTATATTAAACTTATTATATTGATATTATTTTTAATATATTATATTAATTTAATACTATTTTTTAAAATTTCGGAACAATTAAGTCTTTTGTCGCAAACAAATTTGAATAGGCTAGAAATGAAACCCACGAAGAAGAAAATCACCAAAAAAAAAATTGAAAATTAAAAAACAATAATATTATTATTAATAATAATACATTCTCACCATAAACTAAAATTATAATCTAAAATTATTTGACATTACTCCCATCTAGGAGTGTATAACGTCTAAAACGACCACGAAAATGGACAGTTGTGTTATCCGTTTCGTCGTCGAAATCACGAAAATACACTTGGACGAAACCGTTTCAAGCTTTCGTTAATTGTTTAATTTTTAAAACGCAACCAAAATCTTTAACCGTTTCGTTTCGTTTTAGATGAAACGAAACAAAATAACGGTTAAACAGGCACCGTTTTCGCCCCTACTCCCATCCCCTCAAGTCTTAAGTTCAGAAAGTCAAAAGGAAAAATATAGTTCAGATTTATCATTTGTCCCATTTCCCGATACCTAAGGAGCATCATAACTCTTCTTTGTTACTCCTAGATCATCGGGCCTTTTTAAAATGTCACAGTTGCTGGCGCCTGCGACCTTCTCCTAATTGCTTAATTCAATAATTTTGCATTTCATTAAGCAAAAAAATATAACAATCATATGAAAAATAAAAGGTAAAGAAGAGAAAAAACCAGGTGATACTAAAGCCCAGTAAAATAAAAAGAAAAGCCCAGTTCATAACAGGCGGCCTTTAATTAAAGAATTTTTTTTTGGTTTATCGCGGATTTTTTGAAGATTGATTACAATATTCTTATTTTCAAATATTTGGCAATTGATAACTAGCCCTTATTCTTATTTTAGTGGTAAAGGGCAATGCATCATGAGTGAGGGTCGTAAATTCGACCCGGTTGAGGAATTTTATTTCAAAATGAGTTTGATGGCTTGAATTGTCAAACAGAACTTCCTAACCAAACAAGGAGACCGTGATTTTACGTATCGTATACGTGTTCTCCTGGGCAGTCCTATACCAGCATATACCAGTTGAATCTAGAATGTGTACAGCCATATACCAGGCTAAAAAAGCCATTACTTGTAGATGCTCCGTTTAGAATAAAGTAGCAATTTTATGGTTAATACCGGATTGGTATATGTCCGGTATGATAGCCTTTTGGATGATTTTTTTACTTTTGTTTTGTTTTCATACTGTTTCTGTTTCATTTTTTCAAAATGAAACTGGGTGGCGCTCTCACTTTTTATCAAAAAAAAAAAATAGCAGGCTAAAAAGCTTGGCCAACTGCAGCACTGCTGTACCAATTCCATGACAATCCCATATATACAGATCATGAAGCTAAACTATTTTTGTAAGAGCTGGAAACAGCCTGTGAGATTAACCAGATTGGCATCTTCATACCAGCAAAAGCTACAATGGACCTGGCATCTTCTAGATTGTTATACAAATACCTTAAAATGGATCAACTGAAGCAGGAGAGAGTAATTGGTAAAACAACATTTTGTGTTATAATGTTCAGTAATTAATTATCAGCTAAAACAAACAAGCCGGTCGAACAACTGAAAGTTATTCACATTCTTTTTTATCAATTACAATTTTTAGTAAATACTCTTACATGTGAGGACAAAAAATGACCAAACTTTTAGTGTTAGTAAGATACTGAATGACTACCGTGAAGATAATGAATGAACGATGCATAAATTATTCTTGAGCTTTTTCTGCATTGTCGGAGATTCAACAGAGGTCACTTAAGTACTATTAATTTTGTATCAATAATAACATAATTACAATATGAAACTATGAAATTTAACTTTTGACGTCAATATTAGAAACAGTGGCGGATCTAGAAAAAATATTTAGGTAGGGATGAGTGCTCTAATGAATCATTTGATCGAATGGTTCTTCTTTTTCTATTTTTCAGCCCCACCTTTGAGTACTTCAATGACAGAAAAAATTCGCTGAGACTAAAGAGGGGCTCCAGGGGCTCGACGGCGGTAGGTGGGGCTCTAGCCCCACCCGCCCCAGTGGTGGATCCGCCCCTGATTAGAATTATAGTCTCCTTTTATAGGCATTAATTGTAAAATTTCTTAAAAAAATTGCCATATAACTATAAATATATGTAAAAATTTGATGAAAAAAATAAAATGTGAATTGAAACATATACTTTTGTATTTTAATCCGCCCTTGTTAAGTTTTATTCTATATTTCTAATTGGAATTATTTGTACGTTGTACATTTCACTTCAAATTATGGAAGCAATCAATCATAATGTGAATCATTTGCAAGACATGACAGACTTTAGCCAAGCAAAGGACGACATAACTTGCTAGAGATGTAGACTGTGGAGGTCAGTGTAAGACTCATGAAAATATGAGGATAGGGATACTGCTTGGTGCACTAGTTGGCATAATCATGATGATAGACAACACAAGATGATTGAGAAATAATACAGATCATGTCTTTGGATTCTAGAGACAGCTCAGATACAATTAGACATGTTTGAATAGAGGGGAGATTAACAGGACCAAACTATGATGGATATAACAATGAATTAAACATTTTGTGGGGTTTCATAGAAAATAGCAAAAATAATTGTACGTATCATAGCTGCATAGGGAGATAAGAACAAATAAGTGCAAAGGAATCAAGTATATGTTAGAAAAGAAATAAGGAGCAGGGTTGCCAGTTACTGTTTGCGTACTTCTCTCCAGAGATTCTGACAAAAAACACTTGAACTTTGTATTGCATATGTCAGAAGAAAAAGTTGGGTAAAGGTAAAAAAGACAAGGGAACAATTATGTAGGTCAGTTGCATGCATTTGGTGTTTAACTATGCTTCAATTATATGAGGCTTTAGGAACCGCACTAGTCAGTAGTCACTAGTCGCAAACTGACTATTCTCCGAAATTTCGCTGAATCTCAGCACCAATTAGAATTACAGTTGGGAGAATTTCTATTGTCAACCATGATACACAGAGGATTTGGTGCACCATGACCCAATCAAATCTCATAGCAAACAAAATTTTATAATTTTTTAAATTTTTTTACTATTTTTTTCGAATTTTTTAAAATTTGTCATTTTTTGCAACAAATACATTAATTTGTAGCAAAAAATGACAAGTTTTAAAAAATTCAAAAAAATAGTAAAAAAAAATTAAAAAATTTTGTTTTCTATGAGATTGACAATTTATGAAACCACCGACCAAAATAGTCATGGTGTACGGAACCCTCTATGCATCATGATTCACAATAGAAATTCTCTTACCATTGATACAGAAACAGCATGAAAAAAAATTATGAAATATACGCGGGAATGTAATGTTTTAATGAAGTGAGCAATTTGCATAGAGCTTTTTGGTACTTGAATGACGCAAATTCATATTTTGGGACGCACGAAGAATAACTTATTCGCGAATTAGAGAACCAGCTCTTGGTCTAGTGGCAAAGAGCAATGCATCTCAAGTGAGAGGTCGCAAGTTCGAAACCCGGCTATGGGGTCTTTATAGACATTTAATTTAATTTAAAAATAAGTTGGGAGGCTTGACCCCCAATTTATCTTCAAAAAAAAAAAAACTTGTTCGCGAATTAGCACGATTTGCGCAATAAAACGCGGGACGAATAAGGCGAACAACCTATTCGACACCTTATTCTTGTTTCCTCAAATTGGCGAACTGCCGAACTGCCGAACGAATAAGGGACTGTTCGAACAGCATATTTAGTTAGTTCACGCCACGTACCAAACACAATTGATCCTTACCACTGTCAAGCTTTTCTAAAACAATTAATTATCGTCGTATATAGAAGTCACCAGATCAAAATTAAAGGAACCATATTAGGGTAGAATTTGTTTAGTTTCTTCTTAAATATGATGTTAACTGTCAATTATGATCGTAAGATTGAGGCCAACAATAGAACATTCAACGCATCATTTTTAGGCATGGATGTGGAAATAGGGATGACAAAAGGATTAACGACTCGACGAATTAATTTCATTTTGTCAACAAACCAAGCATTAAGCTCAAATCATTGACGAATGAAAGTGAACCTCATTCAAATGTCGTCTGCAATCGTTAACTTGACCAACTCAATATGTACAGGCTCCGTTTGTCCATTTGGAAAGAAGAAAATAAGAAAATAAATTTATTATAAATAATCTAAACTCTTCACAAATTTACACACTTTCCATTCTTCTTTTCACTTCTTTCCTTTTCTCACACCTTATCCAAACGGAGCACAAGAAGTATTTTATGATTTATCAAATTTTAGGCCCTATTTGCATTGGGCCGATACGATTTAGGTATTTAAATTAAATAAAAATATAATTTAAGCACTGGAATATTATTTTTTCACTTTAGTCTTAACCATTCTGATAAACTCAACTACACACCGAAGCTAGCTGAATTTATAGCAGATTCATATATTGAAAGCTCGTTCTTCATTTAAAATTAAGCCAACTCGAATTCTTAACAAATCAAATTAACTCAAACCATTGTATAAGTTCAAAATTTTAATTTAAACTAGCTTAACCCAATAAATTTTTTTATGAAACTCAGTTTTGAGTAGCCCGCCTAAATTTGATTTGTTTCTATGTGGATAAGTTAGGCGATCAAAATCAGTTCTCAAATTTTAATAAAGGATAAACCAAGGAACCAGGGAATCAAATAAAACTATTGGACAACTATCATATCCGTACATTGAGGTTTGAATTGTTGACGTCACTTGCATTGGGCTATTCTATCTGTCTCTCTCCGCCACCTTAAAATATGAGATCACAAACTTTCATGAAAAACCATGTTATAAGGAATCAAGCCAGTATTGTGTCACAGATTGCTCCTCGGAGAAAATTACAACCAAACACATTCTATTCTGGACTTCTTCTTCTTCTTTTTTTTTCTTTTTATTTTTTAACTCCTCTATCTTGTTCAGGCTTTTTGTTATATTTCATAGAAGTTGAGATTCAGCTTTGTTATATCTCAAGGGAAAACCGATTTTATGTGAAGGTTACGGGATGAAATCTAATTAGAAAATTGTTGTGAGTATTTGAAATTGAAAAAGTTTATTCGATTTTTCTATATATATATATATATATAATGCCTAACGTGTCATCGATGACACGTACCATCAATTTGTCATCGAATCGTTTCGAGATCCAAAATTCAAACGGTCAATCCAAACCGTTCAAGTTGATCACTATATTGAAATACCTTGCAGACCTTTTTTTTTCCAAATTTTATATTTTTCAATTTGTTTGCTATTTATTATGATATTTTCAAATTGGAGGACATGAAATACTCCAATTATAATATTTTTTAAATATCATAATAAATAGCAAAAAAATATGAAAAAAATGTAAAATTTGGTCTCCAAGGATAGTTTAATATGATGAATAACTTGAACGGTTTAGATTGAACATTAAATTTTAGATTTCGAAAAACGACTCTATGGCACGGGACCCTCTATGCCATCTATGACACGTTAGCCATTCTCTCTCTCTATATATATAGATAGATAAATAGATAAAATATATATTTCCATCACACTGTGTTAAGATCACCAATAACCAGTTATTTCCAGCAATTAAGACTTCTCCATTTTTTTTTTCATCTTTTTTTTCCCAAATTTTATATTTTTTAATTTGTTTGCTATTTATTATGATATTTTCAAATTGGAGGACATGAAATACTTCAATTATAATATTTTTTTAAATATCATAATAAATAGCAAAAAAATGAAAAAATGTAAAATTTGGTCTCCAAGGGTATTTTAATATGATGAATAACTTGAACGGTTTAGATTGAGCATTAAATTTTAAATTTCGAAAAACAACTCTATGACACGGGACCCTCTATGCCATCTATGGCACGTTAGCCATTCTCTCTCTCTATAGATAGATAGATAGATAGATAAAATATATATTTCCATCACACTGTGTTAAGACCACCAATAACCAGTTATTTCCAGCAATTAAGACTTGTCCATTTTTTTTTCATCTTTTTTTCCCCAAATTTTATATTTTTCAATTTGTTTGCTATTTATTATGATATTTTCAAATTGGAGGACATGAAATACTTCAATTATAATATTTTTTAAATATCATAATAAATAGCAAAAAAATGAAAAAAATGTAAAATTTGGTCTCCAAGGGTATTTTAATATGATGAATAACTTGAACGGTTTAGATTGAGCATTAAATTTTAGATTTCGAAAAACAACTCTATGGCACGGGACCCTCTATGCCATCTATGGCACGTTAGCCATTCTCTCTCTCTATAGATAGATAGATAAAATATATATTTCCATCACACTGTGTTAAGATCACCAATAACCAGTTATTTCCAGCAATTAAGACTTCTCCATTTTTTTTTTCATCTCCAGCATAATCATACCATCTAGCTTTGATTAGCAATTAATAAGAGAGGTGAGTTTGCAAATGTCTATCCTCTAAACACTAATAATACGAGGAGCAAACTCCAATGGCAATAAAATTTAGGGATTACAGAAATTTTAAAATCTCTAATCCCAACCATGCAGTGATGCAGGTCAGCAGGTGGCCTCCTAATTTGTCATTTGTCATATAATATATAGGTGAATTAAACAAATAGTAAACCGTACAAATGGTGCATGTAGCACCTACAGTCATTATCTAGATAGGTACCATCTCCATTGCGGTCCCCTTTAAAAGTGTTAAATGCTATTAGTAGTATGAATATCGCACATATATCCTCACTATTATTGCATATTATTGTACCGCGATAAGTGTTCTATCATTTTTAAAGAATTTCCAAGTTTAGAAAGGTGGGATACACATCTAACCAACTGACATCTGCTGGCTTTCTCATCCTCAACGTCAAGCAATTGTACCAGTTTTATTGTTGCATGATAAAGAGGAATTACCTGAAGACATTTCCTCTTTGAAGCCAGCTTTTTATTTTTTTTGCAAAAAAATTAAAAAAATAAATCCAATGATTAAATGCTAGAAGTGGAATTAAAGAACGTAAATAACTAATTAATGGTTCAACATCTAGGTTAATGTGTTCATTTCTTAGCAATGGGGCTTTACATATATTTTACCCCTCATTACATATAATTATTTAGCTACAATAACAACTACAGCCCCTAATTCTCTCGATTGGGAATTAAATGAATAACAAACATGATGAAAATACTACAAAAGGGGGGAAAAAGAGAGAAAATGGGTGAGGGAATGTTCTTGGTCTCCCACTTGTACCTATGTTTCATCTCCAAAAGGAATGATTTAAGGTATCAAAAAGCACTAGCATTCTAAAAAAGTGCTCATTTCTGATGACCCTACTTCAAATAACACTACTTAAATCTAATATCATTCCAGATCCTATCTTTGCAAATATAGATCCTAAGCTGAAAATTCGAAGTTGTAAATTATGGTTCTGAGAGAGTTTTTTCTGTTTTTTTTTTGTTGGAGATGAAACTGAAACAGGTAAATGGGCGACAGAATATATTGATTTACCCTACAAAATCAAGGGGGGAAAAAAATGAACATTCTAACTAGATAACATTACTACTTGACTGCATTACCTAGAAGAAAAGGCTCGACTCATTTGTCCTTTGATCCACAACCTCTTGGCCATGGCCATGACTCTCTCCTTCCCCTTCCTCTCTCTCTTCATGCCTCTCTTCTTCTTCTTCTTCCTCTTCCTCCTCTCCATCATCCCCTTCTCTCTCAAACTCGCGTGATGAACCCATTTGATCTAATGGCAGCACCACTGCATCAAGCAGCTCCGAACCTCCACCTTTTGCCACTTCAGTATCCCCCGTGGGATTCACTGAAGGAGAACTCGGCGAATACATATAACTGCTAGACTTAGAATAGAGCTGGTCTAATTGGTGGAAATAGGGGCATGTCTTTGAATGTTGGGGCCTCTTCTTGCCACTCTCCTTAGCTTTCCTAAAGTACTTGTTTATATTCTCCCACTTCTCCTTGCACCGCTTGGCGCTTCTACGGTAGCCCAGTGCTGTCATCCTCATGCTAACCTCCTCCCAAAGTGGGCCCTTCAATCCTGGTTCCTGGAACCTGGCCTCAAGCCCACTTCGGACCCTAATTAGTGCCTGAACCTCAGTCTTCGGCCATCTACTTGTGCTAAACCCTAGACCTGAACCTGCATGAACATTACCAAGATCCTGATTCTCCGACATATCCACCACATGAGTTGAAAGCATATTGTTAGCATCAGCAGCAGTGCCAGTCATGTCAATATCAGGGTTTGTAGGAAGGTTAATTGTCTCGCCGGTGATTTTTTCCAAGAAGGAAACAATGGCAGCCTCTCGAGCGGAAGCAAGAGCACGTTCCTGTGCCCTAGCGGTGGCTTCACGGGCAGCCTTGGCGGCTTCTTGGAGTCGCCAAGATTCCTCCCGGCTGGCGCGCTCCTGCTCCCGCCGCTCCATGGACTCCAGGAAGCGGTTGTGCAGCGCCTCCTGGTGGTCCACAAGCTGCCTTACCAGCCGCTCAAAAAATGCGGCAAGGGAGCTAAGCCTGCGCTGCCGCCGTCTCTTCCTCCTCCCTTCCCCGCCACTTTTGGATGCCTTCTTCACCGGTGTGGCCTCCTCACCAGCTGAAGTTTCAGTTGCTGTGGGTGCCATTGATATGTCCCCCAAACCCACTGGTTCATTGATGAGAGGGTTCTCATCGCCGGTTAAACCAGAACCGGAACCGGCACCAGTCTGATTGCCCATGCCGGTGCCTGTGCAATCAACACCATCACCACCACTTCCACCGGCAGTATTTCCCCCAGCACTGCCGGTACCACCAGCAACACTGCAATCGGCAAAACCAGAACTGCTACCGGGCTTGTAGATTGCCTCCAATTCACTGAAAAGTTTGTAATTATTTCCATTGCCGGCCTCAGACCCCTTTTTGAAGTATTTGGCTGGAGGCTGTTGTGGTGAAGATGGGGCCGCATCAGGCTCCTTTTCCTTGCACCTTTTGTTGTTACTACTAATGAAGTCTATATCCAAAGGCCTCCTATAAATATGATTTTTAAGAAGAATAGAATTAAATAGAGAATGCCTAAAGCTGAAAGATAACATTTAAATTTTCATTACTGCTTTTGAAGTCTCTATCCAAAAGCCTAATATAAATGTGATTATAAAGGATAAAATTAAGGAGAGTGCATAAAGATGAAAGATAACAATTAATTCTGAAAAGTTTATGCTACTAAATGTTGGCCAGGCTTTCCCTTTTTCTCTCTGCTGCCCTGTGAATTGTGAGGCGCTCATAAAGCAAGTCATAGGAATCAGGTGTCACTTTCCACATTTCATCATTTTACAATTATTAGCCCATTGAATACAATAAATTTGCAATAAAACACACATTTATTTGATTTTCTTATAGTACGTATGTTGCTCAGTTCAGATATACATATAATTCACTGAGTTTACCCAAATTGAAAATTTCAAATTGTGAACTACCCCTCTTCTTCTGACTTACAAAATCAAAATCAAAATAAAGAATTTTGTACCAAATTCAGAATGCGATTGTCTAAATTCAAATTCAAAACTTACCAACTCGGCTCCTTAATTGCCGACTCTTCTTCCCCGGCACCGGAACCGCCACCTGGTAAAATAACATCATCCTCTCCTGTGCCACCACCACTTGTACCAGTATCAACTGCCAACTTAAAACCCATTGCCACATTGAAAAAAGACGGAGCCGCATGGGTACCGCCACCACCGCTTCCCGCACTGGGCCCACCACCGCCTCCCGAATTCTCCGGGCCCGACTCTGGGTCGAGCCCAAGTTGCTGGTGCACCATCAACCTGGTTCTCTCATGGTGGTCTTGTTGGGTGTGTGGTGTTGGGTTAAACAGTTGGAAATGGTGGTGTACATGGTGGTTCTGTGAATGATGGTGTTGTTGAAATAGCTGTTGCGTGAAGGGAATGTGGGAATGGAAATGGGAATAATGGGGTTGGAGAGAAGAAACAGCGACAGGCGCAGAGAGAGGTGGAGCTGGTGGTGCGAGAGGCGGCGCCGCCTGAGGCGTGCCAGAGGAGATGGAGAAGAGAGAGGAGGCGTCGACCATGAATTGCTGGAACTCTGACACGCCTCCACCATACCCTTGTTGCATCTTTGTGTAGAATACTAGAATTTCGAATGTTTCAAGGTGGGTTTTGTTAAATTCGTTTGAAATTGGAGAAATGAGAAGTTAGAACTCTTTCTTCGTTCTAGTTTAACGGTTTGGTGCCATGCTTGGGATATTGTGGGAAGGAATTGGGGACGAGGGAGTCGAGAAAGTGCAAGAAGGTGCTTGAAGTTTTAAGAAATTATGCGCCTGTGTGTGAATTGAGGTTTTTGTTTTAGGTGAAAGGAGATTTGTAGAAGAATTTTCTTCAAGACTTGTAGTTGAATTTGTTTCTAAGTTGTAACTTGCTTGGTTTTGGGTCATGCGTTTGGTTCATGCGCGTGGATGGAACTTGGAAGAAGAACGTTGGCTTTGGCTAGAGAGATAAACCTCTCAGTCTCTCTCTCTTACTAGAACGCTTAAGCGAGTGAGTGAGAATTTTGTCCAATTCACCTCCTATTTCTGTAAAATTTTATACTAGTCTCAAATTCGCAGCCGGGGCTGATGTACTTCTTGCACTGTGACGGGAGTACACTTATTACTTTATTATTAGTAATGTTTTCTGCTAAACAATTTTGATAAATACAAGAAATAAATACCTTTCAGTCTTTATGATGATTGATATTTAAATTGCAGTTATTTATTTTAGCCCATAAAATTACATAACATCAGAAAAGTTTGTCAAACATAACTCAGCTATTGTCTGTAAAATTATTCAACACTCTCAAAAGTTGGCAACACAACACAATTAAAGAACCGACGAGGGCATTATCAGAAGGAGAAATTTCAAATATTTCAATTAATTCTATTTTGCCGAGAAAACTTTATTTAGATTGACCTGCTTATTTTTATTTAGTTTAATTTAAAACTTATGGTAATTGATTTTCAGATTGTGTTTTGATTTTAACAATTAAAAAAGATTAAACAAACCATCAATAATATTTTAAATTACTTGTATCTCTAGTTATGAATTGAAAATTTTAACCAAATTAAATTTTAGTTGACTAAAATTATATTTATTTAAACTTATTTTAGTTCGAATTGAGTTTTTTTAAGATAAATGGGGGTCTAAGCGATCCAACTTATTTTTAAATTAAATTAAATGTCTATAAAAGACCCCAGTCAGATTTTGAACCTGCAACCTTTCACTCAAGGTGCATTGCTCGAATTGAGTTGAACTATTTTTTAATAAAATTCCCAATCAATATCCCCTATGGTCCATTATTTATTATTTAAATTTTAAAAAATTAGTTAGACTAATAACAAATTGAAAATGCCGTCACGCTTATTAAAATGCAAGCATTTAATTCTTTTCGTACCAAGATATTTATTTGTAAGGACCAAACTCGTTTTTTTTTAAAAAAAAAAAGAAAATATAAATTTAGGTTCCCGAGGGGCCTAAGAGGAATAAAGAAGCAGAGAGAGGTGGGGAAGGAGGGTAGATGGAAAGGTTAAAGAAATGGGGCACAGATCGTGACGTCAGCATGGGGATGAGCAACTACTGGCACACACGGCATTTGTTTTGCCACCGGCAGAGGTCACGTGCCTGGCACGTGTGAAGGAGTAGAGGAAGTAGGAGGGGCAGCCTTGGGAAATGTCACTCTTTGGTTCTTTCTGAGTTTTAGGTTCTCTCTCTATGTATTTGTTTAGTCTACTAGCTAGTACGGTACTACCACCACTACTACTATATCTTCCGTATTTTTATATAATAATAATACAGTACTGCATTGTTCGGCTAACTCGGTTTTTCCCTATTCTTTTTTCTCATTTCCACTGATATTTTTGTGTCATTTTAGAATGGACTAAAATGTTTGGTTTAAATAAAAAACCATTTTTAGATTTTGTCAGGTTTTGTAAAACACGATACGATCTTATTGGAACGTCACGACACAACAAGTATAAAAAAAATATAATAACACGTGTTGATGTACTCAGTGGCGGATCTAGAAAAAATATCTAGGTGGGTCTGACAACTTCTGTTTAAGTCTTCAGCCCCACTTTTGAGTGCTCCAATGGCAAAAAAAATTAGCTGGGGCTAAAGGGGGGCTCCAAGGGCTCGACGGCGTGAGGTGGGGCTCTAGCCCCACCCGCCCCGGTGGTAGATCCGCCCCTGGATGTACTGCATCAAAGTCAGTATTATGGTGAAGGTTTCTCAGACAATGACACGTTTAAAAACACGACACGAGTTGACATTTTTCGAATCAATTGAAATTTTCAGTTTAAATTATGAAACATGTTGAAGTTTTGTCAAGTTCAAATATTTTCAAGTTTAAACTAATAGAAACCAAATAATTTTAATCGAGAGGGATGAATAGAATTATTCATATACAAAGCCTTGAGAACCCACGTGATACAGAAAAGTTGATGAGACAATGCATAAATTTTAAATTGCAAATAATTGTAAAATGTGTTTTTATTTTTTTTTCTCAATTACTATAGAGAAAAATTACTTAAGAACTTGGCATTTTAGATATAATTGATTTGGATTGAAATTACTATTGGAAAAAAAATAGGAGATCCAAGAATATATACCTCTCTCCACCTTTTACTCTCTGAAGTGAAAAACAAAACCTTTTCTTGGCAGATAGCTAGAATACAAAACAAACGAGTACATAAAAATTCAATGATGTGAATTTAAATACAAGAGTTGCACAATCACAGTAGTATAATATAAATGTCTATAAATACAGAAAAAGTAGAGGTCAAGTAGAGAGAGTCCCATTATTACTATTATTAAATATTACAAAAGTAATAAAATTGTAGTATTTTCCTTGGTCGCCGGAATGGGTACAGAGATACTCTTACTAGTTACTAGTTACTACTGCTACTGGCTACTGGATGTCTGGATCATTGGCCACTCCATTACGATTCAAATACATCGACGGGACTTACTGTTCCGTCCGAAACACCCAACACTGTAGCCGACCAGTGAGCGTGGCCCACGCTTTGTCAAATCGCTAAAGTCGTCGCCTCCTTGCGTACGTGTCGGTCGGCCATTGGTCGTTACGGTTCCCGTCTGGATCTATGGAAAGCTCCTGCTCTTAGCGGCACGGGACGGGCACCGCGCCTACGTGGGTCACGTCGTGTGGGGGCCGTTTGCATGGATCGGATCTTTTGTAGTCTATTTTTTAAAGGCTAGCGTGTGTCACGCATTGAAAATCTTTTGGTCCTTCCGCGTAGGCTAATAGGGAGTATATTTGGGGATGCAACATACCTTTTAGCATAGTATGTTTCGACTGTATACTTAGTTTAATTTTTTTTTATAAAGGGCATTATTAAAAATGTTAGCTATGACAATGTAAGAATGGTTATATAGATTATATTTAAATTTTACAAGATCTTTCAGTTAATTTGAATTGGGAATATATGATCGAACAGGAAAATATTTATCAACAAGGTAAATTTGAATTTTTGCAATATTTCGATTGTATGACTAAATATCACAATGTGACTATTTTATATTCGCTTTAGTATTTTGACAGAATTTTTAAAATTGTAATTTTCTATAGTTTGGTTATATATAGATTATGTCCTCAGCGATTTAAGCTTTTTTTTTCCAAAAATTAAATCAATATCGTTGAGAGAATACATTCGGATACTTAAGGATGGTGGACTAAAATTTTCAGTTGGGCTTGTGCCTTAATCAATTGTAAGTTTGTAACCATTTAATTTTAAAGGAACTATTGATCTGGATTTCAGCTCATGCAAAAAAAAAAATATTAATTCACTGCATAATTTACTTTAAAATAAATTAATATAACTGTTATAATTGTATAATTGTATTTTCATTATTACTACAACAGTCAGTTTACATCCTATTTATACATGCTATACAACAAGGAATGCTATCTATGCGCTGGCTATACAAGGTAAATAATAAAGATGATTGCCAAGCTAAAAAGGAAATGAAATGACATAGAATATAACGGCTAGTAGAAGATTTCCAGACAGCTGTATGCGCACATCATGGGCTGGATAATATGCTGCAATTGACGCTGGCATAATTGGTTGATATATCATTCTTCACACTCCCCCTCAAGTTGGGTTCATAGATGTCGAAGGAGCCCAACTTGGATATAATAGTTTGAAATTGCATTTTTGTTAAGGCTTTGGTAAACACATCAGCAAGTTGATTTTTACTTGACACATAGGGTGTTTCAATTTCTTTTGACTTTATCTTCTCTCGTATGAAGTGACAATCAATTTCAATATGCTTGGTTCGTTCATGGAAGACAGGATTATTGGCGATATGCCGCGCTGCTTGATTATCGCAAAACATCGGCATTGGCTCTTTATTTTCTTCACCGAGATCATGCATTAATTGTTTTAACCAAATCATTTCACTAGTAGTAGAAGCCATGGCACGATATTCAGCCTCTGCACTCGATCGTGCCACGACCGCTTGTTTCTTGCTCCTCCATGTAACCAAATTTCCACCAACAAATGTACAATATCCAGTGGTGGATCTACGATCGTAACTTCCAGCCCAGTCTGCATCCGAATAGGCCATAATTTTCAAATGATTGTGTTTTTTCAATAATAGCCCTCTTCCTGGTGTTCCTTTGAGATAGCGCAGAATTCGTATAACTGCATCCATGTGTGTTGTTCGAGGAGCATGCATGAATTGACTCACTGTATTTACGGAAAATGTTATGTCAGGACGAGTAACGGTTAAATAAATTAACTTTCCCACTATCTTTTGATATTGACTAATATTTTGTAAAAGTTTGCCATCATCGGGGTCAAGTTTTACATTTAGTTCACTTGGTGTTTCTATAGGCTTACATCCTAATTTACCTGTTTCATCCAACAAGTCTAAGATATATTTTCTTTGTGATAAAAATAATCCTTTGTTAGAATATGCAATTTCAATTCCTAAGAAATATTTTAGTTTTCCAAGATCTTTAATGTCAAATTTTTTGTGTAGATAACTTTTGACATTATTGATGTCATTTGTGTTGTCACCGGTTATTATTAAATCATCAACATATATTAGTACAATTGTGACACGACTCATGTTACGCTTGATAAACATAGAATGGTCAGCATTACTTGTTTGAAAACCACACGAAATTAAAGCCTGGCTTAATTTGGTATACCACGCCCTTGGAGACTGTTTTAGGCCATAGATGGATTTGTTCAATTTACAAACTAAATTTTTATCATGTTCTTTTGGATGACCGGGAGGGAGTTCCATATAAACTTCTTCTTCAAGTGTTCCTTGAAGAAAAGCATTTTTTACATCCATTTGATATAAATTCCAATCCTTATTAACAGCAATTGAAAGAATGACTCTAACGGTATTCATTTTAGCTACAGGGGCAAAGGTTTCTTTGTAATCAATTCCGTATGTTTGAGTGTACCCTTTTGCAACTAACCTTGCCTTGTATCTTTCTACGGTGCCATCACTATTATATTTAATTTTATAAATCCACTTACAACCAACCGGGCTTTTGTCATGAGGTAACTGAACAATATCCCAAGTTTTATTTTTTGCAAGAGCATGAAGCTCCTCTTGCATGGCTCGCTGCCACGTTGGGTCGGTTTTGGCCTCATGAAAATTTTTTGGTTCTCGTTCTTTAGAAATGGCACCGAGATAACTGCGGTAATTGGTATGGATATTTTCATATGACAAGTGATTTTCTATAGGATACTTGAAAGTGTGATAAGTAATAAAATCATGTAATCTTATAGAGGGTTTGAGAGTTCTACCAGACCTGCGTTGTTCTTGTGGTTCGTTTTGGTTACCTGGATTAAGTTCTACTGCAGTTTCTTCTAAATTTCCTTCGTTCACCTGCTGAGCTTGAGACTCATTTGAATCGGTTGAAATTTGGTCGAGACATATATGTTCCGACCTATCACCTTGAGAGCATTCCAAAACTGGTTGTGTGCTTGGATTTTGCACAAGCCTATTACTTGTACTTAGTACGGGCCTGGTGGGCTGTGACAAATATTTAAGTGATGCACTTCCTTCTGTTTCATGCGATCTACATGTCTCATGAGATCCAGAAGCAATCTCCCCCTGTGCGATATTCTCAAAAAAGGATTTGTCTTCCACAAATTTTACATTTCTTGATATATATATTTTATGTGTGGTCGGGTTCATACATTTATAACCTTTTTTTATAGCAGAATATCCTAAGAAAATGCATTTGATTGCTCTAGTGTCTAATTTATCACGTTGGTTATCTTGATTGTAAACATAACAAGTGCAACCAAAAACCTTCAAGTGGTCAAGACTAATTTTTCGATTCATCAAAAATTCTAAAGGAGACTTATAATCTAGCACAACAGTAGGAGTTCTATTAATCAAATATGTGGCAGTTAGAATGGCGTCGGACCAAAAATATTTAGGAACATTAGTTTGAAACATTAGAGCTCGAGTAACTTCCAAAACATGTCTATTTTTTACGTTCAGCAATACCATTTTGTTCAGGAGTTCCAATACATGTAGTTTGATGTACTATTCCTAATTGTTTTAAAAAATCTCGAAAATTATTATTAATATATTCTGTGCCATTATCGGATCTAAAAATTTGAATTTTCGAGTCATATTGAGTAGAAACAAGATTTACAAATTCCTTGAAAATCGAAAAAACTTCAGATTTAGATTTTAAAAGATAAAGCCAAGTTCCTCTAGAAAAATCATCAATTAAGGTCACAAAATATTTAAAACCATCATAAGAGTCTATAGGTGCAGGACCCCAAACATCAGAATGAATAAGTTGAAAAGGTTTATTTGATTTTGTACTAGATAAAGGAAACGACAATTTTGTTTGTTTGGCAAAGTTGCACACCTCACAAAACTTAGAATCTAAATTAGGTAAACTAAAAATTTTATTTAAAATATTGTCGGAAGGGTGACCCAAACGTCGGTGCCACAAATTATTTGAGTTATCTATTGAAGTAGATGCAAGTGCAAAATTGGTTGGCTTAACAACATACAATCCATGTTCTAGAATTCCTTCACCAATCTTCTTCCCTGTCATTCTGTCCTGAAAAATCACATTCTTTGGTGAAAAGATAACATTACAATTTAAATCCGTTGTAATTTTCCTGACCGAAAGTAAATTAGACGGGAAGCTAGGCATGTACAGAACATCGGTCACTAGTTTATTGAATAAGTGCATTTCACCTATACCTTTTACTTGACTTGTGGAACCATCAGCTAGACCAACTGGCTGCATCATGCAACTACGGTTTAAATTTATAAGACTGGTTGTATTATTCACCATGTGGTCTGTGGCACCAGAGTCCACTATCCACGAGTCCATCCGTTTATTCATTTCATGTACAGAAAGATTACTAGAGGTGACAGCGATTAGATTTGGCTTCAACACATTTTTATTGTTTACCCCTTCAAACAAATCCCTTTGCACGACCTCACTGTTATTTCTCTCTCTAATTTTATCAAAGAATCCAGTCATACCTGTGTTGCCTACCGATTGATTAGATGAGTTCAAGTGCTGCAGGATTTGTTGGAGTTGCGCGAGTGTGAATTGGGCCGCCCCTGAATCAGTGCCGGTGCTTGTGCCAGTAACTGTGGGTTGCGCGACCGCCGCCTGAGCTTGAGGTCTATCCCTCTCTTCCGATCTGTCCCGTCGGGGTTTGAGGTGAGGGAATAGGTCCCAACACCGATCACGGCTGTGACCGGGTTTGTCGCAATAATCGCAGTACGGCGTGGCCCGAGTCCCTCGTCCTCTCCCCCTGCCGCGACCGCTTGAGGAGCCTCGACCGCCCTGACGGATGCTTACATGCTCGCCTTGCTTGGAAGTTTGCTCTCCCTTGTTCCAATGGCTGACAAACGCCTGATTTTCTGATTGCGGCTGGTTGTCAGTAGTCATGAACCGCCGCCTGGTATCTTGGGATCTTTATCTTTTTCTGTGTTTGATCCTGCCATGGCTTAGCTCGACTATTGGTCTTGCTTCCTGGCAACAGAGAATAGAAGTGTATTGTTTGCGTTTACAAGGTGGCTCTTGATACCATGTTATAATTGTATAATTGTATTTTCATTATTACTACAACAGTCAGTTTACATCCTATTTATACATGCTATACAACAAGGAATGCTATCTATGCGCTGGCTATACAAGGTAAATAATAAAGATGATTGCCAAGCTAAAAAGGAAATGAAATGACATAGAATATAACGGCTAGTAGAAGATTTCCAGACAGCTGTATGCGCACATCATGGGCTGGATAATATGCTGCAATTGACGCTGGCATAATTGGTTGATATATCATTCTTCACAATAACTTCACTGTACAATTTCATAATCTTAAAATTAATTTTAATCAATCATAATTATCGATCGTATGCGGGAATTCGTGACTCGAATATGAAACTTAAATTCTATTATACCGAGAATCCACTTAACAATAATTAGGACAATATGTATTTCACCCAACATTAGAATTTAATTTGGACGATTGTTGATTTGACCAATTAATATATAATATTTAATACTAGTTAATTCATAGTCATACGAAAATGGAATAAGTCAAGCCGAGTATGTTTAATTGTTTTCAATATAATTGTATATATATTTTATATTAGATATATATCTAAATGCTTTAGAAAATATTAATCACAGTTCATACTGCATAGAGAGAGAAATGCTTCCTACACTCCTTCGTTTTAGAGATTCACTTTTTTTGACAAAAATACCCTTTGCATTCTTTCAATTCACCCCTTTCAATTCACATTCAGTCTGAAATTCGAAGGGCATTTTCGTCCAAAAGGAGTGGATCTCCAAAAATGAAGAGTGTACGAAGCAATTCCCGCATAGAGGCTATGATGAGAAATTTATATTTAACCAATGACACATGCCTGTCAGAGTCACACCCAAGATTCACAAATTCTTGCCACAGCTATTCAGCACAGCTTTAAGTTTTGGGCTTGCGTGAAAACTTTCATAACAGTGGGCCCAGAATGAAAGGGGGCCAGGGAGACAGACACGTGTCAGTGGTCCTGGATGCCACGGCCTACTGGTGCTGGTTTTGCAGGGAGAGAGTAAAGAGGGGTTATCTTCTCAGACTCGGACTACATGGCTTTTAGCCTCTTGCCTTCTTCATCTTTCCTTTCTCCTTTTAAAATTTTGGATTCTTCCATCTCTCTCTCTCTCTCTCTCTCTCTACCTAAAGCTAAGCGGCGACTTGTCAGAGCAATGATTTACAAGATCTATTGGTGCCATTTATATGGATGCATCTTGCTTCATGAACTTTTTTTTTTAAAAATAAAAATCATGAACCCATTTAGACATCATGAATTTCTACCTTAATATTAGGATGTGTCAAACATCATTTTGTCATTCAATTCAAGTTGGGTATCATTTTCTGTCGGAACTTAGCAATACTTTATGGTGTCATTTACAAGGATGCATGCATTTGATGAACCAATTTATGCTACAAAAATTGCCAACTGACCCTAAAAAAAAATTTATGCCACAAAATGTTATGATATATATAATTTTTAATTCATTGATTACATAAATTAAGTAAATTTTGAAGTATTTACATTCCATGAGTCGTATAAAATATATATGTCTCTGATTTTGTCTTTCACTTGAAAGTTTGGTATCACTTTCGGTTGGCATTTAACATTTCTACTTGACTCAAGGAAGAGAGTTTTTATAAAAAAAAAATAATAATAAAGGGTGAGAAAAAGAACTTAATCTTTGGGAGGGACTAGCAATTATGAAATAAAGTTGGGATCTACACTTTATAAATCATCATACCCTTGTTATGAAACTACGCAGCTAAAAAGTAGCCTATACAAATTCTAGGAGGAAGTACTTGTACAATCTGACAAAAATGCTCTAATTGGGGATTGCTTTACAAGACAGGACAAGTCCTAGAGACTTATCTTTTCTTTGACGAAATTATGGTTGCGAGTGAATTTAAAATGGCAGAATGGGGATAAAACTTTTCTTAGAAAAATGATATGTTTGAAGAAACTAAAATTCACCAAATTAATATTAATTTCTTCGCAAAAAAAAATTCACCAAATTAATACTATTACAGACGCAAATGCTTTAGTAACACAATCGTGGCATTAAGACCTTGGTTATTCTTTCAAAAAAAAACAAGCCATAATAATTTCCGACCCACAGGTAAGATATTCTACATTTTAAACCACATCTCTTTGTAGGAAAAATTTTATCGAAGACAAAAATATCCTCAAGAATTTTAAAAAGGACAAAGGAGGACCAAGATTTTTAAAATAAGCATAGTTATAGCGGCAATAGCATTGCCGCCAGAGTCCGGCTGAATTTTAATTTTTTTTCTTTTTATTTTGCCTATAGCGGCAATACTAACGCCGATATAGGACTTTTTTTCTGCAGTTTAACTTTGGTTTTTACTTGTTAACGTCGGCCAGATTTTTTTTTATCTTTCGTTTTATTTTGTTTTTTACTTTGTTTATAACATGAATCAATTTTAATGTAATTTTACATAATGTTGACATATAAGTATAATTAATATTTTAAATTGTTCAATTTTATTTGTATGTAGGGTTTTCCAAAATGATACGATACAATCGTATTGGCACGTCATGACATGCGTATTGGCACGATATGACACAACACGAGTACGAAATTGGCGCGACACTATCGTGTTATCGTGGCATGTCATAATCGTATCGCGTTGGCAATCTTGAAAAATTAACGCGATTTGACACGACACTACTAACATGCAATACACGATCGTGTCAGTCGTGTCGTGTCATGTTGACACGTTGTGTCAAAAACTTTTCTTTATTTTTTTTATAATAATGTATTAAAAACTGTTAAAATATTAAAATGAAGAAAAAAAAAATTTTGTTGTAGTTTATTTGACTATTCTATAAATTCTCAATATATATACTAGTACAAAATTGCCAGAATATTTTGTTAAAAGATTAATTGATGGTTTTATTTTTTTGCTAGCTCATTTTTTTGTTGTATTGAAAAAGTAAATATACCTTTAAAAAAATAAAGTATGGCTATAATTTGAATTTTTAATATAAAATCAATTTAAATATATTTTTTCAGAAAAATAATTTAAAAAAGAAGTATGTTTATGATTCTATTTCTGGTTATGTTAAAAATTAAATTTGTGTTATCGTGTCGTTTTAGTTCGTGTTGCGTGTTAGTCGTGTCGTGTCAAATCGTGTTAATTTTTCAAGATTGCCAACGCGACACGATCGTGTCGTGCCAATTTCATACTCGTGTTGTGTCATGTCGTGCCAATACGCATGTCGTGTCGTGTCAACACGATCGTATCGTATCATTTTGAAGAACCCTACATACAAATAAAATTGAACAATTTAAAAAATATTAATTATATATATATATATATATAAACATCATGTAAAATTACATTAAAATTGATTTATATTATAAGCAAAGTAAAATAAAAAATAAAATAAAACGAAAAAAAGTTGGCCGACATTAAAAAGTAAAAACCAGTAAAACGACAACGGCAAAAAAAAAAAAAATTTCTATAGCGGCATTAGTATTGCCGCTATAGACAAAGTAAAATGAAAACATATTAAAATCCAGTTGGGTTATAGCGGCAATAGCATTGCCGCTATAATTGTGCTCATTTTGAAAATTCTAATTCTCTTTTGTTCTTTTTAAAATTCTATAGTGTATTTTTGTCTTTTGATAAAAATTTTCCCTCTTTGTACTAGTCAAAGAGAACGGACCATTCTCTTTTATTTTGTTTTCCTTTTTTTTTTTAAAAAAAAAAAGAAAACAGTGTTAACTTTAATGCCTATGGAAGAAGGAAGATAAGATCCTATTTTTTTATATATAAAAAATCTGATTTATAAATTAAGAGTGCGTTTTTAAAGCATGGTCTTCATACTTTACAATTTCTCAAATATCGTTTCCCTCTGTTAATTATTTTGAGACATATCTCTTGTTAAAATTTTCTGTATCCCACCATTATACCACTTCCAGACGTAGTCTAAGGGTTAAATTTCTTAAAATTATAAATAATTGATTTCAAGTGGGTGAACAGTTCATGCAATGTTAGTTTAAAATAGATGATTTAATTTAAAATCAGACTTAATTTCAGTTGTTAATTTAAGATTAATGACTCATGATAATTTAGTTGTACATGAAAGGTTGAAATCATCGATGAAATTCCATGCAGTATGAGGCCGAGTTATTTTTGGAGAAAATAATTTAGAGACGGATTCTTCGAATTTAAGTATTTGTAAAAGAATTCATTTTACAAATATCGAAGCTGCAGCTTTGAGAGACCGATTTTTTTTTTCGATTTATCTTTTAGTCATAAAATTTGAACGGACACATTGAAGTCCTTTTAGCACCATTTTTCCAATCTTTTTCTGTATTCAAATTCATCTCGTTTTAGGAATTTTTCCTTCTTTGTCTCTTTCGACAAGCGAAGTTAGGAATTATAGAAATCTATTTAAAACAACGGAACTTATATTACGTCATTGTGACCAAACCAAAGAACAATCCGTCTATTTGTGTCTAACACAATTAATATGGTCTTGTTTGGTTGGTTGGGACTTGGGAATAATAATAAAAAAAAAACTCTTACCGGAAGAAAAATTAAAAGAGTTTTATTCCGAAAAGAAACGTGAGAAAAATGTTATTCCGAAAAAAAGAGTGGGAAAAAAATTATTCTAAAAAGAAGAAATGTTGTTTGAATGGTGAGTTGAGAAAAAAAATGAAAGATATGAATTAAAATTATGAAGAGTGTTATTCCAAAAATAGTGGGAAGAATGTTATTCTGAGGAGAACAATTTTTGTTTGGATGAATTCTTCTTTCGAAAATTAGCCTCTTCTGAGAATAGCTGTTATTCTCATCCATCCAAAAAATAATCCAAGTTTATAAAGAAATTTCAATTTATTGCAACCAATAGCCAAAGAATAATCCAAGTTTGTTAAGAAATTTCTGTCAATTTCTAGTGTGATTAATATGGTAACTAAAAATTCCACGTATATTATATCAATTCGTAAAAAGCTCCTTATTTTTGCTCTAGATAGATAATTCGTTTTGCAATGACACAAGAAAAAGAAACAAGCTAGGGTATACTTAAAAAAATTAAACCACACTAGTATTCCATCCATACAAATATAATTTTTTTGAGTGGCTAGTGTTCAACATATAAGACACATACACTCCTCTAACATAACAAAATTTTAATGTTTCAAATTAGAATAGTCGATATGAAGTTCTCAAATTATTTTCCATAATAAAATCTTTATGGAGACGAAATTTTATATATTTTTTTTCAAAATATTTTATTATTTTTTTGGAATTTTTTAACATGCTTAATCTAAAAAGTCATGAACCCTCCAATTTTGAAAATTTTTAAAAAAAGTTAGAAAATTTGAAAATTTTGATTTCCAATGATATTTTAATATAGAGATCATATTGAGCGGTTCGAATCGGTCGTTTGATATTTTAACAGTCAACGTTTGGATCGTGTTTGACGTCCTATATGTTTGACGTCCTATATGTTTGATTTTAGCATTACTCTAATTTTCTCATAATAAACATTAACTTACTAGTGTTGAATGAGGTCATACCGACCTCTCGGGCAATTATTATTCTTAAAGAATTCTGGCATTTTTTTTAAAGATAAGATGAGAATCAAGTCATTTAAGATTTTAATTATTTTGAAATTAAATATCACAAAGGATTACATAGTTGGATTTTGAATACTCGACCTTTAGTAAAAAGTCCGTTGCTCTTTTTCACTAGATCAAGAGTCGGTTCTCAACTATGATACAATTCGAGAGCACTCACTTGAATTTTTTGTATGAGGAGACATGAAATTATCTTAAATTTAGCTTTAATTTAATTACTATGGAATTTCACGATTCCCAAATCAAATTTCAATTTTTATGGATAATTAAGTTTGTTGCATTATAATTTTTTTAATAAAATTTACTCTTAATATTTTTTTATCACAGTTTGAGTATGAAAATTAGAAAATGTCTCTTAATGGAGTAAGCTTTTCGTATATAAACCCAAACAAGGAAAAATCAGCTATATATACTCCTCAAATCATAGTCAATTGGAAATATCCCCTCTAATTATCATTGCAAAAGATATTTATCCTTTTCCTTATTTCTAATTATATTTTCATTCTGAAAAATTATTTAAAAAATTTTCCTATAGAAATAATGCCCTCAGTCTGCCCTTGGACGGTTCATATTCCTGTTAATTTATGTTCCGTACACGGGAAAAAATAATGTATTGCAATATCAGTCAGTTTCTTTTTCCTTTCAAACACTTTCCTTCTCGCCCCTAAAATCTTTACTTTTCGTTGCAATCACCGGAAAACACCTGCGACAAGATTTCTAAAGCACCACGAAGAAATTTATAGTTTCTGATCCTAGCACTGATTCGCTCAGTACTTTTTTGTATTTTGTACCTAATATGTTAATCTAAATTACGCAAGATCTTATTACTTATTGCATGATAAATTAAATTTTTTATTGCTTCATTCATGAAGACTTAGAAAGGGTGAGAAAGGCCTGCATATCTACTATTATTCTGTTGTTACTAAGTTGTAAATCAATAACGATCTATTATTTTGCCGATACCATATCTCAATATAATGTTTTAAAAGATTCCAAATTGGGTAGGTTCACGGATAGTCCGTCATCAAATGACGTTATCTTGTATGATGTGCTTTGTTATCAATATTAGCCATCGAAAAAGATACAATGTATAAAGATGGGGTAAAAGTAGGGCTGTCAATGGGTACAGTACGATACGGTAGAAAATATTTTCATATACGTACCTGTCAAAAATTATGTTACCCACATTCTACCAGTGCCCGTTAAAAAATGACTTTATCCGTATCCTACTTATACCCATTAAGGATTAACGGTATGGGTAGGGTAACGGTACATAATGGATAATAATAATATTATTAATTTAATAAAAAATATATAATGTGCTAAATAAATTGCATCAAATAAATATATAGATAAAGTACAATATTAGAAATTACTTTACATATACTAATAAAAATCATGAAATTCATTCTCATATCAATTGACATTAAAAAAAATCTATATAACTAATTATAAATTATAATATAATAGAGTGCAAATTAATTTTTTCATCAACACAAATAAATTTCGATGTAGATCAAAACTAATACCATATCCTATGAAATTTGCTATTTACATGAATATATATACATATATGTTTGTAAAATTTTACCCGTTAGATAATGGTACGAAATAGCTCTTACCCGTACCCGTAAGTTAACGAAAATTTTTTTTTATCCATACCCATACCCGTTAGTCTAACGAAAATAAAATCTTACCCATATTCGTCTTATCGAATGCGGTACGAGTAGAATAAGTAGGTAAACGAATTTTATTGACAACCCTAGATAAAATATAAAGGATATCAGGGATGAGGGCACTTCTGTCCTAAAATTAAAAAATAATTTTTCAGAATTAAAAGAACTATTAGAAATAAGAAAAATGACATATATCTATAGTAATGATGATGGGAGGAGATATTTTCAAATTTAAAAATTAGAGGGAATATTTTCAATTTGCTATGATTTGAGGGTATACACCCAATTTTTTCCTAAAAAGAATTGACGCTTAAGACATAGTTACTATTTAATAAATCATGCTAAGTTGCTAACAACCCAAAGAAACTATAAAAAGCAGAAAGGATAAATTAAAAAAAAGAGAAAATTTGAGGATGCATTTGGGATATAGATAGAAAAGAAAATACAAAAATCATTTGTGAGGGATATCTGTGCACGTGGGAGGCAGGGAAAAGGAAAAAACAAAAGTGTTAGCCATTTGGCAAAATTTAATTGTATTCTCTCTTAGACTTAACAACTTGACGACTCCTTTCAAAATGGTCCCCTTTCCTCCTTCACTATCCATGAATCCATTTCTACACTCACGTCCATGCTTGTGCCTGGCACTGTCTCTGCCTCTAAATTATTGGTTCTAGGGTTTCAACCAAACTTGAGGAATACCATTTAATTGCTAGTTATGATATTTTCTGGTTCTGGTACATACGTACCAGTCAGGTTCCAGATGTACCTTCACTATTGGAGAGTTTCTTTCTTGCAGATATAGACCTTAACTATTTTAGATGGGTTTTGGATATTATCAAAAGTAATATATTTTGTGATATTTATAAGCTTAATTATTGTTAAAGAAATGACAAAAATGAGGAGACAGATGGCAGTTATATATTAATTGTTTTGTTAGAATATGGAGAAAGAGCATCATATTCTATATATACAAACGTGATAAAGTCACTTATCAAGTAGAATGTACCCTTTATTGATGCTTATCCGCGTTGCTTATTTGTAGGATGATGCCTCCACATGTCATGAAATTATGAGTTGTGAGGAACTTTCAAGATAATCTTGTTCTTTTTTTGTTGGGCGAGAAACTGGATATTTTCTTTCAATAATCTCTTTCAAGTACAATTGCAGCGACTTTGAAATTCTTGGTTTTTAGTACTTTCAATTCTGTTAGATTTATGTGTATTATTTCTTTATTTTTGTTAATAAAATTGGGAATCAAAGAAAAACTGGTACCTAGATCTTTGGGATATAAAATTAAGAAGAGGTTTCAAATGCCTCTATTTTATATGCTTTCCTTATGTCTCATGTTTAGAAATTTAATAACTCAAAATCTACGACTTAAAAATCAGAATGAAATGGCTGAGGTATAACCTATATTATTTTTTCTACACCGTTATGAAAAATTACGGTAATTTGCCTTCATTTCGATACGCATCAAGAATTGTAATAAAATGTTGAGTGGACAATTTTTAGACGCTGATTTTTCAAGTTATTAGATCATGTTAGCCGAAAATCAAAATATTATAATTTATATGCAGATTGGGAAAGTGGTATACATTACATTTAGTAACTTTATTTGTTTGGCTTAAAAAATTTTTTTGAAACAAACGGTCTTAAAAAAATTTTCATTAAAGATTTCAAAATCATGGGAAACACAATTTGCATCCTCCTCAATTAAGAATAATATGAAAATTTCCAAATTCTTTTCATGGGAATGAAAGATGATCAAATTTGAAATTTCAGAAGGATATTTGTGCACCAAGAAGCACAATATTGGGGGAAGTGTTTTGGGAAACTGGTTTTCTACTTGGAGCAACACAATTTTTTTTGAAGTGACCAAATTTCCCTTCTAAATTTAGTAAATTATCATGTATTTCTCGGATGAATGTTGCTAAAAATGGAATTATTTAACCCAAAAAAATTGGAATTACATATTCATACCAATGCTAAAAAAAAATGACGTTCTTTTAGTATATATTATTATTTTGGTTTCTTCAATGTTTATGATACAAATTAATGAAATCATATGTGATTTTTGTTAAAAAAAATTAAATTTTCTTTTAACAGGAAACCTAAGGAAATAAATTGGATAATAAATCTTCACTCAGGCTAGAGGTAGTTTAGACATTTTGAAAATACATATGTTGATCCAAGTAAATAATTGGTTGCCCAAAGTACTCCTCTAATATTGGCGAGCCCATATATTCAACGGAGTCAACAAAACAATTAATAAAATTAACAACCAAAAATAAATACTTGCACGACTAGTAGCACGTGAACAGTATTAGCTTTGTATATGAAGAGAAGGAAACCCCTATGGGTGTGTTTGGATTGTTGGAAGAAAGAAGAAGAAGAAGGAAGAAGAAGAAAAAAAATTATAAACAATCCAAACTCTTCACAAAGTTACACACTTCCCAATACTTCTTCCCACTTCTTCCCTTCTTCCCTTCTTCCCACACCTATCCAAACGCACCCTATGATGTGTATTGTGTCGCAAGGATAAGCATGACATACAATCCTTGTTCGGTGCCATTCAAAATCATGTGCGCTAAGGAAGCGTTTGTAGGAGCTTTATGTTGGTTGTTAGATTAGTTATACATCATACAACCCTGCATCCTAACAACCAACCAATACTTTATAAGGAATCCTCAACAATTACCCAATGAATTTAACTTTAATCAAACACTATTCCTACTTTAAACCTTCTTACATTTTTCTTTCAAAATAGAAAAAGTGCTTGGTATGGAGCAATGTTATTATTGTGCATACATGTTAAATCTCAAAGAAAGGACAAAATTGTTGTGGGTTTTTTAGTAACGGAAAATCCCAGTAGTCCAGTACCATAATTGTTTTATTTATATTATTGTTATTTCTGCAAATGTACCCAACAGTATCTAAGATCATACCCTGCTATTCCTTTGTATTACATAGCTCTGAGCATGCAGCACCATGAGAAATCAATCCCCAAAATATTCTATTTTCAACTTCTGCAACTCTTCTTCTGTTATTGCATTATTGCTCTGAATGGAACCATGTGAAGTTCGGCTGTGTGTAGTACTCATGATAACTGCTCTCATTGGTCAGCTGAATTTCACATTTAACTTCATATATTTGTCCTTTATAGAGCAATTAACTTGAATTTGCAATTCTGCCAAAAGAACATGATCTATGTCGGCTGTCGCTGCCCCTAATTTAGGTAGACCAGTAATCTTCTCTATACCTTTTCTAACGATATATTTTTTATCCGTTAGAAATCTTTTTTTTTTTAGCAATTATTAACAATAAACAATCAGATATTGGTCACGGTAATGCAACTAGTTAGGAAATCTTGTCAACAATCGGTCGATCTTATATTTAATTCTTTCACTGTCGCCTTTCTTTTTCAATGTGAAAACTCAAACTGAGTAACTCATACTAGGTGCTAGATCCATGGATCAGAACTGAATTAGTACCTATCATTCAATAAAAAAGTATGCTTCAATGAAAACGACTAGGGTGTTAACTTGGTACAACATGAAACCCAATATTTACCCCAAAAATGTGATCTTAATAATTGATACCACATTCTTTTTTTTTGTTCCTTATAGATTGTGTTGTACATTTAATATAGAGATTATAGGTAAATGCAGACAATCTATTACAGAAATGGTGGTAATGATCACCCTAATCAAATAACTACGAAGTCGACAGAGGTGAATGATTAAGTGCAGTGGTAAAAAAAATACAAGAAATTGTTGCCCTAAGTACGGTTTAGAAGGGGATGAATAGGCAGAATTTCAAGTTATAAATCGGTTTAGACAATTTTGCGAAAATTAACTAATTAACAATTCACATAAGCAAGCAAATAATATAAGTAAATAAAGAGAAAAAATAACACACAAACTTAATTCTGGAGTTCCGACCCATTAGAAAAAACTAACCTTAATCGTACGTCTCCGGGTGATTCACAACCACAAAAAAAAAATACTTTGTTCTATTCCAACACGAACGAGACTACAACTTCGAATCGAATTGTCTTGTCACAATAGATCTTGAGGTGGATCGGACTAACCAATACAATGGTCAATTCTTACACAAACTAGGAGAATGACGCTCATAATCAAAACACTCAAAATGTAGCTATAAACGGATGTGGTGTTTGATTGAGACTAACTATTCTCAAGAATTTTACTTAGAAAATGTTCAAAATAAGAGAGTATGAGAATTGAACCAGTTGTTTGGAGCTTAAACACATGTATTTTGCAAGATATTCAATAGTCAAAATCAGTTCAAAAAAATTAGATATATATAGAAGGCATCAATAGCTCCAAAACAGGCAAGTTATACTTTTGCATTATATAACACAATAATATATCCATTAAGAAAAAAAAACAAGACGGATAATGTATCCGTTTTAATTTGTTTGCATGTTTTATAACACAAAGAGCCGTCATATAACACAATAGCTGATAATTCAAAACGGTAATATCAAATATACCATTACACAATGCTCAATCTTATTCGTTATATAATGCAAAATTATGTTTAAAACGGAGCCTGCAGATTTCTGTGTGTAATGACTTGGCATGGCTCATGCATTATACAACTCAAGCAAACGTTATATAACACATAGACATAATATAGTAAATTTAATGCGGAAAGACTTGACCTTGCGTTGTGTAATGGAGTGGGACGTTACACAACGCATTGTTTTTGCGTTATACAATGTTAAATTGCATTGTATAATGCAAGGCCACATATTTTTAGAATTACGCATGAATCTGACTTTTACTGATGCATTATATAATGTAAAATTTCGTTATATAACGCAATATCTCAGAAAAAAATGAGAATTTAGCTAACAAAGTGATTGAGATGAGTTTAATTAGCAAGCATTAATACCTATTTTAAAGACTCTATAGCATCTAACAGAGTCTTGTAGAGCTCCAACAACTTGTTTAAGTCTCTTATTTGATCAATTTTTTGAATAAACACCTAACAAATTACTCAAAAAAGAAATATTAGTACAAGGTATATTATTTTGAGAATCACTTAATTGTTTAGTACCACATAAATGATTTTACTCATCAAAGGAATATTTACCTACGACTTGTCAGATTAAACCACCAACGGTATCAGTTGTGGGCATTTCTCAAGTGTCATTTTTGTTAGTATAAACTATGTACACAAAAAATAATAAACTGATGATAATACTAATTATCAGACTCTGAACAAATATTTAAACCATCCAACTCTAAATTGAACGGTGCAGAGCTCTACCACGTAAGCAATGAAAAAAACTCATATAAGGAGATGATGAGCCTGGAAATCCAAACATGAATCAGGTCCCACATGTCAGAGACCAAAAAGATATAGCAGAGATCCCTGAACAATATAGAAGAAGCGTTGACATAGAGACAAATCACAGCGGCAGCTGCAACTGTGGGTGAATGAATGTGTGTGTGTGAGTGCACACAATTGTGGGCCCTGGCCCACTGTACCAGACAGGCCTCCCCCTCTCCCGCCTGACCCGTTGTTTTCCACACAAGAGGCCCACTTCTACATCCGTACGGTTGTGGGGCCCACCCATCAAATCACATCAACTTGTTCTGGATCTTGTATTAGGTCCCCATTTTGTTGCATCCCATGCAGAAGTGGTTATTTTTCTAAAATGTAATCCCATCTAGTTTTGAAAATGGCTACAGATTTTGATTGTTTGTATTCACGTCAAATCATTTTTCAAATTGGAAAATTGTATCAAGTTAGAGTGTTTTTTTTTTTCGAAGACTTGACAGAAGCTGTCAGTATCAAGTTAGAGTGTTAGACAGTCTTTTGCAAAATTCATTTTGCTTTGAAAATGGCATTTTTAGAAATTGATAATTTCTCTTTTGCTTACCAATTTATATAATTTTTAGATGTCATTTCAAGATGGCATTTTGTGCATAGTAGCAAATTCGTAATTGGAAAAAATTCAGCAAGATAAAAAAATTTCGTGATTCATGTATACATTATCTTTCGTGATTATGATATAATAACCTTTCAAAATATTGATATTTTTTTAATAAAATCAATATAAAAATTGCATACTTTGTGAAGGATAACACTAACAATATGTTATGTTTATATTCAGCAAGTTCAGAAATTTTGAGGTACATGGAATTATGGACATAATACACACATAATTAATTCTAAACAATAATGATGCGATTTGTATGCACTTATGTTAAAAAAAGAGATTGTTCAAAACAATTGCAAATAATGTGGCACAAAAGATCCAAATAAAAATGGGATCCCCTTGACGACAAGACCCCCTTGCATTGATTTCGCTTATAAAGAGCCAAAACCTCTCTCTAGAGACCTTTAAGATGGCATGTACAGTGGCACCATGTCTACAGCTCATGAGACTTTTTTCTGGGCCTCAGATTTGTATCTCTCTTCCCTCTCTTACAATTGCAAATGCAAACTATTAAATGAGGGAAAACGACCTAGACAGCATATATGCCGCAGCCTGGGCCTGCGCCTGGGGGTGTCTCCTCCCCTCTTTGTCACCTTTCCTACCATGTGCTCTTGTACCAGTATCTTCTCTAATGTCTACTACTATCGGGTCGGGTTCGTCATTACAGACCGACAGAAATGCACGCTGACCTGATAAGGCTAGATATGATACAATCGAGTTATCATTCCGGTCGGGGCTTGGCGATTTAATTATTCTAACTAGACCACACAAAAAAGTTATCCTTGAACAAAATATTTTGAGTATTATATTTTTGGCTAGTGATAAAGAGTAACACATTTTGAGTGGAAGTTACGAGTCCGAAACTTGATACGAGGATCTCTATTAGACATTTATATTTAAAAATAATTGAGAAGATTGAACCCATCGATCTTATCATTAAAATAACATTAATAATAGCTAATTTATTGTGATTAATGATTGGTTGAACCATACCATATGCCTTAACAAACATTCTTAGAAGATCCTTCCTAATTGTATTTTTCCATAATAATAAGAAAATTAATAGTGTCTGAGTTCTGAACTTCTGATCAAATCCATTATACCCAGTACAATGGAGGCATAATCTGATAATCCACCTTTCTTAATAGATCCGAACTCACTGACATCTTTTTCTGCTCAAGCAACAATCATTCGTTGCATCATGTACATAGAATAGAAAAGAGAAAAGTGTTGTATATAGAATAGCTACACTATTCGTATTGTCATATTTCAGTGACACATTCCAAATTGTACTTGAACATAGGTCTTTGTGCCTATGCAACTATGCAAGCCTAGAAAGAAATAGATGAATTATAGTAGTGTAGTTTGGACCGTGTTGTCCAAATCAGATAAACCTCTCCTTGTAAATTGTGGAAGTTTGGACCCAAAAAAGTATAATTCTCAGGCATGATTTTTAAGGCCCAAATAGAAAGTTCCGTTTTCCCCAATTTAGATCTACATAGGTTAAGGTTGGTGCTACAATAGGCCCAATAGTGGAACAGTGTCTTTTTCTTTTTCTCATTTTCTCTTGGAAATTGATTACCGCCCTCTGCAGTTTTGTCATTCCTGTCATCGTTAAATATAAAGTAAACATATGCAGTAAATAAGGTGAACATATAGACGATCTAAGTGAACAATGAACATAAGTTGAATATGCATGTAAAATTGATGACAACACTTATTTGTCTGTATTTGTTCACTTAGATGGTCTATATGTTCACCTTATTTACTGCGTATGTTCACTTTATATTTAGCGATGACAGAATGACAAAACTGCATATGACAGTTATCATTCCTGTTTTCTCTTTTATTTATTTTTTTGTTTTAAGATATTTTTTGTTGATAGAAGCGCGAGGGAGTGAAGTCAGAACTCATAACTGAGAGAAGCTATTTGCCATGGCGCCAGTGTCACACACACTCTCTCTCTCTCTTCTCCCTTTCTCCAAAACCCTAGTCTCAAAACCTTCTCTTCGCGCCTTCCCATGTCGCGCCTCTTCCACTCCTCCACCTCCTCCTCCCGCCGCCGAGTCGGAAGGCGCTGGCGCGGCGGCGCCGACGCGAGGTGAGGTGTTCCTAGAGATGCAGCGCTCCTCAGCTGCAGCTGCTCAGATAATGAAGGATTACAAGAGGCAAGAGGATTATCGCGAGAGGAAGAAGAAGAGGAAAGAGAAGAAACTGGTTCGAGCTAAAGTGGCGAGTAATGTGGCTTGTTGCTATGGTTGTGGCGCGCCTCTTCAGATTGAGGAGAGAGATGCACCTGGATTTGTTGAACCTGAGACTTATGAATTGGTATGACAGTTAAAACTTTTTTTTTTTATTTTTTACTTTAACATTTTATAGGCACTATGTACGCCTTTAAATTTTCCAAATTCCTTATATATAAATATAAGGAAAATTCTGCCATGAGAACCAATTTTGAATCGGGCTTTAACCACAATTGTTCATGAGTGCCAATGAATTAATCTTTCTTGAAAATGTGCGGTTGAGATTAAAATTAAAGCCCCATTCAAAATTGGTTATCATGGAAGAATTTCCCTAAATATAAATAATAAGTGACATATAGCCTGTGTAATTTCTTACTTAAAAAGGTACCATGCAAAACCTGATCTAGTTCAAACCAGCATAGTATGTCTCCTGCCAAAACTAATATAATAGAGGCCTAAACTAACCTTAGTTGGGGATGATAAAAAATATATATACACATTATTGGGATCAAGCCATAAAAATGAAGTCATTTATTGGCTTTTTTTTTTCTTCTTTTGATTCACTTTATTGGCATGTATGGTGCTGTTCCAATTTTACAAATTGGATCTAATAGGGAGGGAATGGTAGAGGAGAGTTGAGCCAACTGGCCCAATCTTTGTTACTTGCTCTAGAAATTAAAACTTTGAAGCTAGGATGGGGGAGAGGAGGGGAACTACTCCACAGTATCCTTGCCTATTTTGTAACCCTCTACACCTTGTTTCTGGAGCACAGAATTTGATCACCTACCAAGCATAATGTCACCAAACCTTCACTGAAGTGTCTATTCAACTCTATGAAAATTTTCAGAAGAAGAGGCACCACCAACTAAAAACAGTTCTTTGCGGGAGATGCCGACTATTGTCGCATGGTCACATGATAACAGCTGTAGGAGGCCATGGTGGCTATCCAGGTGGCAAGCAGTTTATTTCAGCTGAAGAGCTAAGGGAGAAGCTCTCCCACCTTCGCCGCGATAAAGTTCTCATTGTTAAGCTGGTATAAGACTTCTTGCTTTTCATAACTTCATTATGTATGGTTTTGAATGGAACAAAGTAGGTTTTGTGCTTGTTCGTCTGTTTACTTTGAAATCGCAACAAAACTAGACTGCATTTGAAAAAAGTACACAATATGCTATCAAAAGTTTTATTTAATGCTAACCTGATGTGCTGCTGCCAGAGCTAAAGAAAAGATGACACAAATCTTACTTGTTAACCTAAGGCTAAATTTCAAGTTTGATTGCTTTTATTCATATTGGAGTTAGTTCTTTCTATATTTTTCTTAATGAAAATTGTCAGGCTAATGGGAAGTATAGCCATTGTAAGAAAAATGCAAAATCATTTGCGTGTTGTTTCTGATGGCAGGTTAATACCTCCTGACCTATAAACCAATCTGGTTTTGAAATTATAAGGGTTGGGGGTCAATCTTGGTATCTTTTTTGTTGTTTGTCGCTTAAATCTCTCCCCTTCCATTTTTTGTAGGTTGACATTGTGGATTTCAATGGCAGTTTCTTGTCACGTGTACGTGACTTAGCTGGTGGTAACCCTATTATCCTTGTTATAACAAAGGTAATCTTCTTCTAATGTATAGTGCTCGTAAGTTTTGGCTCAATTTTTCAGTGTTCACATAAGTATACTGATCTCAAGAGTTTGTCGCTCGGCTTTGCTTTTTCTGTCTAATTAGTTATCTACATGCTTCTGTCTTAAAGAACAGGGTGATCATATTTCTCTGTTAATCTGTTCTCCCTACTTCTAGATTGTTTATGAGGAAATTTGATATATACCCATTAAAATTTCTAATTAGATATTCTTCATTAATTGTAATTTGCGCATTCAAAATTGAAATATTTTATATCCTTGTTTTTCAATTTTAAATATTTAATAGTAGATATAGGTTGTTCAAAAAGGAAATGACTTATGACCCCAGCAAGTCTAACACTGTAGGCTTTACACATACATTTTCTTTTTTTTTTAGTCTATAATTTTAATTTAATATATTTAAGAATGGTATATTAATAATGTATTTGAGTTTTAATGAGTAAATAATAAATTACAGAGTCCTGATGTGCAAATATGTAAAACTATAACTGGTATGTACCTAATTATTCTTTTTGATTGTTGGGTGAATAGATAGAATTACTTGACTGGGCCAATTAAAACGTCATTATATGATTGAGGCAGTTAAAACTTCAATTTGTCCTGGAGTCAAATTAAAGTTCACTAGTTGTGTTCTGTTCAATGACATAACGTGTGCCTTAGTTGACCAGCATAATTTTTTTTCTCTCTATGTCTCTGATACGAATGAATTGGATTTGGAATTCCCATGTTATTGCAATTCTATGATCGGAATAAATGGATTTGATTTCATTTGATCGGAATTTTTATGTTATTTGATCCAATGAAAGCTTGAGAAATCAGTTCTGATCAAATGAAATTAAATCAAATCCCAAGTGTAGATCAATTTCTACTTATCTTAACATTTTGTTAACTTTGATTTGCTTTAGTCTAAAGGATATATTATACTCAGGTTGATCTCCTTCCAAGAGATACAGATTTGAATTGTGTAGGAGACTGGGTTGTTCAGGCTGTTGTTAGGAAGAAGCTCAAGTATGTGATTCAACTCTTCTAAAATTATCTTCCTTTTTTTCTTTTCAAAGTTTTGATGATTCTAGATGCTTTTTGGACAAATCTTTGCAGTGTTCTAAGTGTCCATTTGACAAGCTCAAAGTCATTGGTTGGAATTACTGGAGTTATATCAGCCATACAGAATGAAAAGAAGGTTCTTCTGATTTATCCCTTAGACAAAATTTTCCCCTTTACATGGCTAGTCTAACAAATGTATCAGAGCAAACTTTCGCATTCTGATTAAATCTCACAGTACTGTCCCAGTGACTGAACAATCAAAAGGGGAGAAAAAAAAGAACTTTTGTATTTCTCATGCTATACATCAGTTCTATAATTTTTGTTAGTTTAAAGATAATAAAATCGAACCTCATAGGAGCTCACTTGTTGGAATGTCTATAGTAAACTCTTTCTACCCTCTGAAGAAAAGAAGTTTGACACTTTCTTGACTTTTCTTATTGCAGGGCCGTGATGTCTATATCCTGGTAAGATTTTCTTCCTATGTCTAGAAATTATACATTCTATTAGCATTTGTATTATTTTATTCTTTACTCAAAGAAAATTAATTTCCTTTTAGGGCTCGGCGAATGTTGGTAAATCTGCATTCATCAGTGCCTTGCTCAGTAAGTCTCACCCATACTTTTGGTTTCTGATAAAAATTGATCTGCAAAAAAGTGTTTGATTATTCAAAACTTAAATTGGCAGAAACAATGGCAAAGAACGATCCAGCGGCAGAAGCAGCACAAAAGTACAAGCCAATACAGTCAGCTGTACCAGGAACAACCTTAGGTCCTATTCAAATTGAGGCCTTCGTAGGAGGCGGGGTACTTTTTCTTTCTATCTGCTGTTCTTAATTACTTAAAATTTTATGTTTCTTTCTAAGAAAGCCTGTTGCAGAAACTATATGACACTCCAGGAGTGCATTTGCATCATAGGCAAGCAGCAGTGGTAGATGCAAACGACCTTACAGCTCTTGCTCCTCAAAGCCGTTTGAAACCCCGCTATTATCCTGTATGTTTTCTCTCACTTATTAATTTGATTTTGTGTATTTTGTATGTTAGGCATAATACCCCATAGCCTACATGCCATTTTTTTTCTTTTTGCTCTGTTGTATTTAGGTTCCTGCCATCAATGGTCTAACAAGAGATGCAAACAATGGATTGAATGGGTGCTCTCTATTCTGGGGAGGTCTTGTAAGAATTGATGTTATCAAGGTAATTTAACAAATTCAGGTACCATCGACAATGTTAACTTGACAATACTTTCTCAAAACAGGTTAAAAAGAATTCTGAAAATAGAAAAAGAACTTAATAGACACTGTTGGTCTTACAGATTGATTGTGTATTAAATTTTATGGAATTTAAATGTCATTTATTATCCCATCAGAATTATTATTGTAGACCATTGCAAAATTCAAATCTTTTCATTAATTTTAAAACTTGTATCATATTTCATTATTTTTTTTGGCTATAAGGTTTGGATCTTTTTTCAAATATCAATTTTAAAACCAGGAGTAAATTTCTAATATCAAAGGAGCCTGACCCATTTAATTCATTAATAAAGATTTGATAGGTTCTTGTTATCTTTAGCGTAATGAATAATGCAGGCAGTGGGTAATTTTTGTATTTTCTTTGTACTTTGAACCAGGGCCCGAAAACAACACGTCTGACTTTCTATGGGCCAAGAAGATTACAAATTAGCACAGTCCCTTCTAATGAAGCAGATGACTTCTACCAAGTACTTTTTATAAATTATTTTATTTTATTTATTATTAGTGCTAATATGCTTCCCAAGCATTTGATTCTCACATTGATGACTGTCAGTACTGTATAAATAGTTTAATACACCATTGGGAATAATGTTGCAAGAACCTCACAAGCAAATTCCTGAGGAAGTTTAGTAGCAATACTCTTGCTTAAGTATCTTTTTATAATAGATTTTGTTGCTTTAGAAAGCAATAAAATGGCAATACAACGTTATAAAACTATCTGCAGAAGGAGGTTGGGTTGACCTTGACGCCTCCAACTGGTAAAGATGGATCAGAAACCTGGCCAGGGCTTGAAGCTGTACGGCAGTTGCAAATTAAGTACACTAAGCAAAATGGGTATGTTATAGATTACTTCTCTGTTCCAACATTCTAACTTTAGAGGTTTATCTTAGAGCATTTAGAGGATTAAAACGACTGTGAAGCAAGGTTCGGTTCTCCAAAATGAGCTAAAACAAGTTTTTTCATATTGTGAACTATTTTACAGGCCTACATGTGACATTGCAATATCTGGCCTTGGGTGGATATCTGTTGAACCATTCGGTTTGCCAGCAGGGGAAGACTATGATGATGAAGAAGACACTGGGGAACTCCATTTGGCAGTTCATGTACCAAAGCCAGTAGAGGTTTTCATGAGGCCTCCATTGCCAGTTGGTAAAGGTGTTGAAAGTTGGTACCAATATGCAGAACTGTCTGAGAAGGAAGAGGAGTCTAGACCAAAATGGTTTTATTGAGTTATTTTGATGTTAATAAAAAATAATTATGAAAATTTTTTAATCCAACTTAGCTCGAGTACGGCTTCTAATTGGCATAACATGGCGAGAGGCTTAAAAAACTAGTGAAAGCAAATTTTAGGATAGTGGTTTTATTCATTTCCTCTAGAATGTAAAATAATATTGTTCTTTCGGCAGGATAATTTTGTAATTATATTATTCTTTGCAGATTTTGTAAGAAAATTTGTTATAATAATAAATGATTCACTGTGAATAACTTTCAAAACACCAGAAAAACAAACTGTCTTGGATGAGTAGAGAATTGTTACCATATCCTCAAGATTCAAAAACATGTCAGTTAAGTAAAAACATTACAACACCGACCCCAATAAATGTTAGTTGATTTCTTTCGTATCATTATTTTTATTTCGATCCACCCATATTCCCAGTGGTCACAGAAGCCAAAACTTTTGTTGAAAATAAAGAATTTCAAACCGTTACTAGGAAAAAGAACATACAGATCGCAGATTAATTTAGAAAAGTACATAATTAGAATGACACGCCATAATTGAGAATTCTTGACAGGGCAGAACTAAGCACTTTCTTCTCCCGCTTGATCTCAGACTCCAGATTAGATGCCTACCAATTTCAAATTAAATACTATAATGAATATTGGGAGTTACAGGAACCAGTACGACTACTGTGGGCCTGTAAATTATTAGAACTTAATCAGTATTTCCAAATGAAAAAGTATCTCCAAAGTGCAAATCAACCTGGGACTTGAAGGGGGAGGCTTGAGGTCTAGGAAGCTGATGAAGAACTTCCTTCAGATCTGGTGCAATTATAATTGTATTATCAGTACCTAATATTTTGAGTAAGGTAAGACTTAAGAGAGTTGAAAACATAATAAGTAATGGTGTTGGATGGAAGCCCACCTCTTATGTCATTTTCTATGTGTTTAATATTGCGAAGTTGTCTTTCAATAGCACGGCCTTCTTCCCTTCATTAGATTACACACTGGATGAAGCAAAAGTTACACAATAAATTGGAAACAGAACTGGAAAATACCATATGACAAAGTTTGTATACTTGATTGTAGTCATCCCCTTTTCAAACTGCCTTTCCGCATTGAGGGATCTCTCCTGCGTTGGAAGAATGAACAGAGAAATTGAAGATTAAGATTTTACCAGGTAGAATCTTGTGTGCTATCTGGTTAAACAAGTGAAATTCCAGTATAATCCTAAAAATATTTCAAATTACCCCCAACCTCTTTATCTATTAACAAAGAGCGAGTTCTGGTGACACATAATTTTGGTACCAGAAGTAGCAGATGCTCTTCTCACATTAATACCAAACGTTTCAGAGTACAGGCAGCAAATCTAAATCATTGACTTTAATCATAATCATCACATGAATTCTATATCGAGATATACAAGTTCACAACTACTAGAGTTTTGTCAGCCTAATTTTGGTCACAAAAAATGCATCGTATATAAAATGTCTTGTTAAAGTCACTTAAAATCTGCAGCACTGGCTTTTCACTATGGCAATTTCATATGTAGATGCAATCTCATGACTTATCAACAGCAATACCAGAATTTCAGAATGTTTTTTAAGACATAAAAATAGATTGTGGCAACCAGTGGCATTGAATCTGGTGCCATAGAACTTCCCTTAAAATATCCCCTAAATTCAAAATGTTTGTGACAAGAATACAAGATGGATGTAGAAAGGTGATTTGGTCCTTTTCTGATAGAAATAGAGACTCACCACTCTTGTAATTTGAGACACAGTAAATCAAAACTTAAAAAAATTGCACCAGGAAATTGCCCATAAAAAGCAAATTAGCAAGAGATATATACCATTAGTTTTCTATTCTCATTAGTGATAAGATTGAGTGATTGTCTTAATCCATTGACTTCTGTCTTTGCACTTGAAATCAGGACCTACAACAAAGTTAAAATGAGCAAGAGTGATACTTCCTTTTGACACATTAGGTCACAAAAAGAAAATAATAAATGCATCATCTAGAAAATCTGTTTCCCAGATATTAAATATGAGCCAGGTAGCAAAGGAAACAGCAAATCTAAAAATTGGCCTGTGAACTTTGCATACAATTCAATACAGTTAATCTGTTTGCTTCATTCAAATATGAACTCTAACTTGTCATTTGTCTTCTCAGTACTTAAATCATTAATACAGTAATCCAATCAATCTTTACAGGTGCTAGAATGGTATAGAGAACTTAGAGAACTTAGAGAACTATATTTATGATTCTGTCTAATTACAAACTTAACTGGGGTAAAAACTGATTGAACGAAAGACTTATTAAAAGACTGGTCTTCATATTCTTTACCCCCCCCCCCCCCCCAAAAAAAAAAAAGAATGAGAGAAACCTTGAACTTGCCTCATTGCTCACAAAGGTACGTCTCAGAGTTTGGATTAGATATTGTCTTGGACCTGCAACATAAGAGGGAAAATAATTTAAACAAAAGATGGAAAAATAATTGTACTAAGATGCATAAATATATTCTATTGAGATCAATAGATGCAATGCGGTAAGTGTGATTAGGTTGGAAAAGATTAAGTGTCCTTTGATGTCAAAAGATGGCCCACTACAATGTTAGTGAAAGAATGGGTCCTACTGTGATAAAGATGGTACCAGTGCCAACATAGTTAGTTACACGGCTACACCACTTAGGCTGTTTACTATTCACCTTTTCTTTTAAAGTAGTGCCTGTAACTTCAACTTTGTTTCTCCAATGGAACAGGGTGCTTTATGCATTTTTTAAATCAAAAGAAAGAATGAAATGCAAGCAAAAGAAACTTATGGCAGGTCATACCAGAAACTGTACGTACTGAAACAAGCAGCACACCAATGTGGTATAATAACAAGTTATTTTTTAAAAACTTAAGTTAAACTCACAATAAGTTTGTACAATATGCATACAAAACTAAATAGAGTAACAAAATGAAGAAAAATCACAATGGAAAGGCATAAAATAAGGGAACAACCTTTCAGAAGAATTAGCCCTACACCAGTTGCTGCCGCAACAGATAAGCCAGGATGTGATCTTGCCACTTCTACTCCCTCTATGAAACCAATTAATATTATAGAGAATCGAATTGATATAACATTTTCAGTTTAATTGCATACAAGGATTCGCCAATGATTACCATATTTCTACCAAACCAAAATGAATCAAAGCCTGATATCTCACTGTACACCTTATCCTTATTAATCCGAATCCTACTTGATATACTACTAAAAAGGAGATAGAACAGAATATGAGGATACCTTTGATCTTTTCAACAGCTATTTCTTCATGGAAAGCATATTGACTCTTGATCCACTCAACCTTTTCCTGAGATTACAAAAAACACCAAAAAGAGAGATTAAGATGTAAATCCTTGCATTCTGACCCCTCATTTTTCAACTCTTTCTAATAGACCAGCACCGAACTGACATATTTTAAGCATTCCGAGTAATTCTAATCCAAATTAGACATCTCATTCCTCGACTAAACACAGTATAAGAAGTCAGAGAGATAGAAACGAGGACGAGATAAGAAGTGTTACATACCTTCGCCTCGACAAAACGGTCGGAGGAGAAATCGGCGGCGGCGGCGGCTCCGGCGAAGGCAGAGTCGATGGCGGAATCAAGAGCCGCTTGCGCCGCCGCGGTCTGCTCCAAGGCTTTATCCATCATTCGGCGCGCCAACTCTTTGGCGATCTCCGCTGTATCGCCTGAGCTTGAGCTTGACGAAGACGATTCTCCCTTTCCCGTCTCCATTGATAATTGATTCGATCGATTCAGTGAGAAGTCGAACTTCGCAGAGAAGAAGCAGCAGTGCTGGTTTGGAAGTAGTCCGTTAATGTCCCAATCGCAACAGAATGCAATATGGGCCTCTCAAGGCCCAAAACTGTTTTAATCGAAATAAAAATCAAGCCCACCAGTGAACGCAATTTCTCTCGGGAAAGAGTTGGGCACGTCTAACTTTTGGAGATGCACTCCCTCAGGACAAAAATACCCTCTGCACTGAGGGTATTTTGGTCATTCTATCAGTGAGCAATTCCCCAATCTCTCTCCGTTTATTTTGTCTGACAGATATGCCCAGCCCCACTCGCACTGCACCTTCTTCTCTTCGACTTCTCCGACGCAACTAATATCCGATCAAAGCCGATTCTTCACATCCTTGTATCGGAGATGCCTCGATACAAGGACGAGCCAGTAGCAGTCCGCGTTTACACCGTCTGCGATGAATCCAAGTAATTCTAACAATACTCGACAACTTTCTCTGGTAGTATTTTTGGAAGGAAAGGGACGAGTTTGAAAACATGCCGTCTTTGGTTTCATTCAATTTACGTTTATACAAGGCTTCTGATTGTTTTACAATTTTTATCCAACCTCAATTTGGTAATCACTACTAACCTATTACTACTGCTGCTACTGCACAGATATCGACTTGATTGGGTTTTAGACATAAAATTTGAGACAAGTGTAGTCATCAAATAAGCAACGAGTCATCCGATTTTGTCAGGGAACATTTTACAATATTAATTGTTTCCTCTTACTTTTGCAGATATCTAATTGTGAGAAATGTTCCTTCATTAGGATGTGGAGAGGAGCTCAAAAGATTGTTTGAATCGTATGGTCCTGTCGAAGAGTTAGTTCTTCTTTCCATAGTACCAGCTTGCAGTGCACTTAAATTTTCTTTTGTATTTTTTTAAAAAATTGTTCTCTGATTTTGTTATGCTTTTTATGCCATCGAAATATGGTATTATTTCACAGGTGCAAGCCCATGGATGCCGAGGATTGCGAACCGTATACTGATGTTTTCTTTATCAAATTCTCTCAGGTCAGCAATGCAAGGTGATTGTTACTGTAATTTACCTTTTTCACATATGCATAATACCAAATCCGTTTGATTTGAAGAAGGACGCAGATTCGGTGGTGGTGAATTACTGCTCCTTTCAATCATTTTGACCTAGGTTCCATAGGAGCTAGTCAGAGTGATTGATCAATAGAACCATATGGTTTCATTTTTCTCAGTAACGGTGAGAAGAGATTTCACAGGTTTCCTCTTATCAAAGTAAATTACATTTCTAGTGAAAATTTTGGCCGATCTAATTAGAATATAGTTAGCCTTGTTTTTAATGGATGCTTAGCAATAAAGTAACAATGGCAATCAGTGTTGAATGTTTTTGTAAGAAATGACCTAAGTCCTGTTAAAGATTCCAAATATCTTCTGAATTTGTAAATCGTACTTCTGATGGAAAAAATACTATTTGAAGGTTTTCTAAGAGAAAACTTGATGAATCGGTTTTTCTTGGGAATCGGATACAAGTTACATATGCACCTCAATTTGAGACGCTTTCTGACACAAAAGAAAAACTTGAAGTCAGAAGACGTGAAGTACTAAGCCGCATATATTGTAAGTTAGATTTTGCATTTACTCGACAAACTCTTTTCAGTTGTGTTTGATTGAATTGCATGGCTAAATCAAGGCTTAGATTTAACAATATATCGCTCGTATCACTGATTGTACAGTGCAAATCAAACCAATTCCAAATTGTACTGTACATGAAAGTCCAAGTCTGGTACGAGCACGTACTGGTAATGCACATGCAGTTCAAGCCTCTGGCACCTGGCTGTACTGGTACTATGCAGCTTGTGTGACTGGTCTGTAATTTCCTGAAAACCTAAATCCATTTTTGTTTCATTGCAGCTACATCTGCGAGAAAAGAAAGCACACAAGCTCAGAATTCTCTCTCTCATAAAAGGTATAATCTTAATTTTCTTTTGTCTTTGTTTTTAAATTTATATATCCTTTCTATTACTTATTTTTATTGTTATGATGGAAAGAGGTTTTATTAAGGCATGTAAACTGTAGAGACCCTAAAATTATTAGTAAAATTCATGTTATATGTACATATACCTTGTTATAATAGCCATATAAAATTAGTCTGTGTGCTTCTTCTAACCTTGAAGCTGTTTCCCCCGTATCTCCTTTGTATTTATTGGTTTTGTTATTTTCCATTTATTTGTAAACAGTCATAACTATTGCTGGCCGCTTATTTGTTTGCATGTTAAATTGATGATATCAAGCTGATGTTGTCACCTCAACAAATCTTTTATAATACTGATATCCAGTTTCAAAACCATGGGACCATGGGAAAATAAATAGTAAAAGAAAGTTTTAGGGATCTATTATGTCTAGCCAATACCAGAGTTAATACAACTCTACCTATATTAAACTCTGCTTGCTCTGTTTAGTATAGCTCGATTCCAAGCCCGAGTAAGTGGAGGGTTGTGATAGGCCGGACAAGCCTACATAAAACACCCAGCTATCTCCATGGAAATGAAATCCAATTACTTTTCATTGGGGCGTAACTTTCTTAACTACGACTACCACTACCACTACCACTACTACTACTACTACTACTGCTACCAATACCACTGCCACTGCCACGACTACGACTACTACTACCACTACTACCACTACTACTACTACCACCACCACCACTACCACTACCATGACTACCACTAACACTACCCTTACCACGACTACCACTACCACGGCTACGACTACTACTACCAATACTACGACTACGACTCCACCACCACCACCACCACCACCACCACCACCACTACCAGTCTACCACTACTACCTACTACCACTATTACTGCCTACTAACACTACTACTACTACTACTACTATAAGTATTATTAGCATTTTTTTTTTTTACTTTTTGCTGGGTTTCTTTTCTAGCCTACCGCAACTTGTTTGGGATAAAAGACCTAATTGTTGTTTGTTGTTGTTATAATACCAGAGTTAATGCCAGTAATCAATGAATGGAACTGACACTATAAGCCTTGTACTCTTTTGAAAGTTAGCCGCTATTTTCAATTTCCAGGGGGCACGGACATGCAAGCCAAGGTTCTAGTACTACAGATATGGTTTATGATCATGTGTCGTCCAACAAGGCATGCTATTTGTCATTCTGACCCTTTTCAAAGATGCAAACCCTATTTTATTTACTTATGAGAGTAAACAAACTTTCTTTTTTAATCTCAAGGAAGTTATGTGACTAGAAAATAAATATGTTAGAAGAATTTTGATTTTGTATTTTATGAGGTCTACTACATGAGATAAAATGATGAATTATGTTTTTCCCCCCTTTTCCAGGATTATTTTCCTTCTGCATCCATGAATGCCACTGTAAATTTAGTTAGACACAAGCTTGATAAGGTCTCTCTCTCTCTCTCTCTAATATGGATAATTGAGGGATTTAGTTTTCAACTTCAATTTTCTGTTGGTTATTTCAGATTGAATCAAGAAGCAAGGGCTCAGACAGTTCAATGGCTTCAAAGAAGCCAAAGGTTGATGCAAGACGAAGAATCTGAAGGATCTTGTCATTTTAAATATCTCATGTTTTTTACATGTTTACATTAATACATTTATATTATTCTTTAGGTACAAAAAAATTTTGTTAGAATTTTTGCACCGTTCTCATGCATTAGTCTTGTTGGCCATGGGTTTTGGGTTTCTCGCCAGTCTGGTTTAACTCCTATTACCAAGTTTGGTTAATTTTAGTTGCTGTTCAATAAAACAACTAATTACTGTAAATATTTTAACCATTCAACTTTGTTATCTAACACTGGCGTCAATGTGCTATATAAGATTTAGTCTTTCCCAAATCTGCAAGTTGTTTATTGTCATGCGTTCAAACAGATTTTGACAAAACATGCAGAGCAGTTAAGGAAAAATCAAATTATTGCTGCTTATTCAATTAGTTTGACTAATTTAGACTATTTATTTGTTAAAAGATGCTTACAATAAATTTGACAAAAACAATTCATTGCTTTTAAGGAAGTATGCTGATGAGTGTTGATGTGGTTAAGGGGTGGTTTTAGGAGCCTTCCCGTCTTAAAAAGCAACCCAGTATTTCTCTTTCAAGCTTTTTACTCGTACTCCGTTTTTGTTTTCAAACAAATATTGGCTCAACAGAGCTTTCAACTAATGCCATGCAACCAGAATTGTGTGGCCAATTTGTGAGGCTGTATTTCCTCAAAAAAAAGAAAAGAAATGTTATGCTGTACAAGCTGAAGGCCATGCTTATTGACTGCAGAAGGAATTTTTTTTTTATGCCACATGCTCTATGCTCTAACTTAAGGGTGACAAATGATCTGAAATAAACAACTTCATGTTGTGTTATTGTAAGGTATTTACGTTCAATCAGCTCTTGTTTCACATATTACATGTGCTGTTGTTTTTTACCCCCCAAATAGTAAATTTGTGTTTGGTAAGCAACAACAACTGCCCTTGTTTTTTTCTGGTACAGCGTCTCCCAAACATTTTTTACTTATTCTGTTATCCTGTGCCTTTCATATCATCCAAATACTATTGCATTAGTGCCTTCAAGTCTTATAGTAGAAAGCATCTTAAAATTTAAAATATGAATTTTCTTATTTGGTTTTGTTTGTCTGATTGGGCCAGTTATGTTGGAATGGTTTTTTGAGTATACTTAACGAGTTTATACATTGATAAGCGTCCTAATTAAAAAAAAAAAAACTCAAGCGTACATTTATAATGCCTTTAATAATATCGTTCAACTAAAAGATTGATTTTGTAAATATATTTTTCATTATTGTGTAAATCGTGAATGTGTCAGATATTCAGATTCAATGTATTCCAAAAGCAACTTAGATATCATCCAATAATCTGTAAATTAAGAGTAAAAATTGTCAAATTCGCTGTTTTTTGCGGGATGAAAAGAAGTTCTTGTTTAGTCACTTGGTGACAAATGTACGGTTTAAAAATTCGTTATGTTAAATATATATTTTTTTAAAATTAGTTGTCAAATTATTAATGGGAGTACATTAACGCTAACTGTCCTAAAAAATGTAACCCTCTAGTTATCTAGTCAGGGTTGATATGATATTTTGTGCTTCTCTCCTAAATTCGTTATCACAGATTAGCTCTCTAGAATAATTTGTTGCAACAATAAGGTGCCATCACATCAAAATTTGTACTACTCTCGAAGAAATCGAAGAAAACAAAAGATTCACAACGGTTGATTGTAAAAATTGATCTTACATACCAGATATGTCAACGGATGTTTGTTTATTTCCTTTTATTAAAGGTAAAAGTTGGATTATTTCACTATCATGCTATAAAACTTTGGAAATATTGAATGACAAGATCCTATGATATCAGCCTACTTCTCAAATTTTCTCTATAGGTCCGTAGTAAAAAGTAGAAACAATTTTTCACTTTCGGTTTAGTTAAAACTTAAAAACAAATAGTCAACTCAAGATTCATCCCAACAACTCTGGCATTTTCTTTTTGAGAATTAGTAACTTAGATAATTCTAGTGCGGTCAACAGCATTGTACTTCAGACATAAATTTCCCATCCCACCAACAAAGCTAAAAAAATGAACAGAAAAAAAAATTGATTGTGATCCTTTAGCCCAAAAAAAAAGTGAACAAATGAACAAAAACACTTTATTGCAAAAAATACAGTAAAAGCGGCGCGTTTGCTTACTACAATGCTTGTGTTATAAAAGATCCAAGCACGCACTTGGATGTTTACATTCTCTCTTCTGTTAATTATTGTCGTTGCTTGTACTCATTAAGCTTCCTTGTGGGGACGAAATATCACTTACTTACAATCCACACTCTATGGTTTGCTAGAGTAACGCTAGCTTACTAGATTGTTGGTTCATACTTCTAGTGCTAATTTGGTAATTTACACAGGCAATTATTGGATGGTGCTGGATATTCAGCTAAGGTTTTACTATTTTTTTTATCTCTATTTGGAGAATGAACCTGATCGCCAGAAAATAAATCTCATCATACTGCCAACATGATTATTTATACGATACAAGTTTCTAATTAACAAAATTAATAATTCAAACATACATCTATTATTAGAATGCCATAATTTAGTATGCTTAATGAATAAACGGTGAAAAAGTATACAATTACATTAAAAATATTGTTGACTAATAGTTGGTGAAACAATATAGAAGCATATAAAAGTTTTATCCCTACATTTTATAACACAAGTACATAAAATTAATGAATTTTATATATACAAGTACATTAAAATTTGTATCCTTACAAGATTTTTCTAATTAATTAAAAAAATAATTTAAAGTTTGTTAGCAAAATGGGATGGAAAATCCTTGATTTCTTGTTCTGCTTTATGGAAAAAATGAGGATGGTTCCATGTCACAATGTCATAACTTCTCTATTTTATTGATATATTAAGTTTCAATATTCAAATTTCGAATTCAAAACGTTGATTTTATTCAATTTACCAGGCGATTCATATTTTATGTGATTTTTGTATTGGATTTCATTTATTACTAGATCAAGATGCATAAAATCAACAAACCTTGTTAATTATAGTATATTAACTCTAATATGTTCATATTTTAATCTCTTGACTGAGTATCGAATGAACTCCAAATTTTACAAAAATTATATAGAAACGTATCCCTCATTAAATTGAACAAGTTCAACAGCTTGAATTTATTTATTTTTTTAATTATGAAATAAGAATGAAATAGTGAAGTTGTGACATTTATGGAATAAAAAATTTGTGGTTGTGAAACCTTTCTCAAAATAAAAATCATGAATGCCAAATATTTTAGGATTTATTCAAGTAATACTCAAAAAAACATTCTGCAATAATATGGGTTAGAAATTTTAATGTACTTGTATATTTGTTCCATGAATCAACAAACATTTATTTTTTAACCATTCTAAATTTTTATTTCATAGTTTTTTTCTCCCTCTATTCCCTATCTTCTCTTCTATACTCATGCTCTTGCATAGTCCTATTTTATCTTAAGCGCTTTTTTTTATATATATATGTTTACGTATTTTATTCACCACTTTGCCTGCTATATAAAAAAATCTCTTTTTATTCTCTTTCATTTTTTTTACTATGGTTTAAAATGAATATCTTTTAAGCGCTTAATATATATGTTGAATCCACTCTCTAGATATTTTGATGTACAAATTGCGGTGTAAAATTTGGGTCGCTCAATTGACAATTGGGACTTTGAAAGATGCCAAAATATATATATAGAGAGAGAGAGATATTTAGTATGAATCCTCTTGTTGCTAGAATAGTAGTTAACTTTCGTATACTGGATGTATTCCAGTATTGTAAGTATCATGCGTCATTTGGGCGACCAAATTGAAAATTGGGTGTTGTAATTTAGTGACCCATGGTTGAATTATTCTTTTTATCTAATGTTACTATGTTTTATCTAACGGATGTCTAATATGTGTACTTCTTTTTGTGGGTCTCTGCATTGACTCGTCCGAGGTTTGTTCTTATTTTTTATGGGTCTATCTTTTTTTTCATTTTTTTTCCTTTTTATATTTTTCTTGCGTTTGGTTGTTGTCTCTACCATTACCTAAAACTGTCAAAGTTCATTTTCTATTAATTTATTTTCTCGTATTTTGGGATCACAAAACAATAAGTATACATATATATTATATGTCAAATAATCTTGATTGGGTTTGATGCATGATGCATCCTTGGGCAAAAGTAAGGGGGATTTAGGGGCATTTTCAGGTTTATAGCAAATCAATTATGAAAAGTTTGAAAGTTGATAATGTGAAGGCAATAAAATGATCTTTACAGCTTTACTTGGGTGTAGGGGTGTACAATGGGCGGATCGATGATATTTTAATAAAATTTGAACCCAATTCGATAATACCGGTTAGAAAATAAATTTAGTTGCATACTTGTATATAGCCAAAAATTAAAGTTAGGTACTTGCAAAAATTACAAAATATCGGGGGTTGTCATGATAAATTAAAACTGTTGACTATCATTGAAAAGTGTGTAAAACTGGCGCTATTCTCAAGAATCATCGTCAACAAAACTACAAAAGTGAACACTGCCTGTCTGCCTCCGGACTCAGGAGTTGAGAAAAATGAGGGCAAAAGAAAAAGGAAAAAGTGAGCACCGCCCAACACAGTGAACCGCTTTGAAAATTCACCGTTTTCAATGGACTTTGATCTTCTGCATTTCTGTACATGTTTCATCATAGCATCAGCCGCCAAAATTATTTTCAAGATTAGTGCAGATGGACCCTTAGTGTAAATCAAATCTTTTGTGACAGACAAATTGAAATCAGGTGTTGTGCGACACTTGGTGTAGCGTAACATCCTGACTATCTGTCAATATTCCGTTCCGCTTTAGTGTTCCGTATCGTTCCGTTCAAACGGAACGTTAAATGAAATAGAAAATCAATTATGTTTCTGAAAACGGAACGAAAATGAAGAAAACAAACGGAACGTAAAGGAAATACAGAAATGGACAGAAATGAGCTGAAATCAATAGAAAATGGAGGACAGAACGTTAAACGGAACAAAAATCTGTTCCGTTTGACGAAACGGAACAGAAACGAAATAGATTTCTATTTCGTCGACCGGAACGGAACGAAAACGGAACAGGCTATTTTCGTATTCCGTTTTCACGTTTGATAGCCCTACCAATGGACAAGGGGAACCCCGTGCATGTAACAGATTGATAGGTCCGTAAAAAATGAACCGTCCGATCAAGATCAGATGGCTTTGGGTGCGCTACACCAGATGTCACGCGACACCATAATCGGATTAGTGACGGACTGACAGTGCACTTATTCACCTACTACTACGTTGGAGAGGATCCTATATATTTTATGTTGACCCTACCCTACTGATCTCATTTACTCCAAACCTTCAAAAAAAAATCTCATTTACTCCATTCCAGAAGTCAAGGAATTCTTTTGTCCCAACTGCTATAAACAAACCAACAAAGAAGTTGTACGTGTCAACAAAAATATGAGATAATAATACAAACAAACTACACAAAACTATAAAAGTCGGTGATTTTGCACTAGACCCTTCTGGGTTGGATTGATCTGCCAAAGTCCAATTTATGACTCGTTCATATATCAATGACATTTTTGTCTCAAATCACACCTGTATACACTCCTAGCTATCCAGTTCTGGTAAATAAATTATCAAATTTTATTTTAAAGTGCAATAAAAACCATGTCGTGCACGCATGTCCACATTGAATCATCAAATCAAACCCCAACCAAACTTTTTTTTTTTTTTTTTTTTGCAACAACCATCTTAAGATGTTGTAGTAAGGTTCCGAGTCCGAGCCCATGACAGTTTATTCCATCTGTCAACTTCTAACGATGCCAGCGTAATATGTTCGCATGCAACTTTTCTCCCTAGATCTCTGTGAAAATTTGTACAAAAATTTACAGTTTCGACGCGCGTTTCAACAACGAAGGCCACCGCTGTAAACCTTTCGTTAATTATGTTTGTTCGAGAAACTTAAATGTAGTTGTTATATCCATGCTAGTGGGGGTTGACTATTACGGAAACATTAATGAACACTTTTCTTTCTTTCTTTCTTTATGTTTTCCTTCAACATACAACTGATCGAGTTTGAACGGCGTTAATTTTGATGCCCCCATCAGGGAGATCGCAAAAACTGTTTTGGTTCTTATCTTTTCTTATTTATTAATTTTTTTGGAAACAAGGATCCGTAAAGATATACGTACGGTTTATTCTATTTTCGAGAAAAAATGAAGGTAGAATCATTTTCACAATCTGAGCTGACGTTTTGTAGAAGATGCCTTGTTTGATTAGCAAAACTATAATCTAATAAAAATTTATGCATTTCAACAGGAAAATTTAAAAGTATATTGACAACTTACAGGGGCCTTTTTGCATGTTATACTGTGATGTGAAATTTTTAAATTGTTAGAAATTTAGAATATATATCAGAAGTATATATGAAGTGTACTTATATATAGACGGGGAACCGAGGATAGGTATCGCTTCTGTACTCAACCAAACAAAATATGAAACTTGAAAGCATATATCATCAATCATCATGCTGTAAAACTAAGCCAAAACAAATTAATTATTAATATCTTTTTATATATAGACTATAGTAGTTCCACTTACGGCGAAAATGATAAAGTTTGACCTTCCGTACGCACAAAATAATCTGAAGTTAAATGTACAGGCAGGATATATTCTTTGTGCCATATCTATCATTTGATACACTATAATATATATATATATATATATATATTATACAGAGATAATGTAAAATTATAGAGATTCTAGCTTTTCCATCATCATCTCTATATATTATTTATGCAGTGCATATAAATGTAGAGGCAGGATATATTCTTTGTCCCATATCTATCATTTCATTCAGTAATAAATACATATATAATATGAAGCGTCACTTTATATATATATATAGAGAGAGGGGGGGATATGTATTACAATCACATCAAAAAATAAAATTTATAAGAAATAAAAATGTGCTTCATCAATTTATAATTAGTTTTATGGTTAATTAGATTTATGCCATTATGAAAATTTAAAATTAGTAAAATGCCATCACTAAATGATAAATTATTTTTATGCCACTGTAAAAAAGTAAAATTTAGTTTTTTGTCACCGAAAAATTTATTTGCCAATTTTACCCTTTTAAATATGCCACTACATAAATTTAAAATTAAAAAATGTCATCACTAAAATAAATTATTTACTCAATAATATAATCATTTCATGTAAGTGGCCTTTTGCAATCGTGACAAAAAACTAAAGCAAATTAAAATAAATTAGAACTAGAAGTATTTTTTATTTAATGAAATTATTAATTGTGACATAAGCAAATAATAAATTATTAATTTGACTTACCGTTATGCATTCAGCAAGTGAATGAAAGGAAATTTTTAGTGGTAGCGTTTGAAAATTTTTAGTGTTTTTTTTCGCCGTAATTTTTAGGGTTTATTAAAAGGGTAATTTGGGAATTTTTAAAAATAATGGGAGATTTCAGGATGACATTTTTAGTATTTAATTATTTTAGGAATAAGATAATGGCATATATCTAATTTACACAATTTGATAATGGCATAAATCTAATTAGCAATCTAATAGTGGCATATCTCTAATTAACAATTTTTCAGAGTGACATAAAACCAATTAAACCTTAGTTTTAAATCAAATTTAATCTAACTTAAAAGTCATTTTGCGGCTGGTAAAACTTTAATAAAGAACTTAGTAATAATTAGATTAAGTTTACTATTAGATAGTATTCTTTTTATAAGTAATCTTACTAAAAGATGTATGATCTAATGTGTTTAATTATTATTTCCATTTTGCTTCTTCCTAAGTTTGAATTTATTTTTTTTATGAAACACTGGCAGAGTTATTAACTATTTAATTCCACCCGATCTAAAAATTGGTAATAGCGACCGTCCCGTCCCATTAATTCCACACAATACACATATACGCTAGTTTCCTAAAAGTTACAAACAAAGTGCTATGACGGGCATCATGTAGGTCCCACTTCCATTATATGTATCGCTATAAATGAGTATATACATGTATATCGTCCTATCATTTAATCGTATCAATGCATCATGTTTCAACATTAGTGATAACTTGATACTAACTAAACATCTCCTACACATATTACTTTGGGACAACCAACTTTCGTCTCCAACCAAAAGAAACGCCTTTAAAAGCAATAGAGAGAGAAGCGAGGCCTCTTCCCTCTTTAAGTAGATATAGAACCACTTCAAGGTAGAAGAAAACCTTTCCTTCCAAAGCAAGATGTTGGGAAGAGTAAGTGGGAATTGGGTTGAAGAGACGCTAATCATCTTCGGATTATTGGCGGTACAATGCATCATGGGTCTCTACGTGGTGTTTGTAAACCATGCGCTGGCCGTTGGAATCAATCCTCTGTTTCTAATCGTTATCACTGGATCAACCACAGCAGTGGCGTTGCTTCCTTTTGCGGCTGCACTTGAGAGGTGTGTATACGGTGCTCTTTTCTGTTTTGGCCATTCTTTGTTTGTTAATTGATCGAGGGAATACTTTTGCTGTCGGTTATTTTGATAATTTGAGATTGATGTTATTATGCATGTAGGAAAAATTGGAATACAAAGTTAACTCCAGTCTTGGTGGCTCAAATTGTGGCACTTGCTCTTGGCGGGTATGTTTCTTTTGTATTTTCTTTAATTGATATCAACATGTTACTCTACTTTGTTGATTAATATTACGGTTGTTGTCCCAAATCTGTTTTCCAATTTTGCTATTTACTTTTTCTTTGTTTCCTCTTTTCCTTTCCTTTGCTATATTTTATTTTCGTCGTGTAATTGCCTAATTGGTGAAAATTTGTACAAATCTGCAACTAGTCAGGAGGGACAAACTGAACAATAGTGCAAAAGTGGAACCTAGATTTTGTTTTCCTTCAAAGATGGGTATCAACTTTTGCACTTGGTAGCCTCTACCAAGTAGTTTCGAAAAAAAAACTTTTGGTAGTGGTAATTTGGAAGGTTGCTTTCATGGGTCGTCATGAAGCCTATAATTTGCAAAATATAAAATTTAAAAAGCAATAGAAAGCCTCCAGTCTTCGATGGTGCTTTGCAATGCAGTACTTTGTATAAGACCATTTGGTTCTTATTCCTTATCACTTCACCTGATTTGAGATTGGCATCATGCGATTACAGTGGCTGAAGAGGTGTTGCCGTAGAAGATCCGGGAAATAGTTAATGTTGGTTAATATAGTCGCAATTAGCGTCAAAGGATGCGTCAAGAGAAGGAAAAGAACATAGCTAAATGAACCGACCAGAAAAGGGCGTCTAAACAGCCCCTACTTCTATTAACCTAGTGGTTCTTTTATCTAAAGTAGGAATGACATGATGGAAGCCTCTTGCTAATTGCTACACCCTTAACTCTATTTTATGCATGATACAGGTTTTTGTATGTCGATCTACTAAGTTTTGCAATCATGAATCGAGTATTTCAATAATAACATTATGTTGTTTAGAGAGAGATTTAGGTTAAAACTAGGGATTATGGCCTCTGTACAGAGGCTCTCTTTTTATATTAATCAAGAATCGTACTTTTACAAATAGGACCCTAGATTTCTACAAATAACATAAATAACATAAATATCACAAATAACATAATAACTAATATAACTCCACACTCCCCCTCAAGATGGGCGATAGATATCAATCATCCCCATCTTGTTACAAGAACTCTCAAACTGTTTACAACCCAAACCCTTAGTTAGAAAATCAGCCAACTGGTCCTCTGATTTCACATAGTTCAACATCAACACTCCATTATTCAATTGTTCTTTGATGAAGAAACGGTCAATCTCCACATGTTTGGTACGATCATGCTGAACTGGATTGTTTGCAATGTTGATTGCTGACTTGTTGTCACATCGAAGTTGTAAAGGTTCTCGTCGAAACACGCGCAACTCAGACAGGAGATTCCTCACCCACATCAACTCACATAGGCTAAGTGTCATAGCCCTAGCCTCAGCTGTAGATCTGGCCACCACATCTTGTTTCTTGCTCCGCCAAGACACAAGATTGCCTCCAACAAACACACAATATCCTGTGGTGGATCTACGATCATCCACACAACCTGCCCAGTCAGCATCACAATAGCCTTCAACTCTCAGATGCCCATGGCTTCTGAACCACAGTCCTTTTCCAGGACTTCCTTTAATATATCTAAGGATCCTGTGAACAACATCTAAATGTTGCTCTCTCGGATCATGCATGTATCTACTCACCACACTCACTGCATGAGAAATATCAGGTCTAGTATGGCATAGATAAATGAGCTTACCAACTAGCCTTTGGTACTGCTCCTTGTCCACTGAGTCACCTCCCTCAGCACACAGCTTCTGATTCGGCTCAATAGGAGTAGGGGCAACCCTACAACCTAGCATCCTTGTTTCTGAAAGAAGATCTAGTGCATACTTTCGCTGAGAAAGCACTATACCAGTTTTTGATCTGGCAATTTCAATTCCCAGAAAATACTTCAAATATCCCAAATCCTTGACCTCAAATTCCTTTCCAAGATTTTCCTTTAGCCGCCTGATCTCCTCAACATCGTCTCCAGTAATCACAATATCATCAACATAAACAGCCAGGATGGTGATACGACCTTTCAGATGTCTGTAGAATACAGTATGATCTCCATTGCACTGCTTGTATCCCATGCCACAGACTGCGAGTCTGAACCTATCAAACCATGCTCTCGGAGACTGTTTCAGCCCATACAATGACTTCTTGAGTTTGCATACCTTCCCAGCTGATTGTGGAGTAGCAAATCCTGGTGGAATCTCCATGTAGACCTCTTCTTGGAGATCTCCATGCAAGAAAGCATTCTTGACATCCAACTGGTGTAATGGCCAATTGAAATTGGCAGCACACGACACCAACATTCTCACAGTGCTCATTTTTGCAACAGGGGCAAAGGTCTCATCATAGTCAATACCATAAGTCTGACTGTATCCTTTTGCAACCAGTCGGGCTTTGTACCTATCAACCTTGCCTTCTGGAGTTTGCTTGACAGTGTACACCCATTTGCATCCAACAACACGTTTTCCAGCTGGTAAAGGTACCAACTCCCATGTGTCATTCTTCTTCAACGCCTGAAGTTCTTCCTACATGGCACCAAACCATCTAGGATCTTGCTTAGCTACCTGCCATGTGTTAGGTACAGGCACAGAATCTAAAGATGCAAGGAAGGACTTATATGCAGGTGGAACAGATGCATATGAAACGTAATTTGCAATATCATTTCCCCAATTACCATACTTAACAGGAGATTTTCCAGCATTAACCCTAGATGTTCTACGAAGGGAAATTTGAGGAGAATTGTTACCTATCAACTCTGAGTGAGAATCTGATGGAGCACTTGGGGAAGGACTTGGGGAGGAGCTACTTGGGACATTGGCATTTAAGGGAACATGCTGCTCATGCTGCTCAGGTTGCTCATGCTGCTCATATTGCTCAGGCTGCTCAGGTTGTTTTGGCCTCCTCTTATAAACTATTAGCTCCCCCTGTTTCTTATTTTTATCACTCAGATCATCACCATTTCCATCATTACTTAGATTACTATCACCACTCAGTCCCGACAAAGGACATGGATAATCACCAATTATAACTCCATTCTCCTTCTCCCCCTCTCTACCAGCACTGGTAGAGTCATCTTCAAACAATAAGTCTAACTCTGTCTTTTCTCCATAGTATGGTTCAGATTCTCGGAAAGTCACATCCATACTAACAAAGATTTTTCTTTCAATAGGACTCCAACACCTGTATCCTTTCTGATTTGAGGGATAACCTATGAAGATGCATTTAACTGCCCTCGGGTTTAGCTTTCCTACTGTCAATCTGTGATCTCTCACATAGCACACACATCCAAACACCCTGGGTGGAACAACAAAATCATTAGATCCAAATAGTACCTCACGTGGTGTTTTCATTCCTAACACTCTTGATGGCATCCTATTGATCAGATAGGTTGCTGTCAAAACTGCCTCACTCCATAGGAACTTCGGTACGTTCATTCTCAGCATTAATGAACGTGTCACCTCCAATAGATGTCTGTTCTTGCGCTCAGCTACTCCATTTTGTACTGGAGTATCTGGACAAGTAGTTTGATGGAGGACCCCTTGCTCAGACACAAAATTGGCAAATTCTTTGTTGACATACTCAGTTCCATTATCTGTTCGAAGGACCTTCACCTGTATTCCAAATTGAGTTTTTACACAAGCACAGAAATCTTTAAAGCATTTGAGAACTTCAGATTTTTGTTTCATCATGTATACCCAAGTCATGCGTGAGTAACAATCAATAAAGGTAACAAACCATCTAAATCCACTAACAGAAGTAATAGGACATGGTCCCCAAACATCAGAATGAACAAGTGCAAAAGGCTCCAAACTTCTTAAACCAATCATTTTATAACTAGAACGAGTATGTTTTTCAAGTTCACAAGCATCACAAAATAATTTATCCCTATCTACTTTATTCATCAAATCAGGATCCAATTTATTCAGACTATCAAAAGATAAGTGCCCTAATCTATTATGTTGCAACATAGCCTCTGCTTCTGCTCCTTTTTCCATAGCAGCAACGAGCATAGCAGCTTCCTTATCCAGATACCAAAGTCCATCACGCCTGTTGCCATTCCCAAGTCTCCTCCCAGTTTCCTTTTCCTGAATCAAACATGTTTTTTGATAAAAAAAGAACAGTGCAATTCAATTGATCAATTAGTGAGCTAATAGAGAGTAAATTAACAGGAAAAGAAGGAACATGCAACACTGATGGTAGAGTAATAGAAGAATTACAATTGACTGAACCAATACCCTTGACAGGTTGAGATGTACCATCAGCAGTTTGGACTGTATCTGGTTGGATTTGTTGACTAGGACAATATTCCACAAATTTATTAGATGATCCTGTTATATGACTAGATGCACCTGAATCTATAATCCAATCTACATGAGATTTAGTGGATGCAAAAGCCTGTGCCTGAATACCTTTAGTCACATGAGCATAATAACCAACATTACCGAAGTAAGCACTGTCATCACATTCCTCCGAGACCTTTCCTTTGCCTCTAGAGCTCTCAACTTGGGCTTTGAAAAGTCTAAGTTCTTCCAGCTCTGTCAGTTCTCCGCCAGTTGTTTCTGTTGCAGCCTGGGGTTCCTCTGTCGTGGCAAAATGAGCAACACCTCGACGTCCACGTCCTCAGGATCCCCGCCCTCTATATCCATTTCCACGTCCACGACCACCATTTCCACCTCTCTGTCCTCCACCTCCTTGGCCACCAATAGATTTGCGAGGCGCAGGACAATTGAAACTGAGATGACCTTTCAGTCCACAATTAAAGCAGTCCCTGTCATCTCTGACTTGGGTTCCAGGCACCGCCATTGCTGAGCGAACAATGGGCAAGGCTTGAGATGCCATCACTTTTTGTCTGACCTCTTCTTCCTCTATCGAAGCAATAACCTCATTCAATGACGGAAGTGATGGCAAATGACATTTTGCCGCCCTTCTCGTCTCAAATTTCGAGTTCAGACCTTTCAGGAAGCGAGCCACACGCCTCCGTTCAAGATACTGCATTCCACAAAGAACATCTGCTGGATCTTTCAGTGACAAGGGGTCATAGTGATCCAAATCAGCCCACAAATTGCGCAACTCTGCCGCATACTCGAGAACTGATTTCTCTCCTTGGACAGTGGCATCAATCCTTTCTTCCACATCTAGCATCATCATCACACTCCCAGCTCCTGAGTACATCTTAGCCAGAGTGTTCCAGATATCTGTTGCACTTCTAATCGACTCCACCATTCCAGCTATGGCTGGAGACACAGATATCAACAACCAAGAAACCACCAGAGAATTCATGTGACTCCATCTTGTCCACTCATCACTCGATTTGTCAATAGGTTCAATGCACTCACCTTTCACATATCCTTCGAGTCCTTTCATGTGAAGGTTAAGTAACGCCCTCCGAGACCAACTCAGATAATTCCTCGTCCCCTCAAGTTTGATATCATTAGGTAACAGTTCTATTTTTTGTATCATCTGTGACTCTGACACAGATCCAATCTTCTTACTAGACTCCTCAAACTTTACATTTAACAATTTGGCCATTCCTTCCATAACGGCCTGCAACTCCTTATTAGTCACAAATTCACCCATTTTTCACAATTAGATTTGTGTCTCAAACACAATCGCAACTAGAGGACGAGGTCAATCACACCTTAAACACAAATCGTGCGGACGCACACGATCACGGTTTTATCTGCTACCAAAAACAGATTTGTAAACTATTCAGGAAGAGAGCACCTGAGCATACATGCAGAAAGCGACACAAGCCAGAAGCTTTAGACACGACAGAGGCTTGGTCCACATGCAGCAGATGCGACAGCAGCTTCTCCAGCCTGGTCTTTGCGCGGTCCACCAGACGCGTGAAGATGCGACTCGGTCTTTGCGCGGTCCACACACGGTGCAGCGAAGAAGGCTGGTGTAGCGGTCCACACGCTGTGCACGGAACAGAGCTGGTGCCTGGTGTTGACGCGGTCCACCAGACACGTGAGGTTGCCTCTGGTCCACGCGTGGTCTACAGGCGTAGCGGAAGAGAGAGAGATTAAGCTGAAGAAGTTGAGCGGAAGAGAGAAAGAGATGCAACGGAACAGAGGCGCCGCCGTCAGACGGGCTCTGATACCATGTTGTTTAGAGAGAGATTTAGGTTAAAACTAGGGATTATGGCCTCTGTACAGAGGCTCCCTTTTTATATTAATCAAGAATCGTACTTTTACAAATAGGATCCTAGACTTCTACAAATAACATAAATAACATAAATACCACAAATAACATAATAACTAATATAACTCCACACATTAGTTTATGGGTATGTATTTGAAAGTGACCATAGAGCGACAGTAGAAAAGAATTTTCTAACAGAAGTGCCAAAACTTCTTGTTTCTGGTTGTTACCAAAACCCCCCAAAAATTTTTATAAATTTTTAACCTTATCTATAAACCAAAAAGTAAGGTAAAAGGATTTAGAAAGCAAAGTAAATGCTTGTTTTGCGCCCCAAAAAGAAAATAATAATAATAATAATAATAATAATAATTGCTTTAGAATTTCAACAAAGTAACGTTTTACTAATCAATTAATTTGGAGATTTGTACCCATTTCTGCATAATTGCCTTTTTCTGAGTGATTTATGCTGGAGTTCTCTACCTAATTATAATTGCTAAAAAATTGCATCGATCAATTTAAGTGAGGATTATCATTTTGGTGCAGGGTGACTATATTTCAAGTGTTGATGCTGCTAGGGATTGAGAAGACAACACCGACAATTGCTTCTGCCATGCCCAATTTGTCTCCTGGTCTGATATTCACAATTGCTGCATGTCTCGGGTATGGTATATGTTTTTGTTGGTTATTGTCTTATTGATTGCAATTCAATTGCACAGAAACCTGGAGATCAAGTCACCAGTAGAGATTGGATATATTAAACAAAACTGCTTTTCCAAATAAAGGCATTTTGATTAACTCTAGTTAGGTACAATCTGAATAGTTCGATCTAATTAACCATTTGCAATGAGCGTGGGATTAAGAATACATTAACCTGCTCAGTCACCTTTAGCATGTCCTTATTTGTTTTGATTATACCCTTTTTCGTTTCGTTGATTCTTTTTAATGTCCCTTTAATACTGGCTCGGATGCAAATACAAATGTCTGCATCAATCATAAAAAAATTAGTTCTTTATTGTGAAATATTTTAGATGATGCAGTCTGATATACAAATTACTTGTAATAGGTTCGAGAAGTTTGACAAGCAGTGCAAATATAGCAAGGCCAAGGTACTAGGAACCTTGGTGTGCTTGAGTGGTGCCATGGCGATGAGCTTTTTGCAAAGTCCCCCTTCAACTACTCCACAAATCAACAAGCAGCACTTGAGTGAGAATTCAAATAGCAATGGATACTTTGACTGGATGTTAGGCTGCTTCTATCTTTTAGCTGGAGTGGTGGTTCTCTCCTGTAATTCAGTTTTGCAGGTAGACCCTTCCCAATTGATACTTTCTTTCTTTTTCCGAGTAAGACTGGAATATTTTTTCAAATCAGTGATTTATCAGTAAGTCATAAACAGTTGTTGAATAATTAGAAGTTTCTGTAGGCTGCGACTTTGGTCAACTTTCCTGCGCCTTTATCACTATGTACAATTACGGCTATGATGGGTTCTTTATTCACCGCAATCGTACTTGTGGTCATGAAAGGCAAGATAGATATTGGGTCACCAGATGTTAGTGTCATGTTAATTGGAGAGACCTGTCTAATGGTATGATTTTTTGAGACATCATCTTGTTTCCCTATTGTTAATTTGAGAGTACATCTAAATTTGGTGGTTTGATTTTCTTTCCATTAGTTTACCACATTTGGTTTCCTTTACGCCTACGCAAAAACCTTTGTGAACAAATTCCATATACAGTAGTTCACGAGTATAGGCCTAAATAAAATAGTCAGTCACCACGAGTTTTATGATTGGTGCGGCAGCAATGGTGCCAACTGCCAAGGGTCCTATACAAAGTACAAATATTTTCATATGTACTCTGTTCTTCCTTTGTTTACTCTTTCTTTGAGAAGAGCCTGTGCCCTCTAAGCCCAAGAACAAAACACTCAAAAAACCTTTAAACTGAGGCTATGTAAGATCAGAAACAATAGTTAAACTGCTGCTGCTTAATTAAGTGGTAATTTGTGCTAATATTTTGCTAAATTTTGTTTTAATTGGATCAAGGGAGGAGTGGTTATCGGGGCATGTATCGCCTTTCAGATGTGGTGTGTTCGTAAGAAGGGGCCTGTGCTCGTCTCAATTTTCAGTCCTGTCCAGACTGTTTGCTCTACCATCCTCTCAGCTGTTTTGTACCATCAAATGATCAGTCTAGGAAGGTGAGCAGATCAAATTGCTGTTTCTCTTGGATACTTCTTCAGATATTTGTTTTTCATTCTCTTTGGTTAAATTTAGAGTTGCAAAGGGCCAAAGAGTTATTTTTTTTGTGGTTTTTAATTTCAATCTATTTTTGTTTGCCAACTTTTTGGCGCAACCATTATTCATCAGTAAACTGATAAGTAATTATTGTTGTTGAATGCAGCTCTGCAGGAATTGTGCTCATGTTCTGTGGTCTGTATGCAGTTCTCTGGGCCAAGAACAATGAGACCCTTGATGTTTCAATAGAAGATGGCAGTTTGGTGTCCTCTGCAGCAGATATAGAAAAGCCTCTTCTTTCTTAAAGATTTTTTATAGCCTTTAATTTTATCAAGGAAGGTTATAGATGTACGTATATCTCTATTTTGTGTTTATATGAATGTATATAGGGGAAATACACTACTAATTGTATCTGTATCTTTTTTTTCTTTAGTTTCTGAAACTAGGATCCCCAAGCAGGGAGACACATTAACAAACCAACAAAAAGTGAGTCAGACATGCAAAGTAATGTTAGATCACTTATCCAAACCAGTAAATGATTGTAGGCAAAAAAGGTTTACGACCGCAGTCACGCCTAGTTTTAACTGACGCATACTACAATAGAGAAATCATCCTTCTTTGCACGTCTGTATCTCTTCGAACCATGCGCACACCAAAAATAAAATAAAAACAAAACAAAAGAAAGTGGCATATACTGATGTACAACGGATCGGACTACTGGGCTGGCAAAAGCATCACAAAAGTATTATTGTTCCAAATAATAGTAAATTCAACCTACACAACTTCTTCGGCGCCAGGTATCTCACGTCATTTGTTTATTCCGTTAATAGTCCGAAGAGTTCCCTTAAATTGAAGTTTTGTGTGCCCGCTACTTCCATCAAGGTTTTCATTTTAAGCATCCCATACATACCAAGGTGGCACAATATAAAAGTAAATAATATATTAGAAACACATGTACAAGGTGAAACATATCGGAATAAATTAACTTGAATTCAATAACTTTAGAAAGAATTGGAGAGTCCATTACAGTTCGTCCTACAAAAGCAACCTAGAAAAAGATTTTCCTCCATCGCCTTCCCTTGATTGGGAAAACAACATGAAAAAAAATTTGAGGAAGACTGGATCATGAATAAATTTTGGAACAAATTTTCTGTACAGGTTTGGCATCCTCATGCTTTCCTTTTCTCACCATGCGAAAGGATACCACTTCGTCATTTCAAACCATCATTTTAACTACATTGGTATCCAAAATCTGAACTTGTAATACAGCGAAAGTAAACTTCTTTTTCTTGAAACAATAATGTAAGAAAAAAAGGAAAATATTTAAAAAAAAAAAACACCACCAGTGCTATTTTTCATTTAGGTTTCCAAAATCACAGCTGGATGTCCTGCAGCTCTTCTGAAGAAGAAGTATTAGGCATGAAAGATGTGTGAACACTGGGCGGACTCATCTGGGTTGACATCCCAGAATATGGGTCAAATGACCCACTCCAGGAGGCAGCTCGGGTCCGTGAAATTGGACCTTTACTTCCACTTCCTGGGTTTGATCCAAAAGGAGCCGTGTTCCCATGAGGGGTAATATTATCCATGCTTGGGAAACGGTGGATAGAAGAAGAGGTAGAAGGTGTAGATTGAATATTTTGCATAGGTGGTGGGGAAGTGCTGGTAAAAGAAGAGAATGATTGTTGTTTTGTGAGTGAAGTCGAAGGTGGGTTGGTTTCCTCAGTAGGAGAAGGGGGTGAATGGGATACTGATGGAAATTGGGGCGTCTCGTGAGAGTCGGTGGAGGCAGCAGGGGCTGCTGGTACAAAGAATTTGGCGCCAGAAGGTGGTTTTACAGTTGATGAAGCTGGGGAATGGTATAAGTTTGTTGGTGCAGCTGAAGCTGCGCCGCCTTTGTTGAATGTATCGACGTACCTATGTAAAAATAAGAGGTTTTAGGTCATTTCTGCTTGCTGCTATCTGAACAAGAAAATGTATATTCTGATTTCAAAAATAACATTACAATTAGAAAAAGAAGAAAGAATTGCTTGAAAACCTGGCCAGATACTGAAATCAGATAAGCCAAAAGAATATAGTAGCAATAAAATGGTAAAGAAGTTTTGTACAGATACAGTTCTGACACTGACTGCTAAATACTGGATCTGACTAGTGTAGTTGCTGGGCACTTTGCAAATCTTGTAAAACAGACAAAAGTACAAAAGAGATCCAAAAGAACAAAATATAATAAATACAGAACAAGAAACAAGAAATGAAGTTACCTGGATCGAACCCCCATCCTACCACGGGCAGAGAACTGGTTATGGGTAGGGGGTATTGGTGGCATCCCACCGGCTATGCCAGTCTCTGGCAAGCTATTGCTACTAGCCAGTTTTGATTCAGGCAAGCCATTCATTGTCGTATTACTCTCAGTTTTGATACCAGCATTGTTTAATCCATAATCTGGTAATCCAGTTTTGAAAGCCGTAGTAGTAGGTGGAGGAGCAAGTGGAGCCACCTCAGCGGGAGCCTTTGCCCCCTTCTCCACCCATGTCTTCAGATTCTCATCATAGTAGAATTTGTTCTCATCCCCAAGCTTTGCCTTCAATAATTAATTGTGAAGATGTGAATCCATTACCTAAATGTAAAATAAAAATTTTAAAATATTAAAATAACAACAGAGCTTAATATTACCTGACGATGTGACTTAGACATCCATCCGACAGTCTTTGAAAGGGCCCCACCAATCCATCCCAACCGTGAACTCCCAGATACATTGCCTTTTGTACCATCTGGGCTGCCACTCTGTCAAAATCACACAATTTTAGTCAACTTTAAGGACAGATATTTTTGTGTGTGGGTGGGGGGGTGGGCGGGTGGACAGACAGAGAGCAGCAGGAGAAGAAAGGGGATAGAGAGAGACACCTGTTTTGGACTTCTGGCAAAATCAGGCTCTGAAACACTGCGGTTATGCATTGACTTCTTGGTAACGTTATTGCCATCATTGGCCCATTGACTGATTGATTCGACTGAGGCAGATGGCATCAGAGCAGACATGGTCATTGCCGACTGGCTATTCACAAATTTTGGTACAGTCTGACTGGTCATGTCTCTCTCGCTGGTAACAGCATTGGCACCAACAAAAGCACCACCACCAACACCACTAGTTGGTGGCATTGGGGGTAAAGAGGATGCTGCTTGAGGTGCAGCCGGTGCACCCATTACACGCTGTAATGACCGATCAAGTGAGCTAAATATGTTCTTCACAAGCTTGGTTGGAGCATTCGAGCTATAACCTCCCTAAAAAGAGGGCAGGGATTAACAAGGTCAGAGTAGGGTACAACCTAAATGTCATCGTTTACACTTGCTTAAATATCAATTATGTGTTTTTGGCCTTCTTACTTGCTGGTGGGTCCGTATTCGCTCTTCTAAGGAGGAGAAGAGTTGCTTCCACATCTCCAATTCAGGTGCCCGGCCAGAGGATTTCAGCAATTTCAAAGAAGCCTGACAGTATCTGTAGAATGGAAGTAAATATGTGCTCATAGTATTTCCAGATATTACATTTATATTAAAAAAAAAAACACTATGACAAGAACATACTTCAATGAATCAGAAACCCTGCCAACTTCGGCAAGCATATGTGCATAGACAAGCTTGTAAGGCTGAAACTGCAGAAGCACATACTGAGAATTGCCTAGCACCTTTGCATATTCATACAGTTCCGTCCTCTACACAAATATGGCAACTTAAGTTATATACAACATAACAAAGCAAGGGAGGGGGAGGACGAGGAAAGGAGCCAGGGGTGCAAGGAAAATGACCTGTATGGCCTCCGGACTAACAAATGTTCTAGGGCATTTCCAATGATCAGCACCGACTAGGCATAACCTCGACGTGTCTGAGAAAGACTCAAAATTTGCATCCGCTACTATGTAGCATGTGTGCGCCGCAGTCACCTGCTTATTAGTACTGTATAGTTATAATTTCAGGATTTACAGAAATTATATGTAAAAGAACAGAATGTGTAGAATAATCACCTCTCCTTTCTCTTTCCAGAGGCAATCGCCAAGATGGATCATAACCAAGCCATCATCATTGGTTCTGTTAGCTGTGATAATAGCAAGATTCTCTTCCCAATCATCTAACATCCCACCTTCTTGGACCTACAGTCCAACCAACAAAGAAAAAGTAAAATATATCCATTAATTCCGATTGCAACCCCACACTCTGCACTTTGCAGCAGATTCTTGCAATCCCACCTCCTTGGACCTCTAATTTTGGTTTGTCCAACCGAAACAACCCAATAAACATTGTCACTTGTATGATATAATAACATAGAGAGATACCTCCATGGTTTGTGAGGCATTGGGAGCACCATATGGAGTAGCCATTGCGGGAACAGTGGAAGTGGTGGGAGAAAAGACATCTGCTGGCTGGCCTGCAATTAGAAGGCAGAGCGTCCTTAATGGCGACCCTGCTACAAACTGCCTTTGCGCCATCTTTTTCACCGTTTCTACATAAAACTGCAGTAAATTTTTAAACAAAAACTATTAGAGAGATTTTAGTATAGAATAAAGTTAGTATGCATCTGAAACTGTAATTAACCTGATCGCCCAGTTGAGCTGCAAGAACAAGTGCAGGCCCCCAGAGTTGACCTTCTTGTGCTAGATGGAGTGCCTCTTTTCGCTTTCCTGATACAAGAAGGTTTTGTACCTCAAGTGCAGTTGCCTACACAAAACATTGAAAATGATTACAACCAATTATGTCATGTCATTTCAATGGAAAAAATATGGAAGAGGCAAATAAGAGCGTATAGATACCCTTATCTGGCTTTCAGATGGAAAATTCTGAATGCACTGTGTGAAAGAGCCATATCTGTCCTTTTTAGCAGATGAAAAAAGCTTGGCGACTGCCATTTCAGGACCATCAACATCCTGTAATTAGATTTTAGCAAATTAAAGTTATAGATTCCACGACCACAATGACAATGTAGGAAAATTAAATTGAAAGGCAGTCCTTCACAGGGAACAACTTACTGGTAATTTAGCTAAGAACCACTTCAGATTCCCATTTGTTTTACTATTACCACACCTTTGAAAGTCTTATTGCTGGTTACTTTATTTCATACTTATTCAAAGATTATTTTTCTATTACCATCTTTTGTTGAGGGGGGAGCATACCTGTAGAGAAGGGTCAGCTCCAAAAGGAGACCTCAGCTTCCCATAATGTTGACACATGATTTTGAGGAGAGAGAGGAGCAATTTCATATACTTTCCTTTCTGAAAATCATCTGAAGCCTCGCAACCAGCAATTCTCTCATCAAGCCATTTGTTCACATCCTTTGTTGCAGCGTTTGAACCCACAAGCGGGCCTGGAAAAGACTGGTGACACAAGGCATGAAAGTAGCTCAAGGCACCCTGATGTACTATATTTGGACTCTCATATTTCTCCTTAACAATTTCAGAGATGTTCAGAATTGATATGCTGCCAGCTGTACCACCCTGTTTGTAAAAGAAACAAGAACTATTAGCATCAAAATGATACCATGTCAAACTCAATATTTTTAGGGTTTGACTGGCAGGTACTTGTGAACTTCAAGATTATTTTTTTAAATCATTTCTGCATTATTTCTTCTCATATATACTGATTCTGCAATTATGCCCGAAACATATATGCTTTATTCTACCTAAAATTATATACGAGAGTGTAGCATTACAATGAACTTAGGACAATGACAGAAGAAATTAACATAGATGATTCTTTAAACATTCTGCAGACCTATGATAAAAAAAAAGGTGGAACATTTCATATCTCCCCATTAAAATAAGTAAAGGGAAAGTAAGAAAAGAAAACCAAATTTTCAATTCTACACATTCTACCTTGTTTCCGAAGTCAAAACCAGTTGAATAAGAGCTAGAGTCCTTCATAATTACAAGCTTGCCCCCAAATCCAAATGTGACCAAAGCATGTGCAGGCCGTCCCGCAGATGACCTCTCTTCTTTAGGGTTATAACCAAACTGAGAAGAAAAGGCCCCAACATCTGTGCTCCCAAAATTTTGTTGATTAAAATTAACTGCATTATGTACACCATAGAAGCCGTCTACTGAGTTTGCATGTTTATGACCCCTGCTCATGCCAGTCTGACCAAACAGGTCCAGAGAGTGGGCCCTATTATGGGAAACTCCAAACGCATTATTTGTTGTCGTCGGTTGAAAAACCTTGAAACCTTCATTTGAACCAAAGAAACTTCCAGAAAGTTCACCATTTAAATTATTTCCATAGAAACTCTGAGAAAGGTCATTATTCGGAAAACTTTCTACATTTGTGTTGTTGCCATAATAACTAGATGTCACTGCACTAGTTGTGAAAGCATCAGTACTTCTTTGGTCTCCATAAAAACTTCCTGTTAAGGCATTATTTGCAGTACTGTTGTCACTGTAGAAACTCTCTGCAAGCTGATTAGAGTCGGGGTTTACAGTATTGCTTGCATAAGAGGAGTTCCAATCCCCTCTCATTTCTTCACCTAACTGGGCTTGGTTTTGGCTCTGATTTTGGCCTAGTTCCTTGTTCACTTGTTCTTGACCTGTACCACTGGTAGTTGTTGCCTGTTCAGCTGGTATATATGACTCAAGAGTATACCACTGTTGAGTGTTGGTATCATAGTACCAGCCTGGATATTGTGGGTCGAAAATCATGTTAGGTGGGTACTCTGTACCAGAAACAGTGTTAACCGTACTACTACTCTCCTCTGCTATTGTTTCCAAAACAGGCTGAGCTGATTGTTGCAGGTAAGACACCTCTGACTGCAGATATAAATTCTCCTGTGAAGCATTGATAGAATTGTTGGAGTTACCTGACTGGGTGCTTGAATTAGAATCTGGATCAAAATTATCCACTTGGTACCAAGTACCAGTTGCATAATCATACTTCCAACCTGGATACTGGTTCTCCCAGTTCTGTATTTCATTGGGGTCAGTTTGAACAGCAGATTCAACTGCTTTAGACTGGCTCTGGCCTGAACTAGAATTGTTAAAGAACTCGGATTCATTTTGATTATGCGCACCAGTATATAAACTCGTGTTCAAATTTTGAAATTCACCAGAACCCTGCTTTGTAAACTGCTGTGTATCCTGATGAACTGAAAATTGATCTCCGACAGGGTTTTGCAGAAAGTCTTGATTCAGATCTCCGGAGTCACCACCAAAGACATCTGAATAGGGTTCAAACCCAGTTTGCACAAACGGTTGCAGAGCTGTGCCGAAAGCAGAATCAGACCCAAAAGAACTCCATTGCACCTGCTTGACACTTGTTCCTTTAGATACACCTCCAGGCAACCCTGCACCTAGAGCTTCACCTTTCTTCTCCAGAATTGCATCACCTGAAATAGCAGCATTTGGGACCTCCTTCTCCATGGAGGCCTCATTGCCTGGAGAATCAACCACTGTTTTATTTTCATCCAAAATAAGGTTTGAACTTTCGAGTCTATCCGAGGCGGCATCTTTATTTGATGAAACAACCTCCGATACATGCAAACTTGAAATTTCAGATTTCTCAATAGTAGAAACCTTATCATCCAAACTGATACTTGAGAGGCCATTTGCTACTTCGGTACTGGTACTGGCAGTATCAATCGCATCGGAATCCAAACTAAGATTCGAATTGGATAATTCTCTCACCATAGTTCGAGAAACTGAAGTTGATTCAGTGACTGAAAAATCGTCTTCCACTAACTTATCAAAAAAATCTTCATCAGTCTGATCCTCTGCTGAGAATTGCGCAGCCATCTGATTTAAAGATGATAATTGATCTCTCAGGCTGAGTTAGGTAAAATTGAGCTGCTTTGAGGAGATGCAACCTCGGATCTGTTCACAAACCGTAGAAACCAAGTAAGATCTAAGCCTTGCTATTAGAAAAACCGCTTACTCTATCCAATTCTAAATTTCAACAAAAAACCACAAAAAATACCAAAAGATCCAACTTGTACGCAATTGATTGATTCAAACCTCAGTTCAAAATGAACCACAAAATCCAGTAGATCTAGAATTGGAACCCAGGGTTACCTGAAATCGCCTCAACGGGTGCGACACGCGACTTGGTACGGAGGTTCCTAATCGCGGGTCGCCGTCGACCCGATACGGTGGCAGCGACGATCGGAGAGAGGAGAAATTGAAGAGATTTTGGAATTTGGACTCGCGACGCGAGTTTTACACTGGTTTCTTCAGGTTGGGAGAGAGCGAGGAAATCGTTATTAATTCCTGATTTGAGATCTTAGCTGTTGCGCTCTTTTATTTTTTATTTTTTCTTTTATTTATTTTTTTTGTTCGAAGAAGACAATGGAGGCCGAAAGAAATTATACGGAATGAGGCGTTTGGTCGGGTTCGGGAGAAAATCTTTACTTGTTTATTTTTTGGAGTGGACATGGTGTATGAATTTCTATTGTGATTATTTGGAGTTTTTCTTAGTTCATGGTGGACCGTGATCATGGACAGGAGATTTTTGGCGGAACTGCGTTATATCCTTCCAAAGTTTTAAAATTACATAGTTTCTTCGTTAAACTTAAGGACTGCTTTGTTTTCCGAGTAATTCTAGAATCAAAGGATGTCAAACACGATCCAAACGTTGATTATTAAAAGTTCAAACGGCCGATCTAAATTGCTCAATATGATTTTTATATTAAAATATCCTTGAAAATCAAATTTTATATTTTTTCAAATTTTTAACTATTTTTTTCGAATTTTCAAAATTGGAGGGTTTATAAATTTTTAGATTGAGCATATTCAAAAATTCCAAAAAAAATAGTAAAAAAATTTAAAAAAATATATAAAATTTTATCTCCTCGAATATTTTATAACTTAGAACAATGCTAAAATCTAACGTGTAGGACGGATGTGGTCTGTCAACATGATCGTATTTGTGTATGAAATTTAAAACGACTCATTTAAATCGATATATTGAATCTTTAATATTGAGAACTTGAATGAAACAAAATTTTATTATTATTTATCTTGTATTTTTTAAGAAATAACTCCTAGAACTTATATGGAACATCGAATAACAACGGTTTTTTTAGTATTTGTTTTGTATTTTATATTAAAATTTCTATTAAGATAGTTCTGTGTTATAAATTAGCGAAATTTCTACTGCGTTGTTTAAAGATGAGACAATGTATGTAAAGCTTCATAGTCCTTGATGGCTCACGACTTATTAAATATAAAATAAAAATAATAAA